>OW964832.1:39620006-40220006 GCA_943142095.1 Ophonus ardosiacus | reverse complement strand
AGTTTTTGGCTAAATTTTAAAATAAAATTTGAATTCTTTCCCAGCCTTCTCCCAAGAAAATTAAAATTATTTTTTGAAAATTTTATAAGAATTTAGATAGAATGTCTGACATCTTATAAACAAATATGAATGTAAGCTCAGCACACTTAAAAATTTGAGTTTATAAAGCTTTCGGGAGCAGTCAAGAGATCCAAATGCCAACCATTTAAGTTTCTGAACCCTGAGAAACATTCAGAAAGAGGCAAAAACGTATGCGAAGTGTTGAATTGTGAAAAATATTACTGAATAGTGACTCAGTCACAGTGTTTTGTATATTAAGGTAATGTTGAATAATTTATATTGTTTAAAATAATATAAAACCAAAATCAAAGCAAGCAATTTTTACAGTAATTGACACATGAAACATAAGATAGTTGTTATGATTTTATGAGTTGTCATTAATTGTATAAAAAATTACAATAAAATAGAAGTTTTCACTTCGGACGTGGTCTTAAGCACACAATTTTTTGCAACAAGAAAAAATAATAATGACGCTCTGATTTTTATAACCTAACATAACGTACAATTTTGTAAATCTATACTTCTATTATAGATGCCTGGTGGCCAATTGGCTATTGACTATATCACCTAGTTGTCTATCGCTCAGTTGACCAACGCCCGGTCACTCCCGCTCATTTGATCGTGCCCTATTTTAAATTACGCATAAGTGACTCCTGTGGTACACTCTCCAGGCCATCAATGAATATCCGTGTAATGACGCCTGGGAAACGCCCGCACGGTAATAAATATGTCATCGTCATTACCGATATCTGGGTATAAAGCAAATTAGTACACCCAGTAATGGTAAATATCCCGTAATGATATATTTATTTATATTTATACAGAGTAAACACAAGAAACCGTAACATAGGCATATAACATGGGAAAACAGTAACCAAACTTCTGGAGCATGGTTCCGTGGGTGTCATCTTAATCGATTTGACTGCCACTACTGTGAGAATATAGTTTATAGGGAACAGAAACGAGATCATAAACTAGGCAAGTTGGTTAGAAGTTAGCGAGTGGTGAAGTTTGAGCGATAAACTTTGATAAAGAACAGCGGCAAGCGAACAACAATTAATTCCGGGCACGGCAAGGTCGCAACAATCAATTCTGACTTGTACTCGTATTACAAAATACATCAAGATCTATGCCATGAGGTGAAAACGAGGGTCAGTACAGTATTTCCCGAAGGTGTACGTTAGCAGAAAATGGCACGTGGATTAATTGTTAACATACCCTTTATAATTGGCTGCTATAACAATGTTATGCCCCAAACTTATAGTAGTTCGGTCGGTTTTCATTTTCAACAAACGAATTATAAAATCTATGCAAATGATGAGATTTTTCTACAAATTTCTTTTGGGTAGTTTAAAAACTTATAAAAACAGTAGTACATGCCGAAGTATTGTAACACGGGGGTTCGCCGAGGCTTCTTATTTACTCTTACCCACGATGATACTTTAACTTCTTTGATGATGTAGACACGTACAATGACACTTAAAGGGATGATGATGAATATATTTTTGTGGATAACGACCCACTTATACAGGGTGTTATGTAAGTAAGTGATCAACGCTTAACCCATGGTAGAACTGACCCCAAAGATAGTAAATCTGGCAATAATTTTTGTTTAACATACTTTCTACAAGAACTAGAGTTCTTTAAAACTGACCAATCACGTCATAGTTCAAAACTTTATAGAAAAGTAAAAATCAATGTGTTCTCTGGAAAAAATATTAATTGTCAATCTGACGTTAAATGTTTTTTTTTTGCATAGACGTACAATTTATATTCTGTTTTTTTGATATTCTCAAAATATCATTTACCTTCACCAACCAAGAGTATGCAGACATGCATATGGTTTATAGCGAGACATTACAAAATAATCGTGCTGTTGTAAGACGGTACAGAGAGTTATTTCCAAATAGACGTCAATGATTTTATGTCATTTGTGAGAGGTATCACATTTTTTCCAGAGAACACATTGATTTTTACTTTTTTATAAAGTTTTGAACTATGACGTGATTGGTCAGTTTTAAAGGCCTCTAGTTCTTGTAGAAAGTATGTTAAACAAAAATTATTGCCAGATCTTTGGGGTCAGTTCTACCATTGGTTAAGCGTTGATCACTTACTTACATAACACCCTGTATTTTTATATACTACGTTTATTTACACATTTACATTTATTATTCCGATAAAACTAAACATAATTTAATCTAAATATATCTAAATCCTAAAGATGCCAATGCACCCTTTGGCCTAAATATTCGCGTTACGCAGAACGCGAGTAAAAATTAAAACTCTAGCTCCTCGAAATGAGTTTAAATAAAATTAGAAGATATACTTGGGGAAACTTTTTTGTTTGATAATATTGAAGATGATTCGATTATTCAACTAAAATGGCTGGAGTGTACAGTCATACAGTCAATGACTGAAAGTGGTGACCTTTAGTTGTATGCTTTGCCACTAGATGCGCTCGTAGAAATTGCAATTGTGTGTCTATTCGTTGCATTTTAGATTTTTTTTTTTTTTTTGTAGTTGTTTATATATTCGTTTTAATAATAATAATAATAATAATAATAATAATAATAATAATAATATATATTCACGGCATATTACCCATTTCTGGGTGTGCCAATCTGTTTTCACAGATATCGGTAATGATGATGACATATTTGTACCGTGCGGGCGCTTACCAGGTGTCACCTCAAGGGCACTCATTGCTGGAGAGTGCACCACAGGGGTCACTTTTGTGCCATTTAAAATTCAAAACATTTGGCGTCGGTCGGGATCGAACCCGGTTCCCCAGGTTCGCGATCAGAGACTCTGGCACGCGGCCACGGGACCCCATATATTCGTTTTTAGATGCAAGATTTGTGTCTATAGTTTTTTTTTATTATTTAATTTGTTCGTAAAAAAACAATAGATATTTATTTAAAATTAATTTTAGCCACGTTCCTGCAATTTTCCTTATAAGTGCTACATCCTCATTAATATGCAGAAAAAGCAATTAAATTAAAAATCGCTCATGTGTATAAATAACTGATTTTTAATAAAAAATAAAAAAAAAACTTCTTACGGTCAATAACTGTAACTCGTTCTTTATTCGCTATTTTCGGAACGGATGTAGTATACCAACAACGGCCCGATACATCAATTTGGGTTCCACTAACGCAGTAGGCTATGTATAGGATTTTGCGAACAAATTGAACAGGCGTGTTTAAATCAGGATTATTTACTGTTGGGAAAACAAAGGATACGATACTGATTACACCACAATCCGACTAGGATAGAAGAGATAATTTAATTGGTTACCGTGTACATTTGGCCGTAACTACACATTTCGTTAGTTTGTGTGTTCATGGGATTATTAGTTTGTAGAAGTTTGTGAGTTTAGCGTACAACGTACCTAATCAAATACATAGTTGTAAAACTTTTCGAATAAATTAAATGTTTAACCCTTTGGTTCTTTACGGTACATTTATAGTATGAGCCGAAACTTATCTTAGTTCAGCCAGATAACATTTTCAACAAACACATTAAAAAACATACGTAAATTGTGAGAAATTTCTACAAATTTTGACTAGTTTAAAACTTACCAACACAATGTTATTCAAGTATTCCGCCATTTAATATTGGGTTACATCGCCTTTATGAGTAATATATTCTAGTAGGCATTGTATCCCTAAGCCCTGCCCATTTTCATTTGAGTATTATATCATATGTCTTACAAGGTAGATTTTACTGTACGCACTGAATTTTTACGAATTTGCTTTTCATTGTGTCAAAAAGTAAATGGTCTCGGTAGAAGCTAAATCTCGACTAGAAAATAATTCTTAAAATACTGGTCGAACTATTATCACGTCATTTGGCCTACAGTTTTTTGAAGTTTTAATTCTAATCAGATTTTCCTTGCGCAAAACTTCCTATTTAATTTAAGACAAAAATGAGCCAAATAAATGTTGTACAGAATTAAATTCTACACATAAATCACTAATCATTTTTTATTTTGCATGTTTAATAACCTGTAAAATCCAATTTGAAATGCTATAAATATACCTAGCTCATTTGTAGTGACAGCCATGGAATTTAAACAAAATTATAAAGAAATACATACCGTTTGAACTTTCAGATATTCGATATTCAAATAAAATTTACAGATAATTATATTCTACAGGTTTATTTTTATTCAATTTTCACGTGTTAAACTGCCATTATTAACTCCATAGCAACAACATATTCATTTTCATTTTATTCACAAGTGAATTAAAAATTTTTAAATCACTCTTACAAAATTTTAACTCAACTCTGCAACAACTAATGCATTTAAAATAACATCAGGTATGAAAATAACACTCACCATAGTATTTATCAGAAATTATCAGCCATTTTCATTATTTTCACGACACAAATGACAGACAACAAAGCTTTTTAAATAGATGACTTGACGTCTATCATCGACGATTGTCACGCACAGCCTACTAACTGATTAGTTTTTTATTTTGTCAAAATTAAATAATATATTGGTTTTTATTATTATTTCGTCAAAATTGAATAAAATATTGTATAAACCACGTGAGCTAAGAATGTTTATTCACTCGAAGAAATTAACTCACTCGCCCTTACGGGCATGGATAACATTATCTTAGCTCACTTGGTGTATAAATATTTATTATATTGTAACCTGCAAATATAAATTGTGGCATTTCAAACGGTATGCATTTCTTATAATGAGGTATTCCAGTGATATGGAATTAATGCAAAATAATAATAGTTTCCATCTTCATATAGTAGAAAAATATAATAAAACATGTTTAATAAAAAGTTTTAATTCATAATTTAATGTTACAAAATTGGAATTTTTACAGCTCTAGAAACGTCCTTGAAATTTGTGACGTCAAGTTGATAATCTGTTGCTCATTTCAAAGTAAATATTTTCGTTTAAAAACACAGATAGGGCCAGTAGTTTATTTGTTTGGCATTTCGTCCACTTTATAATTATTACTCTTATTTTTACCATAAACAAACACAGGACAAACACCGAAATACACGCTGCTACTATCGAGTTGACGTCATAAGCGCGCCATGATAAGAAAATTTGAATTGCGATGAAATTTTTAAAAATTCATATCTCATGTGATGCATACATTTTCGTACTCAAAGTTAGATATTCAGAGTCCTACTGGTCTGTACTAATGTAAAAAAATATTTTTAAAAAATGCCGGAATACCCCATTTTGTTTAAATTCTATGATTATCACTACAAAGGAACAATATTCATCAAATTTCAGATTGTATTTTACAGCTTATTAAATATGTAAAATAAAGTCTGATTAGTGATTTCCGGGTAAAATTTAATTATCTACAACATTTATTTGAAACATTTTTGTCTAAAATTATACGGGAAGTTGTATGCCAGGAAAAACTGATTTCCCAAATTAAACACGTATGGCCTGCTTTTTAATTAATATCCTGTATTTTTAAAATAGCCGAAAGAATTTAGTAGAAATTTCAAACCATTTGTGTTGATTTTATAATGAGTTTGGGCTCACGTATCATACCGAAAACAGCAAAAGTAACATCCCTCATCATAAATTTATTTTTCACTTTTTAATAATAACGACCTTTAATACTGTACCCGATAATGAATTTATTTTCAGTGTAATTAACGCTCAGTATCATGTTCAGCTTATTAGTTGGAGGAAAATAAAATTAATTATCCCTTTGGTTTCGGCGATATTATTTGACACTTATTTAATATCTTCTGGCAAATAGAACCTCCGTCCACATGGTTTATAAACAAGACAGGCTTTCTAAACTCTGCGTCGTGCTCTGCTGTTTCACAATGGATATCCGTTCGTGCTTCGTGTTCCAAGAAGGAAAATTACCGAAAATTTGAAGAATTAGATGGTTTTACAGGTCATTTCTTTCTTCTTTTGTACATGTGATTAATTTCACTCATTTTATATTATATTATTTATGTCTGTTCAGCTCCATTAAAATTTCGCTTTCTTAATATTTTTATAAAATTTTAAATTATGACAATAGGGTAATAAATTGTGGACTAGTGGGTAATGACAGCATACAACAGTATGACATAAAAAACGTAAATATTCCTGGAAAAATTTAATTTTATTCATAACAATCTCCTATAATTATACTTTTTTTTAAATTTTGGTTTTAGATACATTTTAAATAAATAAAATAAATATATCATCACGGCATATTACCCATTTCTGGGTGTGCCAGTATCTACAACACATGTAGACATCGGTAATGATGACAATATATTTTACCGTGTGGGCGCTTACCAGGCGTCACCTCACGGGCACTCATAGCTGGTGTGGAGAGTGCACCACAGGGGTCACTTTTGTGCCATTTAAAATTGGAAATATTTGGCGTCAGTCGGGATCGAACCCGGTTCCCCCAGGTTCGCGACCAGACACTCAGGCACGCGGCCACGGGACCCCATAGATACATTTTGATTTTGTAATTCATACTGTAAGCATGAGAAAGTATTTAAAATATATATATATATATATATATATATATATATATATATATATATATATATATATATATGACCATTCAGTTAATACTTTTAATTAGTAAATAAAACAAAAAAAAAAAAAAAATACGTACATCATCAAAGTTATTTAATTAATTTCTCTGCACATAAAAGTGCAACAGAATAATAGTATATTATATCCGAGGTGGGAGATGTTTCATTACAGCCAAGGGTTTATGTATATTACCTGAGAGACGAAGCCTCGATATGGGATAAAGCGCGAAGCTGTGAAGAAACTCCCACCGAGGTTATGTATACTATTTTATTCACAATCATCCTCATTTTAAATCAATAATTTTCAAAATCAATCAGTGAGTTATATCTTTTATTTTTATTAATATTTTTGAAAGCTCTATTAAAATTAGACAATGTTGCTAGGCAACCTTTACATAAACATAACCAACCCAAGAGATGGAAGTAAAATCTGTTATTTATAACCCATTAAAGTTAGGAATAACGTATTTCCCAATCTCCAAAAGATTAGGAATCAGTATGATTGTGAATAAAATATATTTTCTCTGACTAATAAAATTTCAAATTCCACTTCAAGGCATAGATGCTCCTGCAAAAGTCTAAAATCTAATTCCTAAAATCCTAAATAATTACTAGATTTAGGGCCTATAGGATTTAGATATTATAATAAAATAAATAAATAAATATATCATCACGGCATATTACCCTGAGTGTGCCACAATCTGCTTTATCGCAGATATCGGTAATGATGATGACATATTTGTACCGTGCGGGCGCTTACCAGGCGTCACCTCACGGGCACTCATTGCTGGCGTGGAAAGTGCACCACAGGGGTCACTTTTGTGCCATTAAAAATTCGAAATATTTGACGTCGGTCGGGATCGAACCCGGTTCCCCAGGGATATTATTAAGGAGATAAAAGTGCAACATCGGACACAGCCTTATTAATCAAATTATAACCGTTGCTATAATTTGCACAAAGCATCAAATTTACTGTCAAAGAATAGTTTTTTAGTTTCTGTTTCATGAAATATAATATTAACTTTTAATCTGAAATATCAAATTAAATCGAATTGTATAATTAATTTTTGTTGTTCTAAAGTGTTGCCATAAAAACCAATGGATTAGTGTGCCATTCGGAGTTGTATTTATGTGAAGAAGACCTAAATACTGAATGCCAAAATACGATATCGGACACAGCCTAGTAATGATAAGAATTAATGTAGCTGACAGTAATTGATGAATGAGATTTTGAGATTTTTAATTTTGAAATATAATATTAAATCAAACTCCTGTTATTCATTTTTGCTCCTGAATATGAATTCTTACATATGTCGTAATTGATTGCAAAATAGTTTTTGATTTTGTAGCACAATCTTTGCATATTATTTTGTGTTTATTTTATTTGTGTATCTATTACATATTATATACTTGTGTTAATCATGTTAACAACTAATATAATCATGTTCCTAGCATCATCATACCATTTCATGACTAACCCCCAATGACTAACATTAACATTGCAGACACCGACACATTCCATCTGATTGGTTACTACCCCCCGGAAGTGGATAACAGTATTGCGAGTGGGGGGGACAGGCCTTATCACCGGCCACCCCCGCCGCCTCCGCCCCCGCAACCCATGCGTCCTGATCCGCCACCACCCAACAAATTCAGGGGTATACATACGTCATATTTCAGCACTTATCGGTTGTAATAGCTGGTCACGGAATATAGTTAGGGGTTCTTATTTTCTTCCACACGTGGTATTGTAGCACAGTCACAGTTTTCACCGAAAGGTTCACGAATTTTAGTTAGAGGTTCTTAAATTTTATAGGATACTATACACAGGATGTCCAGAATATTAAAAATGAATCTATATTGTTCTCTTTTCAGCCTTCAATAAGATATTTCTAGAATTGGTCTTTTGTTTGAGAAGCTATGTTTTATATTAATTATTCTTTAATAGGTATTTATGATTTTAGCATTTTATGGTTGTCGTCTAGTGAACTCTGAAGTAACGTCTTGAGATATAAAATAACAAGCTCGAAGAGAGAGATTTTACCATGACTTCTTAGATCGAATTTAAAATAGTATTTAATAAATATGTTTTATTGAAATAAAAATGGGAAGTTTCATACATTTCCATGTAATATATGTATATGTCTCTTAAACAGGGGGACATGGCGTAACCATAGATTCCTGAGGCTAAAATAAGAAGATTTAACTAAACTTGCTTCTACCGGAAAGTGTACCCATAAACAATTGTTACTGTCATTAGAAATTACTTGTTTGACATTTGGATAGACTGCTAGATTAAATTTATTTTTTAAAAATTCACGATGCAGTCACTTACGTTTTATTTTTTTCTGTCTGAACCGTAACAGATATCACAAATTAAACAAAAGTAGAAAAGTTTACTATTAAATGTATCTTTATGAAAAAAAAAAAATTTACGTTATCGGCGTAGCCATTAAAAAGTTACGGTCTAATCAATGTTGGAACACCTAAGTTTTATATACTAGTGGTTCACTAATAATAACAAGTATCTTCTTAAAAGATGACTTATAACCATACGAACTGTCGTACCAAATTTCATCCAAATCGAATAAAGCGTTCTCTTATTATAAGCAAAATTAATTTTTTTTCGAAGAACTTTGAAGCAGAATAGTATACTTTCCGGTAGAAGCAAATTTAGTTAAATCGTCTTATTTTAGCTTCAGGAATCTGTGGTTAAGCCTTGTCCCCCTATTTAAGAGATACCCTGTATATACAGGGTGTCCGTCTATATACTAACTAGCAAATATCTCGTTTGTTATAACTTTTAATGATTTTAACTATATAACATAAATCACGGTACATTAGTTCGTCTACAAAATTTCGGATGTAGTTCAATATTATTACTTTCGGTTATCGAGTAATTGATGGCAAATTTTGGTTTTCAAATGGAACAGCTTATATATTTTTTCAAATTTGAAAAGTACACGGAATTTGCTACCCAACTACATAAACTTAATCATACGCTATATTATTAAAAAAAAAATATCGAATAGCGAATGATTTAAATTTTTATGAAATGCACAATTGATATACATTTACTTTAGTACGATATTTAATTATTTTAAGTTATTTAATATCAAGTAACATCATTAGAATATACTTTATTCAAAAAATTGTATTGCAAAACCCCCTATATTTAAGGAAAATGTAATGTTTAAATCATTCGACATTCTATTTTTTAATAATATAATGTACTATTGTTTTTATTAACAAATATTATGTATTTTCAAATCTGGAAAAATATATAGGTGTTCCATTTGAAAATTAAAAGTTGCTATCAATTACTCGAAAACCGGGAGTAATAATATTGAACTTTTATAGAGGAGTAAAGATGAAATCACTAACCACCAAATTCACCAACCGTTAATCAAGTCTTGATTCTCTGATCAACACTGATCTGTAAATCAAGTTCTGGTTTACCTTGGAGATCAACAGTTTTAACTAAGCAACAGTGTCAAGTTTTGTTGATCAGAAAATCAAATTTGATTCAGGGATGGTGAATTCGGTTGTAAAAGTAATAATAAGGCAGATATTTGCTGGTTAGTTTATATTTTTCAAAAACTGTTAATAGATATTTACACACTAAGTAAGCTAAGGTAATGTTTATTCATGAGAAGAAAGTTTAGCTCACGAGCCCGTAAGGACGAGTGAATTAATTTCTTCGAGTGAATAAACATTCTTAGCTCACGTAGTTTGTACAATATTTTATTCAATTTTGGCGAAATAATAATAAAAACCCTTATATTTAATATTGACAAAATAAAAAACTGATCAGTTAGTAGGCTGAGCATGATAATCGTCGCTGATAGACGTCAAGTCATATATTTAAAATGCTTTATTGTTTGTCATTTGTGCCGTGAAAAATAATGAAAATGGCTGATAATATCTGATAAATATTATGGGGAGTGTTATTTTCGCACCTGATGTTATTTTAAATGCATTATTTCTTGCAGAGTGAATTAAAATTTTGTGAGAGTGATTTAAAAAAAAATTTAATTCACATATCAAAAAAATGTTACTTATAGTTTTTGCTATGGAGTTAATAATGACAGTTTAACGCCAAAATTGAATAAAAATATAAAATTGTATTCGTTTTGCTTAGTAGTACATTGAAGTTGTCACGTCATACCGTTATAGCGCCAATAGTTTTTATTAAAATTATGTCATAATATTCATAATAATTTCATAATATGAGAAAATATATGCAACTTTTTTTAGTACCGGACGACCGGACCCCATTGCGGCATACATATCAAAATTGAAAATACCCATAAAAGAATATAAAAATGTAATTCAGGCAAAATTTACAACCGGTCAAATAAAACGCTTTCCGGATAAGAGACCATCCACATCCACAACTTTCAGCTCGCTGCATTTTCACAAAATACCACACCACTCTATTTCCTTTTTCTTTCACGTTCCTTCAGGGTCTTCCTTCTTTTTCCTTCGTGTAGGTTGGAGCCTGGAGGATTGCATCTGCAGCTTACGACACGTTTCTTTAAAGTAGATAGCGTAGCATGTACTTACTTGTAGCGATAGCAGTAGCAACCACGATAGCATAAGGGGTTGTATTTCTAGTGATACGAGTATGTTCACAGGATCACGGAGTTTGCACAGCAACAAGATAAGGGATGTAGTAAATGTAGATGTTTCTTTTCAGGTGCTGCTCAACTGAGAAAATGTAAATGGTGTTTGTGGAATGAGAATTTTAAACATATTTTAAAATTTATACATCATTTACAAATATGTAGTAGAATGTATCAATTATTGTTTTTCCTATATAAAAATCACAAGATTAATACGAGGATCATGCTAGGACTATTGAGAATGATACAATCATATGGTTTATATTTTTACCTCTTGCTAAGAGAAGTATTGGAATCATGCTAAAAATCGCATATGCAGATTTTAGCGGATAAGAACGTTTTAAGGTCCCCATAATCCGATTATAACATTTTTACGATGATGTCCGTGTGTGTGTATTTCTATGTGTGTGGATGTGTGGATGTTGGAACCACGGTTTCTCAAATACTATATAACTTAAAAAATATTTAACTGCAGTTTCCTCAATCTGACATTCCTAGCATTAGATTTTGGTAACAATTAGACAACCGGAAGTAGTAGTTTCTTAGAAAAATTCTTCTAAATATAATTTTTTGGAAATTTTTGTTATTACAAATAATGAAGAATATAAAATTCTCCGTCTAATACACTTAAAATTTTTATTATATCTTGTATATATTTAGAGATAAAGGCACTGTAGTATATAGAATAATCTAATGTAATACATCGCAGAGGCTAAGGCACTAAGGAAACCAGTTGACAAATTCAAATGTTTATAACATAGTAATGTTTATAACATAGTTTGTAAATAAGAGATGTCAATGTCAAAAATCAACAGTTTTAGTGGCATTCTGAAAGTTTTTTCTGGGAAGTACATTTAATCTTCCTTATTGTTTTATTAATTAAATATTTAAAATTGTAGGTAAAATGCATATATCCACCAGAAATACTGCCACTCTAGTTAATGAACTTAAAGATCCTCTGACATTTAGGAACTTCCTCGTTCAATGAAAAATAGATATAATTAGAATTTTGTGTGCAGAAGACATGTTAAATACAATAAAAACAATATTTGGGTAAAGTTCTGTAATTTTTTTGTTATAAAACGACGGTTCGATAGCGAAATGCAAAACAATACTTATATAACATAAAATGTAAATGGCGAGAGGTATTGTGCTGGACACAACAGATTTTTTTTATTTTATATGAAATATGTTCAAATTAGTTCTCATCAACAATAATGCTGTTCACCATTCTTCCTTTTGTCAAATTAATTTCTAGTCATTTAAAAACTGCCAAAGTTGTCAATCAAATTACTGAGGTTCTTTAAAACAGTTAAATTGATTTCAGGAAAACTTAAAACCTGCAAATTTTGTTTTCCATGACCTACTTGTTTTTCCTATTCTCAATCATTCTAGTGTGACCCTCGTATGAAACCAATTTGTTAAAATTCAAATCCGATAGTCAATTCACATCTGTCATCATTTTGTTATTTATGAATATTTCTGTCACATTGTCTTGACTAAAAATGAGTGTCATTGAAAAAGATGTCCAACTAATACAGTTAATTGAAAAATGTAGATATATTTATGATAAAAAAGACGAGTCGATTTTACAAAAAGTGACATTATCCTGCTCTTATTGGTTTGCCCTAAGAAGTATATGAACCGGACTAATGCTAAGGTAAATGCAGAAGTTTGCAGCTTACATAAACCAGCCTTAAGAAGTCCTTTATAAGGCTTTCATATTAATAAAGGTTACAACAAAGATATGCAAGCCTCCAATTAATTAAAAGAATAAAGACAGATTTGTTTAAATTACGGTTTTGTTAGCAACACTGTTCCAGTTTGATAAAAATTACAGCTTATTAATAAATTGTAAGAAAACTTAGAAAATTAATGTAATTTTGCGAAATCAAGGCTGTCCTACTTAACGGTTTATGAATTTGACATTTTCGGAAATTCTTTGTCAATTACAAAATGTAACAACAGAATAATCATTTGCTAAAAAAAGAAACACACACATATACACTCGTATAAATAATGATACTAACACATCAATATTGTGGATTCGGCAACAAATAATAGTCTTGTCAAAACAATGAAAAAATAAAAATATTATTTGAACACAAAAATAATTATTTGTTTCAAAAATGTAACTATGTTACATATTGTTTGTTTGAACTTATATATGATTTATCATTGGGAAACAAATGCAAAACTTCCACGTTTTCACCATATTTTTCAATCAGTGGAACAACAGTTTGTGTTTATTTATTTATAGTTTCATACACATAGGTTGAAAAATTGTTTTTACTGTGCATATTACTCTAATAAAGTATGATTTTCACCAGCAGTGTATAATATTTGCAAAAGTGCAATCTGCTGGTGAAAAATTTAAAATCACAAAATGATGGAGTACAAAAGCAATATTACAAGAATAAATTTATAAATATAATGATTTGTTTTAAAAACATTTTGTGTGTTTCATATCGGGAAAATGAATGTACTTCTCAGCTTCGATGGAATATATTAGTTCCGAACAATCGCCCTTATTCTGGAACTCGATCGATAATTAATAATTTTTGACCTGTTTTTGACAAATAGAAACAAATGTTACATCTGGCAGTTTATTTTTTTTTATTCAGTCTACTATAATTATTGATTACAATTTATTATTGATCGATAAAAGTTATCGACTGAGTTACAGAATAGAAAAAAAATCTGTCAGCATAAGAGATCTCGCTATTTCTATATTAGGCTACATAAAGTACATATTGCATTTAACATTTCTAGTACACCAACAAAAATTACATCTGTTATTAATATAATTTTTAATTCATTCTATAAATGTGTCCTCCAATTCTTTTAAATGTTCGAGATTCTTGAAATTCATTGTGTAGATTGGCGTATTTTTGATGCGTATATGTAATATACAGGGAATTTATTTTAACATGCAACATATGGCTATTCACTTCCATGGTTACTCACTATTGTCAAAAAATGACAGCAATGTAATATTTGTCCATTTTAAAATGCAACATACAAAATTTCTAGTTTTGTATTATCAAAACTAATTTACACTAAATTAGCCTACATACGATTAACAAGAAATCAAAACATGAATGTTGCACATCTTAAGAAACTTTAGCTTACAAAAATTCATAACTTACATGTAATAAATGTTAAGAAAATACCCTATTCACATTAAGGCAATATCCTAGTCGGTCGTAATAAGAACTGATACCATTTGTGATGTGTTTTGGAGGTATCTCCTGTGCTGCAATACTATTTATAATGTTGCATTTTAAAATGGACAAGTATTACATTGCTGTCAGTTTTTGACAATAGTGAGTAACCATGGAAGTGATGAACCATAATGTTGCATTTTAAAATAAATTCTCTGTATGTATCTGTAAATATTTAATTAATAATAAAATAAGAAATATTAAATGTACTTCCCAGAAAAAACCTTCAGTAATGTATGCAGATTTTTGACATATTTGACAAACATTTATTTTTTCAACTGGTTTCCATGGACTTATTTGGGCTGTGAGTTTCATTACAACGGATTATTTTATATATTTACAATTCTTTCTCTAAATAAGATATAATAAAAATGTTCGATGTATCGGATAGACAATTTTATAATCGTTAATATTATATAATAATATAATAACATATAATATTTCCAAAAAATAGTAGATTTAGAAGATTTTTTTAAAGAAACTATTACTTCCGGTTGTTCAACTGTTACCAAAACCTTTTCAGCTCTTTCCATTTGATTAAGGAATACGTAGTTAAATCGGTCTTTAGTCTTATAGAATTTGAAAAACCGTCCCTCTAACATCTAGACAAATACACACACACAGAAACACACATCCTCTCTCATACACACACACACACACACACACACACACACACATATATATATATCATCATAAAAATGTTAAAATCGGATTTTAATGATCTTAAATCGTGCTTATTCACTAAAACCTAGATATGCGTTTTTAAACATGAACCCAATACATCTCTTAGCGGGAGGTGAAAAAGTTTATACGCAGCCCTGCCGATGAGATGTGAAAGATAAGATGATTGATGAGTTGAATCGATTATACTTTAGGTGGGACTTGAACCTAAAACTTTTGGGTTGAGGATAAGTTAATTTTAAAATGTCATTATGCAAAAAAGCTTTGAAGTTTTAAATGTTTGAACGTTCTCAGAATTCAGCCAAGTTGCTGCTTTATGATTGGCCACTAGTAGAACATGCTGATACACGTCACTAAAAAATAGAGAAGTGGTGAATTACAATTAAATCGATTTTTCGAATTTTCAAAAACAACTTTTTATTAAATAACAGAGGACCGTTGTCATAATCAGGCACATTTTAAGACTTTAATTCAAATTACTTTTAAGACTTTATCTTTATTTTAAAGTAATGCTACCGTGCTTGCTAAAGTGCTAAAGTTATATTATGAAAACGAAAACAATTTTAATTTAAAGCGAATATAAAATTTATTTTCAGTAATGACTTCACGGGAACTCCAACTTGAAGTATGAAGAGCACCAAATTTATTTATCAATAGAGAAAATTATTATTTATTCCATTCCACAAACACCATCAATATATCCATTTTCTATCTATTAGTTTTGTATGAATATCTTACTCATACCTACTGTTTCAGGTTGTGGTGAGCTGTATACCAGGAGCAACCGCATCGTAGGTGGTCACAGTACCGGGTTCGGTTCTCACCCGTGGCAGGCAGCTCTCATCAAAACCGGCTTCCTCAGCAAGAAGTTAGCATGTGGAGGAGCCCTACTCAATGAGAGATGGGTAGTCACTGCTGCACATTGCGTTGCCACGTAAGTAAAAATTGTTAAAATAAAAATATCAGGAATTAGTTGACAGGAAACCTTTTGAAGATGTTTCCAGAAATGTATATTTTTGTCTCTAATTTGTAATAAGAGCTACTTTTCTCTTTCAAATTGAGTGAACGTTAAAATGATATACAAAAATCTAAGAATAAATAATTTCCATTAATTTTCTCTCAAACACTGACTCTTCATAGTATCCCATGGGAATAATTCTTAGGGTCCCTAAGAAACACCACAAAAAGTTCTAACAGATCTACTGTGGCATTGTGAGGTACTCCCTTAAAAATCAATAATATGCAGTAATCCAGGAATACACTCAAATGAACTTTTTTCTCTTATGTTAAGATGCTTAATTCATGGTTTAAGTCTGACCTTTTAAATTTAAAAATTAGTTATAGCTTTGTAGAACGATTTGCAAACGGTTGGTGTTTAATATCCAATAAGCAAGCCCGGTTTCAAACTAGTTGCAAACCAAATGGTTTGAATTTTTCTGTGAACTAGTAGCATCTAGTTTGCAGTTTTCTCCAACTTGATGATGGAAAAACTATGAAAGTGTAAATCTTACTACAATATCATTTTCAATTTGTTTGCTGGCACGAAATGTTCAACAAAATCTTTAGAATACTGGGGTATTATCATTTCAAAATAATTCTCTTTTTTTACCTCCCGCTACCCTAGGTAAGGGAGGTATAGGGATCGTGCTAAAAATCGCATATAGATGTTTTAGTGAATAAACACGTTTTGATGTCCCCAGAATCCGATTTTATCATTTTTACAATGATGTCTGTAGGTATGTATGTGTTTGTGTGTGTGTGGATGGTGTGGACACGATTACTCAAATACCATCAATCAGAAAATTTTGAAATTTTGTATACTCATTCTATACTAATGTGGGAAGAGGGAAGAGTTCATTAGTTTTTAGTGTATATCGGAGAACCGGGAGTATCATTTATACAAGCTTTTAACAGTTTTTCTTGTAAAAAATTCATTGAATATAATTTCTTATCAACTTTTACCAATACAAATTAAATATAATGGCACAATCTTCAATTCTACGATAAGCATTTAGTAAATAACTTGAAATAACTTTAAATATTGAATTATAAAATAATTTATTTTTGTACATCACTTTGCCTCTGCGTCAAACAAAAACAATACTTTAATAACAAATTTGACATATTTAAACAAATGTCACTGTCACGAAGCAATTATATTAAAATTAATGATGAAACCGTGTTAAGAAGAATTGTAATGATATTAAGGTTTGTAAAAATAATATATTTTCCATCATACATAAATATAAGATATACAGGATAATTCGATTTAAGTTTGATGTTTGCAGCATTATATATCAAACAGCTCTCAATAAGAACGTGATTTCAAAGTGTCAAATAATAGTTTGCAACTACACATTTACGAAATGGATCATGTACAGCGAAGAATTTATACAGATTGCGTTTTAGAGCATAAGAAAGTTGGTGCTGATTTTGACAATAATGTGTGTGTGACGATTTTTCCTTAAAATACAGTGTGTCCCATTTAGAGGTGCCACCATTGGGATCTCGAGAACTATAAGAGATACGATGTCGGTTAAATGGAACTTTTTATGCGCCTTTGGGAGGCCATCTCAGATGCGCTTCTATTTTTCCAAAAATTCTCATAGGGCACTAGATAATGACGAAAAACTGAATATTGTTGATTTTTTCTTTTTCAAATAACTTCTAAACTATTAATAATTGAGAAAAAAGTTTCAAATATAAAAGATAGATATTTTTATTAACTAACCAGTGGCGTACGGAATACATTTTTATATCCGTAAATTTTTGAGATATAACACAAACTTATATTTTTTTAAATGGAACCCATATCTGATTTTTATCTCAAAAAATTAAATATTTTTTTCTCTTTTCAATGATGTAAGGGTTATTATGTTTTATATTTGTTTTGCCTTCAAAATTATTATTTTTTTCCTTATTTTGTATTAAATTTACAATTATTTTGAAAATATTGGTAGATTTCTATTTGGAAATACTCCTTGTATTTAAATAATTTATTTCGTTAGAAAATTTTGCTCAAAATTCGTATCAAATTAATTTTTATAATATTTTGTATCAGGTCGCCCTTGGCTCATCATAGTGTAATTTGTAATTATGAGTCTAGAATGAAAATATTAAGTAATAAAGGCATAAAACAAATTATTTTGATCAAATACAATATAATTAATAAAAATAATAATGTTTTTTTTGGGAAATAATAGGAAAATTCAGGAAAATAAAGAGAAAAATTAAATTTTAGGAGCAAAACAAATATAATACATAATAACCCTTACATCTTTGAAAAGAGAAAAAAATATTGATTTTTTTGAGACTAAAATCAGATATGGGTTCCATTTAAAAAAATATAAGTTTGTGTTATATCTCGAAAATTTACGGATATAAAAATTTATTTCGTACGCCACTGGTTAGTTAATAAAAATATCTATCTTTTATATTTGAAACGTTTTTCTCAATTACTAATATTTTAGAAGTTATTTGAGAAAGAAAAAATCAACAATATTCAGTTTTTTGTCATTATCTAGTACCCTATGAGAATTTTTGGAAAAACAAAAGCACATCTGAGATGGCCTCCCAAAGGCGCACAAAAAGTTCCATTTAACCGACATTGTATCTCTTATAGTTCTCGAGATCCCAATGGTGGCACTTCTAAATGGGACACACTGTATATTAATGATCCAAAACTTCGCAAAGTTGGTATTTGCTCACAGATTTTTCAGGAAAACATAATAAAATATAATCCAAAATTTCGTATTACAAACTTTTCTATTTATTGGAACAACAATGTAGATTTTGTTTACAAACGATCAATCGGAAGTGATACTTTACTTAAAGCTCATTGCTATTTTAAACATGGAATTGGCGGGAGGTCATGTGCTGGCCACATCAGATTTTTTTTAATAGCCATTATGTCAAGATAGTCATCTTCACTTAAGAATCATTTAAAAACACAAATTTCCACTGGACATGCCTCTATCCGAATCCGTCATCTATTAGGTATCTTATTATTTAGCAATAATACACATAAATTTATTTTTAATGTATCAAACAGCAATTTCACATATAACCTAATTTTCTGCATATGAAACAAATTTGAAAATGTCGCAAACTATAAATTGCCAGCCGAGTTTGAAATTATTCTGACCGATGCCAACTAATCCCAAATTAATCAGAAAACTTTTGTGAACAGTCAGAGTTTGAAATTTGTTTCTCTGTAAATACTTTTATGTAACTGCTCATGCCTGATGGTTTTAAACCGTGCTATGAACAAAGCTTATGGTGTTTCGTATTGTACGAGTATAAAAAAGGAAATGAATTTTAGTTATCGGTAATTTTCAAGGATTTCCGTATATTTTTTGTTTTCCTTTTAAAAAAATTAATGACATATTACTGAATTTGTCAATCCTGTTTATTTTCTACAATTCATTGTTCTTTAGTTTCTATTTTAAACTCTAAAAAGGACATGTAGTAAATATTTGAAACATCACAATCATCGGGAAAAAAATATTAGTGTTTATTTGGATGAAAATTATTTTTGTTGATATAACAATGTTATCAATAATATTGAATTCTAAAAGATATATTATATAGGTATTTATAACTGCACTTGAGTATTTTTATTTAAAATAAAATATTAAAGTTCTTGTAAAATTGAAATTCCGGAGCTATTCAAAAGTAAAACTTTCTTTGCATAATAAATATGCATTTTAAATTCATGACATTTAAAACTAGAAAATTATATTTATGACATGCGTCAGTCGCATAAAATGAAAGAAAATAAAATCTGATTTACAATGAAATATGTGTGCTTCTTGAAGCGAGAAATTAGATTTGCTTTCTCGTTAGTGAAGATTTGCAGTTAGTAAAAATGTAAAGCTCAACGCTCAACTAATATGCTCTACATATATCATACTTAGCAATTTAACTCTGTGTCTAGTACATGTAGTTTCATTTAATCCAGAGCAATATGAACGTAAACAAAATTAATCCTTTACTGAGTTCAGTTTATCTTTATCATGAAAGCACTTGCTATTTGCTGTTTATAATATCGTGAAAGAGGCCATTTTCATTTAATAATTTTGTTGTCAACATTAACATTTGTATTATTAACCCAATGTAGAATCGTATCCAAAAATGTATTAAAGGATAATATATTTGGTCAAATAAATTGTGTTTTTCCAGTGTAAAGCCAGCATTACATAGAGAAATAAGTTTTGTTTCCTGATTGGTTAAATCGTTCTAGTGATGGTCGCCTATTTAATCATCGCCCAATTGACTGTCGCTCAGTTATCACGATTACATGTCAATAAAAATCTTCCGTCAATTCGTTGTATTTTGTACAAATCCCATACCAAAAGGACCGTGGAACAGTTTCATATAAAATCGAACATGAACACATACTATTTTTTACAAATTCCATACCAAAAGTTCATTTGAAAAGGTACTATAAATCCAATAAAATTATGACATAAACATACACTAAGTAAAATGCACATGACACATTTTTCTTTTTGCTTCAGCTTTGCCCTATTTATTATTTATTATTATGGGCCGCTGTTTCCTCTTCTTTTCCAGTCATCCCTGTCCAACGCATCTTCTTCACACAATCCTTCCTTTCTCAAGTCTTCTGCGATATAGGCCTTCCATCTTCTCTTTAGCCTTTCACTGCATGTCACTTGCGAGGAACACTATGACATACTAATTTTTGATCCCATACTTTCCATATTTGGATTTGCACTTGCAACTGACATCTGTCAATTAGAATTTTTTAAATACATCAGTTGTTTCCATGATAAATAGCAAAGCTACCTAATTTTTGAAAATTAATTTCTTTATAATGCTTTAACTGTACATCTATTGAATATGAAGGAAAATGTATAATCAAACCATATAGAGAAGAGTATTTTCTTTAATAAATTTAATAACAAAATGTCAAAAAATAATATATTTTTTTTAAGAAAAACTGTTAAAAACTTCAAATAAGGGTACTTCCGGTGGATCAATTATAACCAAAATCTAATCAACTCTTCATATGGACGTACAGAAGCGGAATACGAAAGAATTATAATTTTTAGAATTGTAGTATTGGAGTTATCGTCGGAGAAAAAATTGTCACACACGGACACACATACACACACACGGACACACACACATACATACAGACATCATCTTAAAAATAGTAAATTCGTATTGTAGGGACCCTAAAACGTGCTTATTCATTAAAAACTCACCACCGAATTTTTTGACCAAAGACAATACCTTCCTTACCTAAAGATGACGGAAGGTAATTATATGTACGAATTGTATTTCAAGTTTCTGAAAATTCTATAGTTCTATAAATCCAATAAAATTATAAGACGAACATACACAATGTAAATTTGCTCTTGACACTGACATATGTCTATTAGAATTAGTTGGCTGATTTATGAAAGTTAATCTCTTTATAATTTTTTAACTCTATATCTATTGAATATGAAGGAAAATTTATAATCAAACCGTACAGTCAATAAAATTTTATTTCATACTGCTAATCACATAAAATGTCAAAAATGAAATAAATGTAACTACGGATTGTATTTCAAGTTTCTGAAAATTCGCTTAGTGGTATTAGCGACCTGGATAGCTAATAATATCAAATAAGAAATGCATTAATGAAATTAATTAATTAATTTTGGGTCAACTACCTCTTGTATCTGTTACAAATGAAAAAATGACAGTATAAAAACAGTTGGTTTAATTATTTTAAATCGTTTTATCGTTTGAATTAATTGGATAGGACATAAGATCTATTGCTTTGCTGATATGCAGTTATAAAAAGCGAATATTTAAATTCCTCTATGTCTGTTTACCGTTATGCAATAGAACTGAAATCTACGTTTTTTACACCGTATTTTCTGCAATAAACTCTCTTCTATTTCACAAGGAATGCAAAATTCGGCAAATTCATATTAATTCTTAAATTTTAAACATTAATTGGCTGATATTTGGTTTTATTACACTTATAGCTTTATCTTTCTGAACGATTTTTTTTTAATCGGTCATTCTTTTATTCTTTTTTTATTTCAGTACAGCGAACAACAACTTGAAAGTGAGGTTAGGCGAATGGGACGTACGGGACACAGATGAAAGGTTAGGTCATGAAGAATATTCAGTGGAAAGAAAAGAGGTCCATCCAGCATACTCTCCCACAGATTTTCGGAACGATGTAGCTTTAGTTAAGTTGGATAGAAATGTCAGGTTCAAGCAACATATTGTACCTGTGTGTCTTCCTCCAATACAGGTAAGAAGAAGAATTTAAATACTGATGTATACGAGTATATGTATATAGGTCATAGCACAATTTAAAAAGATTATTACTATTCGTATTATTAGATATTTATTTTTGTCAATGGGGTCTTGTACCATAGTAATATTTTAACTATCTAAATAAGAAGACGAAAATATACATAAATTAATGAGTATTAGTGAAAAAAAATTCTTAAAATATTGACTAGGTCACAAACTACAAGCGATTGAAGCTGATTACTAATTGGGTATGACGCGTTAGGTACTAAGAATTTGAAAAAGGAGATTCGCGCGTCTGCAGCGGTCACCTTTACAAGAATATGAAATGTCATGTTGTTCTATAACCTAACAAAACATTTAACAATTTTGTGTTTGATGAATTTGTTTAATTATAATATCTAGTAATATTAACAATAATAATATTTTGTAATATTAATTAAATTAATAATATTAATTAAATTAATATTGAAACTTCAAAGCAAGCAAACAATAGCGCCATCCGTCGTCATACTTTGTGTAATAATATTGTCAAACTGTTTCAATGTTCTATAATTCATTAGGAAAAAATGCTTATTATTTATGTTATTTATACTTAATAATAATTTCTTCATGAATATAACGTATAAGTTTTTATATAAAAACATTTCAGCTATGCAAACATGAATAAAATTGTTCCCTGTATAATTAACAGTTTGTCCCATTGTTTGTCGATCACTGGTCAGTACCTGCTACGTCACGCCCAAATTCTTAAACTTTAAAAATTCATATCTCGCTTATTACGTAAAATTTTTAAATCGCGTTTGCACTTTAATTCTTATTTCATCCTGTTCTTACAGAAAAAAAAAAAATAAAAGAAAAATGGTATAGGACCCCATTGGTTTAGAATCTATAATTACATTTACATTATAGTGCGCTAGTACAATTATCATATTAAATATTTTATAACAAAGGTATATAATCTCCATCTATTGACAACAGACACCAAGCGCCATGAGATCTAGCGGCATAACTACGAGTATTTGGTTTAGTACTCCGGCTGATTTAATATTAAAACTCCTAAAGTAAAATGAATGTAAATAAAGGTAAAAGCAAAACTTATTATTTATTATACGGTCGTAAGTCATGAAGAGGACTATCGTCCTTCACAATTATATATATATATATATATATATATTTCCCTGATGTTCAACATGCACGTCATAATCTATTTGTATCATATCGCATATTTGCAAATTTATATTCATACGGATCTGTATCAAGTTTCCTGCTTTCTCGATAATGGCGACTTACTTTGTTCTGTGCATCTTAGCCAACATTAACTACTCCTACAAAAGAATTTTAAATCATGAGATTCACTTTCTCTTTCCGGGATGTAATGATTAATTCTCAGAATTGATAGTCTATACTGTTGACGTCATTACCTGGGTTGTCTTTCCTTTGTTATACTGATAAATTATATAATTGAGATATCCGATATCTTGTTGGAAGATTCGATAATTGATTATCTATTTCGGAGAAAGAGTAAAGGGTATAGGTTAAAAATTTGTTTTATATTTCTTATTAGTAATATAAAAATAATAATAACATTATAATAAATAAAGAGAAAATAATTGATTACAATAATCAAAATACTGATATAATAACAATGCATTCTATTTTCTTTTGATATTAATAAAAACCGAAATATAATAAATTTGTGTAGTTGTTAAATTTTTACTGTATTTATATAAATAAAATTGTTTGTAGTTTCTACTGATGATGAGAAAGTAGTTCTCGAAATACATATATAGTTTTTAAAATTATTGTTAAGGTTAAGGGTTTTTTTCTTTAATTATAACTTTACTTTAAGACTCCATTCTAGTTTTTAATTTTTAAATCCTATTGGGGAATCGAACCCCTATTTGAAATTTCAGCACGCTCACATTTGAAAATCTTTTCTTATTATATAATAAAAAAAGTGAAACACTTGAACATTTTGTGTAATTTATTGCACTTAATGCAATAATATTAAATAATGTAAAAGATGTAATGTACTATTCTCATGTTCAAGACCATGGCTTAATATTCTACCGGACCCTTTATTTACAAAAAACTGTTTTCCCATGTCAAGGTTTGCTTGGGACACCAGGTATATATGAATTTTTATCTTTTTGTTTGACAGATGAAGCTCGCCGGCAAAATGGCGACAGTAGCTGGGTGGGGTAGGACGCGGCATGGACAAGCGACAGTTCCTGCCGTGTTGCAGGAAGTGGACGTGGAGGTCATCCCCAACGAGCGATGTCAGCGCTGGTTCCGAGCAGCGGGCAGAAGGGAAACTATACATGACGTTTTCTTATGCGCGGGATACAAAGAAGTAAGACAAGTTTCATTTTATATGTACGTGAAAAACAAATGAGTTAAATTTTATTGTCAAATTTTTTTTTGCGCAATCGTTTTTTTTTAATATTGGTAAACATAAAACGATAGAGTTTTCAAGGCAATGGGGGATTACACCATTTTTTTTTTATAATTTCATCTGAAAATATTAGGAAAACTAAGACTATTGATGAAAATCCGGTGAAAAAAATCCTATTAATAAGCGAGTTATGGTCTCCCGAATTTTGAAAAGATTGACGTGACGTCACATTTATGTGTTTTTATATCAAACTGTTTTTATCATGGGCCTAAATGTTCTTGAAATATATGCTATTTTAAGTTATATTTACATAAAAATAAATGAATATTATATCACTGTGTAAGTCTACATAGTTTATAATTACAGGTGTATTTAAATTATTAAGTTTAATGCAAGAAATTTATGTTAAAATAAAAACTGTTTGAAAACTGCTGTACAGGAATGTTAGCCCCTCCTTTCGAATTTGAATTTCTTAACTTCCATTGGTAGCAATCCCCACCTCCTAACACGCTATTTGTAATGCATGTATAGGTAGTCTCTCGGTTGCCAATCAAAATATTTTCATATTAGTGTCGAAGCACTATAACAAAAAACCCTTTATATCCGAAATATCTCAATTATACCATTTCATTTTTTTATTAATATTCGTTATTCAGCATATACATTCGTATATTTTTACTCTTTTCCTTTAATTCGATTGTGCCGTAATCCCCCATAGGCCTTATTTACAAATTACTAATCGGTTATAATGTGGATCACAACGATTAGGACACGGAGGCGATAAGTAAATAAAATTAACTATCAAAGTTTATTTGAAAAATAATAACCAAAATTTTTTTAATGTCAAAATAATTTGCAAATTATGTCTCTTTAAATTTTGTGCATCGATTGTGCAAAAAAAGTAATAAGTATTGTTGTCAGTAACTGTAAGTGTTCTTCTACCGGTATTGGATGAATTGGAGATCTCGACAGATCGAAAATATATTTTCATTTTAAATCAATGTCTTTGTAACTACATAACGACAAGTAAAGTAATTAGAGTAAAGTAGTAGAGAATATTCCATGTGAATACTGAATTTAAAAATAGTCAGATATAATTTAATTAAGTCTTTAACACAAGACATATAAATCATTATGAATATCTTTAATTCCTCTGTGGAAAATGGAGCAGGAATTATTTCTGTTTACATAACCAATTTGTAAGGGAAAAGGGCTTGATAGGTATATTCATTCTTAAATTGTGTGCACAGTTACCACTGTAAATACTATGATACTCAAATGCAACCAACATTACATATAAGTTTAAATATCTATTAGTGCAGGTGGCTTGCTCATTTTAAGCGACAATGAGACTCCTTTGGTATTATTGGAGAAGTATCTTTCTATACTTTTACGGGCCCTAGAGAAAAAATATTTTCCAGGTTCTCATCGAAAAACTAGTACCTGTAATAATAATATGAGAGATAAACCATTTTTATTATTCTAATTAAATTTTCTTTATTATAATTGAACTATTTTTTGTAATACATACAGTGCGTTCAGAAAAAAATCTAATTCGGAGTAGCCTATAAACACAGAAACGTATGTCTGATCATTATTCAATTCAAAAGTCAAGTTGTCAAAAATAATCGTGAAATGTAATTTTAAGAACAGGTAATAAAGAGGGATACATAATATTGTCATTCACCGATTTATAATTTATAAATTATTTCTAAAATAAGGATTCAAAAAGAAAAGCTTTCATTTCTTTAAATAATATTTTTGACAATATCTCGTGTCAAATTAAGATTTAATTAAATTGTCATACATTTTTTTGTTTATGGCCTACTCCGAGTTAGGATTTTTTTGAACCCACTGTATTTTGTAGATTTAAAATTAAAAATGATCTCTTTCTCGGATTACAGGTCCCAATGGTTTACGGGCCCTATGCAAATGAACTGTAAAAAATAATAGCGATTTATTCGAAAAGTTATAGTAATTTTTTACTATAATATGTATGCAATAACAAATTTTACATAAACTATGTAGACTTACATTCACATAGCAAATAATTCTATAAATTTGCTAATTTACCCTTACAAATATAAAAAAATTATTAAAACTACTATGTAATATTCATATTACAATAAATATTTGAAATTTTACAGTGATATGTTAATATTTCTATATCAATTTTGTCAAATTTATAAGAACTATGTAAAAACTCAATTCTTTTTATTTTAATTTCTATTTTTACAGGAGTTATGGACAAATTCTAAATTTATTATAGTAAATTTAAATTATTTAAATTAAAATTTAAATTATGTATATTATTAATAAGTAAATTTACTTAAAGTATGTATCAAAATTTTTATAGAATTTATGTTTATGTAATTTTTAAAATGGTAGACAAAATTACATTTAACTGTAAATTTACTATAATTCACTTAGGCAATTTGGACGCCAATAACAATTATGGTAATTTTACAGAGAATTTTTTTACATTGTGCCTTTGTTGTCTTGGGTTAAATTAAAATCTGCCGAGTACCTTATATCGTGAATTCACCCTCCTTTCAATTTCTCGATCAATTCTCTCAACATAATATTCCCTAAATATACAAACTCATGGTACTGGCGAGAGAAAATAAACTCACTGGCCACATCAGATTTTTTATTTAAAATGTAAATTTTAATTATTTACCCTTTGACAGTTTTCGTTTTTTAAAAAACTTTAATGTTACAAAATAATTGCAATGAAAATCAAAAATATCTTTTTCTTTGATGCACGCTATCAAGAAATATATTTTTATCTTTTCATTATATATTTAGAAGAAAAACCACTTTATTGCATATTGCATTTCATAAAAATAAACACCGCTTATAAATTTAGCTTTCGTGATAATTTTATAAATATTTATAAACTACCACTTTACTTGATGGGTTTATCTAGTGAACAATAAAAATCATGTTATCGGTATTGGGAATATTATCCCTTGTCATGTCTGGCTATATATAGTGGCGGGAAAACTTCAGCAAGCGAGATAAAATTTGCAGCGAATGAGGAAGAGAGATAGTGAATAGATTGAGAGAGAGTGCAAAGCAGATTACAGCCAGCGCAAGCTAGATGCAATTTCCGGACACGACGGAACGGATTTGCGATTTATTAATAAACATGGCAAATTAAACGTCAACTTTGGAGAGATTATCCTACAACCTACATGATTTTTTGCTGGCCAATTAGTAAAGAAGAATATGTAAAATTCTAGAGAGGAAATTAAAAAATATTGTAATATGGTTTTCGCAATTAGTATATTAAAATATTAAAATTTACAATGGTATATTACACAAGAAATGCAAAAAAGTGACCCTAATATATATATATATATATATATATGAATATGATTGGCCTACAACATAATATTACTACAGTGAAATATTATGTTACGGAAAATACAGTATATATATATATATATATATATATATATATATATATATATATATATATATATATATATATATATATACAGTGTGTTAATTAAGAACCTGGCCATAGGCGTTTAACATGAGAAATCAGTTTTTCTTTGCACAAAAGTCCCCAATTAATTTTAGATAAAAATGTTTCAAGTAAATGTTGTAGATATTAATATTCTACGCCTAAATCATTAACAGATTTAATTTGGCACGTTTAGTAACTTGTAAAATCTAATTTGAAATTGTACAAATATTGCTCATTTGTAGCGATACCCATGAAATTGAAACAAAATTACAAAGAAATTCATATCGTTTGAACTGTCAGAAATTTAATTTTATAGATTACAGAATTAATAATAAAGGTATTTAAGTGTTAGATTCTAAAAATATTACCTGTGTAGTGATTTAGGTGTAGAATTAATTAAATTATCTGTAACTTTTAATTGAAAATTGAATATCTTACAGTTCAAACGTATCATATTTCTTTGAAACTTTGTTTTAATTTCATGGGTATCGCTAGAAATGAGCAATATTTTATACAATTTCAAATTAGATTTTAGAAGTTACCAAAAGTGCAAAATTATAACTGGTTACTGATTCAGGCGTAGAATATAATTATCAACAACATTTGCTTGACAAATTTTGTCTAAAATTAATTGGGGACTTTTGCGCAAAGAAAAACTGTTTTCCCATGTTAAACGCCTATGGCCAGATTTTTAATTAACACACTGTATAAATATAAATATATATATTACATTATTAAAATAGTTATTGACATCATTAGGCCGATATGAGGCAAATAATGGACGCGACTGAGATTTATAATCAGTCGAATTCGTTATTTGCATATCGGTCGTGTGGCGTTCAAGATTTTTCGTAATAACATAAAATTTAAATATTTAGCTTCAGTTTAAATGTTAATATTATATTTGTTAAAATAGAAGCTAAGAAGCTATTCTTTGACAGTAAATTTGACGTTTTGCATAAATTATAGCAACGAACATGATTTATTTAATTAGTGCGCGTCAACTTCAAGGAATAGTGGGCCCCTGCAAAACCCTAAAATCTAATTCCTAAAATCCTAAATAATGACATTATTTGACAGTAAATTTGACGTTTTGCATAAATTATAGCGACGAACGTGATTTATTTATTAGTGAACGTCAACTTCAAGGAATAGTGAGCTCCTGCAAAACCCTAAAATCCTAAATAATGACATTGTTTAGAGCATATAAATTTAGTATTTAGATATTAGAGTGAAGGGTGATAAAAGTGCAACATCGGACTAAAGCTATTACTAGCATATTTTCTTTCAAATTATAACTAACCATTTTTTTGATCGAAAAGTGGTTTTATTCAATAGACGAGTTTTTCAACAATTAAATATCTTCACGACACATTTTTCAATTTACTTTTTAATGAACAAGTATATTTGCTATGTTTTTATTATGTGAATATTTTCTTTATTAATTACTTGCTACTTATTTACTGTCTTGTGTACCTTTATATTTATATGTATTTATCTTTCTTCATGAATGTTTTGACATTGACAAGCCAATTGTATTACCATATATTACCATGTGAATCTTATGGCAAATAATAAATAATATTTAAAACTACAGAGTGATCAAAAAGAAATGATGCAGTTGGCAATACAATTCTGAGGATCTTTTTATTCCATAGTTTATAGAACACCAGGTGAAAGCGGAAATACATTTTGACAATAAATGCAAATAGTTCATGTCAAAGGTGGGGCCTGACAGCTAATAGGATTTTAAGTGATACAAATGCTTTAGATTATTGCTTTATGGGTAATGTAAGAAATAATAGTACGTGGGTAAAGAAAACAACAACCACTTAATAAAAAATTGTAAATATACCAAAATTTAAATTTTCAAATGTCACTGTCAACGGCAGGAAATAAATTAGTTAGTGTTACTTATTTCAAGTATTTTTCAAGTATTGCCAAAAGAATCAGTTATTTTTGATCACCTGTATTATCTTTTTTTAAACTATGTATGATAATCCTTATACATTTATAAGGTCTAGTTTTAATGTAAATGACCCATGTTTTAATTAGTTAATATAGTAATAATGGAGGATACCATTTTCGTGATCGTAAACATTCTGTATTTATTTATTTATTCTTTTCTCTCCGTAGGGAGGCAGGGACTCCTGCCAGGGCGATTCAGGGGGCCCCCTCACCATGGCCGTCGAAGGGCGGCGTACCCTCATTGGCTTAGTCTCCTGGGGAATAGGCTGTGGACGAGAGCATCTCCCCGGTGTGTATACCAACATACAAAAGTTCGTACCGTGGATAGATGCTGTCATAGGATGAAAAAATGGCGGACACGCATGCGCAGGCGCAATTAATGTGATGACACAGACTGCTGACTGTGAGATGAGATGTTAAGTTATTTATTTATGACCAATGTATTTATTGTAAATACAGGTAGGTTAGAGGGTAGGTTGTTACTACCCATGCAAAGGAAAAATTATTTAAATATTGGGCACTATGTTGACAATACCAAAAATTTAATAGTAGAGAATACTGTATTTTATTACTATTAGATTTCAGTATTATGACGTCATTTAATGTTGCTACTTTTGGATATTGAAAATATCATAAAGAACACTCAAAATATATGTTTTATCTCAAATTGATGTTCGGAATTAATTATTTCGTTCTTCTTGCACTTATTTTTGTCGTTTTACCTGAAAATTTACTATTCTACATCGAACACCTGCCCAAATTATCTTACATGTATAACAATGGTTGGCAACACTGCAATAGACACTTACAAAATTGCAATTTGCACTAGCGCCTCTAACGACAAAGCATAGAAATCAAGGTTGCTATGGTTACCCCGTCCAAACAAAGACCTGTCATCAGCCGTAGACTCTACGCTCTAGCCATCGTTTTAGTTGAATAATAGAATGATCTTCAATATTATCAAACAGAAAAGTTGCCCCAGACAGATATTCTGGTTTTAAACTCATTTTTATTAAACACAACGTACAAATCGCAATAAAGAATTAGGTTTAACATTGAATAACAGATGCGAACACAATGACAGATAGGAACAGGGAACGGGACGTAAGACAACGAGGGGAGGTTTGTTTGGATGCATGATCTTCTATCTCTCTCTTGCAGTGACGTCAATTTTGTAAGTGTCTATTGCATCTGAGCTTTTAATGACGATTTTGGTGTTCTTTAATGACGATTACAACTTGAGGTTCATAATGGCATAGCATTAATCAACGTACTGGTTACGAAACAAAAAAAAAAATCGAAAATGTTCTTTAGAGCTTCTTAAAACATCTTTTGAGCCACTGTTTGAATAAGTTATTTTAATATTTTCTATTATATTTGACGCTGATAGTAAATGAAACCTAATGTTTCATCAGGTCTTGTAGATCTCTCAGTTTTGTTTTCATTACAGTGATAGTCAGATCGGAAAATGTAATTTTTGCTGTTTTGTATTTTTTAAATAACTTCCAAATAATAATGGATTTTGGTTTGTATATTTAAGGATACTTTTTTAATTTCTTTGAAAACGCGACATAATTTTAGATTTCCAAAGATGTATAACTTATCTATGTTTATTTGTCTTATAATAATAGGTTTGGTTGCACCATAAAATATGCGACTAATAGGCTATTCCACGATAGTTTTTTTAAATTTTTTTCTTCAAGTACATAAAAATATAAGACCACATGTGAAAGTCCGAGTTAAAAGTTCCTCCAATAAGCGAGATATTAAGGTCCGAATTTTAAATTAGCTTTGTGACGTGGGTAATGTGGATATACCAGAAGTAAACAAACAGTGGTTCACAAGCCACGTAAAAATGTTAAACAAATTACAAAATAATGTATGTTTAAATTGTAATATTATAATTTATTATTAGAGACAAAATAAATTATTATACTTAATTTATTTCACTTTTTTTGTCATTTTATAAAAACAAAGAAATTAGAACGTCACCCGAACAGCAACCGAACAGATCCGACACACCCGAAGAAGTATATTCTTAGTTAAGGCGGAGTTAGGGCGTGGCTTCTCAAAGTTGGTGGTCCTACTTGGATCCTATTTGGTCAAACACTCGTGCACATGTCCTGCATCATCAAAAGCAAAACTCCCCGTGTTTTCTAGAAGGAATAATTTATAATAAAAGAAATATAATTTTCCTTATCCTTTAACTATTATCATTCATATTTTCAATAAACTTTTACTATTTTTGATTACGGTGGAATAGCCTATTGCTAATTTTTTAGTACGCGTACGATTGAAAATTTTTGGTTTCTATTATTGGCATTTGTCATTGTCACATAATGAAATTATAATCTTGCTTTATTGTTTAAAATTTGTTTCTGCGTTTATTTCTGGTTCTCTTAAATTTGCACTCGAGAATCAACAACACAATATGGCAAATATTTATTGATTTGGAAGATTTTATAATAAATGTTAATATTTCTTTTTTCTCGCTTTGGCTAGTACAAGTGCATTTAGGAAAAACAATGCTACCTAATAGCCAGAAGTTCCAATGCGCATGCCACAAACTAAAAGTTTCTTTAGAATCCGCGGACTGTTCTAACGGTTGGAAACTGATCAGGAATTGAAATATTTTGCTGAACGAACAAATGATTTTTAATCGTAGATTCAAAATTTCTGTTGTGCGAACATTTTTAAATTGATGCGCATGCTTAGAATAGTTTGTGACAATTTCTGACTTGAACAAACAGAATATTATTATTTTCTAACCAAAGTGTATAATAAACGCAAAATAATAGTGATATAATGCCCAATTGCATCAACAAGACTTATATTTTAAGCGACCTTTAAACAAAATAATACAAATAGAAAATATGACAGCAATGTATAATAAATCACTTGGCATTTCATTTCTATGCAATATTTTCATTTTGACGAATGCTTAAAATTTAAGTGACGCTGGTGCAACTGGCCATAACTGAGTGTTAGATATATAGGTATGTTTTCTGCATAAGGCCCAATTTTAAATTAATTTACTTATACCAGTGAACAATATTTTATAATTTAATTATAGTAATACTCATATGACAATAATTTACCAAAATTAACAACGAAATATTTATTTTTAAATATAAAAATTATAATGTACCTAATGTAAGAATTTTTATATAAATTGTAAAAACTTAAAAATATGAAGACCAAATTTGTAGATATTCGCCACAATTTGTATGTGCTATATTTAATTATTTAGTTATAATTATAGCTTATAAATATAAAAGGCGGGAACGTTTGCAATTAAAATAGTTTAGAAGACTTAAAATTTCAATATTTATAATTAGTTTTGAAATTTTCATTTTATGTATGTTGCTTTTATATAGTTAGGCGTTGTATGAAATGCATTTAATTAAGTTAGATATTAGGTTTGTTAATTATTTATATACAGTATCATATTATTAAATGTTGTTAACCATCAAAAAGAGTAGATCAGCAAACGGCAGGGAAATGTTCTTATTGATTGTAATGTTTTTAATAAAAACAGTTGACAATGCACAACGAACGCACCATACATATCAACACAGTAGCAAAAGTTCAAATAACAAATTACTATTTTTAATAAAATATGTCAATATGTATTAATGTATGAATACCCAAATGATTTTTTATTGTTGAACAAAATATATGATTAACTAGATTTAATGTTTAAATATTTTCCATGCCAATATATTTTTCCAAATATACAAGATGGTGTATCGAAAGATACATCGTAGCTATTTCCATATTAATTTGAAAATGTACATAATATTGTCCCTCCTAATTATATTTCAGCAAAATAGTTAAATCATTTTTTTTTTGTAGAGAAAAAAATATCCTTTACCTTGATTCCACCTTAAGAATAGCGTAGATAGCGATGCCTGTTTTACAATGATAAAAAGTCTGATGTGGCCAGCACATTACCTCCCCGTCAATTCTATGTATTTTGTACAAATCTAATACCAAAAGTTCTTTGAAAAGATTATATGTATATGTATGTCCAGTAAAATGTAACACGAACATATACTGTTTTCTACAAATTCCTTACCGAAAGTTCCTTGGAAAAAAATCCATAAATCCAATAAAATTATGAAACGAACAAAATATGTAAATTTAACTAGACACTGACATCTGTCAATTATTTAAATATACAGTGTGTCCCATTTAGAGGTGCCACCATTGGGATCTCGAGAACTATAAGAGATACGATGTCGGTTAAATGGAACTTTTTGTGCACCTTTAGGAGGTCATCTCCGATATGCTTTTGTTTTTCCAAAAATTCTCATAGGACACTAGATAATGACGAAAAACTAAATATTGTTGATTTTTTCTTTCTCAAATAACTTCTAAACTATTAGTAATTGAGAAAAACGTTTCAAATATAAAAGATAGATATTTTTATTAACTAACCAGTGGCGTACGAAATAAATTTTCATATCCGTAAAATTTCGAGATATAACACAAACTTATATTTTTTTAAATGGAACCCATATCTGATTTTAGTCTCAAAAAAATCAATATTTTTTTCTCTTTTCAATAGTGTAAGGGTTATTATGTTTTATATTTATTTTGCTCCTAAAATTTAATTTTTCTCTTTATTTTCCTGAATTTTCTAATTATTTCCCAGAAAAACATTATTATTTTTATTAATTATATTGTATTTGATCAAAATAATTTGTTTTATGCCTTTATTACTTAATATTTTCATTCTAGACTCATAATTACAAATTACACTATGATGTGCCAAGGACGACCTGATACAAAATATAAAAATTAATTTGATACGATTTTTGAGCAAATATTTTTAAGGAAATAAATTATTTAAATACAAGGAGTATTTCCAAATAGAAATCTACCAATATTTTCAAAATAATTGTAAATTTAATACAAAATAAGGAAAAAATAATCATTTTTGAAGGCAAAACAAATATAAAACATAATAACCCTTACACCATTGAAAAGAGAAAAAAATATTGATTTTTTTGAGACTAAAATCAGATATGGGTTCCATTTAAAAAAATATAAGTTTGTGTTATATCTCAAAAATTTACAGATATAAAAATTTATTTCGTACGCCACTGGTTAGTTAATAAAAATATCTATCTTTTATATTTGAAACTTTTTTCTCAATTATTAATAGTTTAGAAGTTATTTGAAAAAGAAAAAATCAACAATATTCAGTTTTTCGTCATTATCTAGTGCCCTATGAGAATTTTTGAAAAAATAAAAGCACATCTGAGGTCGCCTCCCAAAGGCGCATAAAAAGTTCCATTTAACCGACATCGTATCTCTTACAGTTCTCGAGATTCCAATGGTGGCACCTCTAAATGGGACACACTGTATAAGCTGTTTCCATGGTTATAGCAAAGCTGCCTGATTTTTGAAAATTAATTTCTTTATAATACCTTAACTCAAAATCTTTTGAATATGAAGGAAAATGTATATTCAAACCGTATAAACAATAAGATATTCTTTTATATAATAATCACATACAATGTCAAAAAAATGATATTTAACTGCGTTTTTTCAAGAAAAACTGTTAGGAACTTAAAATAAGGGAACTTTCAGTTGACTCATTACAACCAAAATCTAATCAGCTCTTCATATGGATTGGTGTAAAGAAGAAGAATATGAAAGAATAATAATTTTTAGAATTGTAGTATTGGAGTTATCGTCGGAGAAAAATTTGTTACATACGGACACACGCACCACCGAATTTTTTGACCAAAGACAATACCTTCCTTATCTAAAGGTGAAGGAAGGTAAAAACAAAAAGATGAGATATATCGAATGTATTTTATAATATATAAACGCACTTACTAGATATAATACTAAATTAACATCAAACATAATGGCTTGTATTACGAGCGAATTTTATAATAAAAGCGCTTTTATATTATATTGTTATTAGGAGTGTGCTCCATAAAAGCGCTTTTGTTATACAAGTGCGCTCATAATACGGGCTAATTGTCAAATAATAAGAGAAGCAGTGTGCGCTTGTGTTCTGACCGCTCACTGATATCTCTCTCCTCATATAGCGGCCTGTAGACTACAGTTGGCACATCACTGGATCATCTTGAAAATGTATATTTTTTGCAAAAGAAGTGTACAGCTCACTAGATAACGATGCAAAAAAGTAAATTTTAAAGTTTTATTTTTGCGATTAAATAATTGAAATAATAAAAAATGTACTTCTTTAAAGCACTTTTCTTGTTCCATCGTCACTTTTAGATAAGGAAAATATTGTCTTTTGTCAAAATATTAAATGGTGAGTTTTTAATGAATAAGCACGTTTTAGGATCACTACAATACGATTTTACTAGTTTTACGATGATGTCTGTATGTATGTGTGTCTCTGTGTGTGACGAGAGGTAATGTGCTGGCCACATCAGATTTTAGAAAAAAGCGATGTGCTATTCTTTGGGCATTTGATTTATAATGCACCTTGATAGCTATAAGTTTTAATTTTTAAGTTGGAAAAGATGCTATTAATTTTTTTGTTGCTATTCAGCAATACAACTTCTAAATATTGCAGTATGTTAGATTTTTTTATATAATTAATTTATTAGGTAAATACCAGACTCGTGTGCAAGCCGATCATTAAAATCTCTGAACAGTGTTTTTTTATTAAAATGATATCATTCATTAGAATATTGTTTATAATAAATGTAATAACTTTAAATGTTGGTTTATGTAATAAGTAAACTTATGTATTTACCTTAGCATTAGCATTATACTTTGCATTAAACTTTACATTACGTTGTCCGGTACATATACTTAGATTAAACCAATAAGAGCAGGCCGGTAATGTAATTTTTTCTAACAGCGACACGTTTTTTTTTTATTATAAGCATATCTGTATAGTTCATTTAACTGTATTTTTCAATGACGCTCATTTTTAGTCAATACAATGTCACAGAACTATTCAAAAATAACAAAATGATAACAAACGTCAAATGGACAGGAGTAAATATCTCTACAATCAAGCTATCGTCCACGAATATATACTCTTCTGATTGGTTGGCATTAGCATTATGACTTTGCATTAAACTTTACATTACGCTGTCCAGTTCATGTACTTCTTAGGGCAAACCAATAAGACCAGGCCGGTAATGTCACTTCTTGTAAAATCGACACATCTTTTTTATCATAAATACAAGGTGATTCTTGCCCTATACGCATAAATGTGAGGTAATAACAAATAATGAAAAAAAAATTAGTAAAAGTTGTTTATTTACGGAGATAACGAATAAAGTTTGAAATTATTTTAGTAGGAATAAACTAATAAAAAATTAATTTTACTAGGGTACTGTGCATTAGTGTCGTAGCAATTGTTTTCAATCGTGTCTGTCATTATTTCGTAATATTTCGTGTATTTGAGTTTTTATTATGGCGCACCATTTAACCAACGCAGAATTTATGGATATGATATTAGCGTAGGTACGGAGAAGCAGAACAAAATTCAGTAGCTGCAGCTCGCCTTTATGCATAAAGGTTTCCCCAAAGACATCATCCGGGACGAGATGTTTTTCTACGAGTGGTGCAGCGTGGTAGAGAAAGTGGTCATTTGCAACCGAGGCTTGAACAATTGCTATGATACTAATGCACAGCACCCTAGTTAATTATTTTTTTATTAGTTTATTGCTACTAAAATAATTTCAAACTTTATTCGTTATCTCCGTAAATAAACAACTTTTACTAATTTTTTTTTTTTTTTCATTATCTGTCATTACCTATCACAAACTATCATTCCTCACATTTATGCGTATAGGCCAAGAATACCCTGTATATCTACATTGTTCAGTTAACTGTACTAGTTGGACTTCTTTTTCAATGACACTCATTTTTAGTCAAGTCAATGTGACAGAAATATTCAAAAATAACAAAATGATGACAGATGTCAATTGACTGTCGTAAATATCGTTAGAATCAAGCTGTCGTCCACGAACATATACTCTTCTGATTGGATGGCATTAACATTATGACTTGAAAATTAGAAATTGTCATATTCTAGGGTAACGGCATAATGGATAAGGTTAAGGTTATAGCTACATGTACCGTAGCACGCATTTGTCTATACTTGAATTATTAACGCAAAGTCATAATGATAATGCTAAGGTAAATGCATAAGTTTACAACTTACATAAACCAGCCCTTAACAGATCAAAATTAACATGATTTTTTCAATTAACTAAAGAAAGCCACCAACAAGACATTAATGTAGGTGAGGAACAATATCCGCTGTCTAGTACAGCGCGAAGAAAAAGATCTGGAGTATTTAACAATCAGCTAATTCTATTGTGAGATAAAATACCAATAATGGAAAAGGAATAAAGCAAAAAAAAATGTTTCAAACAGATACATCAGTCACCTCATTGCAAAGCTATTAAATTGATTCGATTTCCGCAAAACTGATCGAAAGAAAATTGATTGAAAAATTAATCACGGTGAAAATTTGTCACCAGTAAATTGATGGCCGGAAAAATTGTCAGACTTAAAGCCCGGCAAGGTAATGGGTCCGGGTTCGAATCCTGGGGCTGACATGTCTTTTCACTTTTCACAATTTACTTCGATTTGAATGACTGTTAACTCTTCGTTGATATTAATTAAATTTTGTTGGTAATCAATTTTCCTTGCGATAATTTTTCCACCAACAATTTTCATGCAATAAACTTTCCAGATACGATTAAATTAAATGAATGAATCACTATAATAATAAATATACAGGAAAGAACAAACCGTTGAAGACTCGGAGAAGAAGCAAAGTTTGAAGAAGAAGTTTGAGGAACAAGAAGTAATAAGCATGATTCCTTTACAAAACCGATTGAATCTGCTAAATAGGACATGTGTAATTTGCACATAGCACATCTAAAGGCACGACTCAGAAGTAATGGTTGCTAGGTTACGACAATACAAAGCTGTCATCAGCTATTCACAGTACAAAAATCTGTTGTGGCCAGCACAATGCCTCTCGCCATTTCCATTTTACGGTACATAAGTATTGTATTGCACTTCGCTATCGAATCGTCGTTTTCTAACAAAAAAAAAAAAAAAAAAAAAATACGTAACTTTACCCAAATATTGTTTTTTATTGTATTTAACATGTCTTCTGCACACATACAATTCTAATTATATCTATTTTGCATTGTATAAAGACGTTCCTAAATGTCAGAGATTCTTCCAATTTTATCTACAATTTTAAATATTTAATTAATAAAACAATAAGAAAGATTAAATGTATTTCCCAGAAAAAGCTTTCAGAATGTCACTAAAACTGTTGACTTTTAATACTTACATCTATCATTTAAAAACAATGTTATAAACATTTGAATTTGTCAACTGATTTCCTTAGTGCCTTAGACTCTGCGATTAGATTATTCTATATATTACAGTGCCTTTATCTCTAAATCTATACAAGATATAATAAAAATTTTAAATGTATCAGATGTAGAATTTTATGTTCTTTAATAATAGTAATAACAGTAATTTTCAAAAAAATATATTTACAAGATTTTTTTAAAGAAACTATTACTTCCGGTTGTTCAATTGTTACCAAAATCTAATCAGTTCTTCCCAGGAATGTCAGATTGAGGAAACTGCTGTTAAATATTTTTTAAGTCTTATAGTTTTTGAGGAATCGTCCATCCAACATCCAGACACATATACACACATCCACACACACACACACACACACACACACACACACACACATACATCCACACACATACACACACAGACACACACACACACACACACACACACACACACACACACACACACACACACACACACACACACAGAGAGAGAGAGAGAGAGAGAGAGAGAGAGAGAGAGACAGCATTTTAAAAATGTTATAATCGGATTCTAGGAACCTTAAATTGTGCTTATTCAATAAAATCTGGATATGCGAATTTTAGCATGAATCCAATACCTCGAGAGGTAAAAAAATTGATCTTTTTTGACAAATCGATTTTATCAAAAGATCGAAAATCGATTTCAAATTTCTAAGATCGCATAGCCTAATCGATATATCAATATTATATTTTTTAAGTCTTATAGTATTTGAGAAGAGAAACCTTGGCTCCAACATCCACACACAAACACACATACGGACATCATTGTAAAAAAGTTATAATCGGATTCTAGGGACCTTACGACGTGCTTATCTAATAAAATCTGGATATGCGATTTTTAGCATGATTCCGATACATCTCTTAGCGAGAGGTAAAAACAACGGTAGGGGGTTTATTTGTATCGAGATGTTCTATCTCTCTTTCTGTCTCTCTCTCTCTCTCTCTCTTTTTGCGTGTGATGTCACTTCTGCAAGTGTCTTTTTCCGGAAAACTCCTGTAGGTTGCCTTACAACTCCTGCTTCAAGAAGCCTTCCATCCTTCTGCAACCACCTTAACACCCTCGTTTTGAGTCCACCTTCCCTCACCAAGCACCTTCATCTTTGATTCACTCACACCAATGCAGGTACCGGTGCAGGTCATCAACCTAGCCATAGCCATCCTCGGCCAGGCCAGTTCTGTCAGAGTCAGAGGCAGAGTCGGTGTCAGCAGCCAGCCAACAGTTGTCGGTTCTTCGCGAGTCAGTTGTCCGCGACAGGCGCCCGTGGCAGACGTACCGCGTACTGCGCATGACGCTCAACGCGCGCCAAACACAACGTCATGGAGTGCTAGTGATTTGTTTGTTTTGTTTTGTTTTATTACGTTCGTTTGATTTCATTTATTCTAGTCTCTAAGGTGAGAGAATTTTATAAAACGTTGTACTTTTGGTTAGTTGTAAGTTTTGTTTATTTCGAATGACATTTGGCGTCGATGATAATATTGTCAACAAACTGATGATGAATAATGTAATACAAAATGCATATAAACAGAATTCACATATACGAGAATGAAGAATTTTTCGTCTTGGAAATAAAGATTTATAGTTTCCAATCAATGTTTAAAACAAATACAAAGATAATGATGAAGATAAAATAAAAAATATCACAAATAAAATTTTAATAAGATAACAGATGAGAAGATAACATCTGTACATAACAGACTCGGTTTTTACCTCTCGCTGAGAGGTATTGGATTCATGCTAAAATTCGCATATCCAGATTTCATTGAATAAGCACGATTTAAGGTCCCTAGAATTCGATTATAACATTTTTAAAATGATGTCTGTGTGTGTGTGTGGGGATGTGTGTATGTGTGTATGTCTGGATGTTGTAGACACGATTCCTCAAAAATCATAAGATTTAAAAATTGTTTAACTGTGGATTCCTCAATCTGACATTCCTGGGAAGAGCTGAAAAGGTTTTGGTAACAATTGAACAACCGGAAGTAGTAGTTTCTGAGAAAAATTCTTCTAAATATAATTTTTTGGAAATTTTTTGTTATTAAATATTGAAGAACATAAAATTCTATGACACTATAATATATAGAGTAATTTAATCGCAAAGGCCAAGGCACTAAGGAAACCAGTTGACAAATTCCAATGTTTATAACATAGTTTTTAAATGACACATGTCAGTGTCAAAAATCAAAAGTTTTAGTGACATTCTGACAGATTTTTCTGGGAAGTATATTTAATCTTTCTTATTGTTTTATTAATTAAATATTTGAAAAGACATGTTAAATACACTAAAAAACAGTATTTGGGTAAAGTTCTATATTTTTTTGTTATAAAACGACGGTTTGAAAGGGAAGTGCAATACAATACTTATATAGCCTAATATGGAAATGGCGAGAGGTCTTGTGCTGGCCACAACAGATTTTTTCATCTCGGGATAAAGTGTTATTTAAAGCCAGATAAAATGAAAATCGTGTCGATATTACAGCGTAAATTGACAAAATTATACACACGTTAATTATATGATGCGATATGTTTCTTTTATTTGGCAGATAAGTTAACTGGTACTTTATCAAGAAGTGGAAAAACGCTTTATACATATACAGCCCGATTCACAAAAGAGGTTAAGCTAATCCTCATTTTTGGATTAGTGAATTCTATTCTATTCCGGTATTTAAAATTTAATTTTCATATTATCAATCAAGGTATATACTAGGAATAAGTAAGACTATATTTTAAGATATAAACTGTCAAAATTAGAGTAGAATTCGCTAATCAAAAAATGAGGATTAGCTTAAACTTTTTTGTGAATTTTTGGGTGCCAAAATTTCAAATTTATACTTTTGGTGACCAAATAAATCTAATTGTAAAACGCGGTAAAATATTATGCCATTATTTCGTCAAATAAACTCTCAAATGAAGAAACATGTAAAAAATAAGCATTTAATAGTTTAATACTTATTTCTTGAAATAACTCATAGTAAATCCATATTTAGCAAGTACCCAAAGTATAATTTTAAGTATTTAGACATTATAATTCATCAGAATTTTATTCTCCAAAATTGTATGAATGAATCACTCCACTAAGTTTTACGGAACATAAGGTAATATATAAAAAAACGGTTCCCCTGTTAAATTCATATGTCACAGATTCTTGTGCTCCCCATGTAATATTAATTTACGAACATTGTAAAAATCAGTAAATAAAATGGCAGTAAATTAAGGTACTTGCTAAACGTCAAGATATTAATGAAGTACTGTTATTGACTTTTCAATTGTAAATAAATAGAATTAAAAATAAACAATTTTTCATTTAGTAAAGATAATGACCCGTATTATGAGTACTTTTGTTGGAAGTGCCGTTTCACCTCATAAAAATATGATGCAAAAGTGTGTTTCATAATAGCGCTACTATTAACCTCAACATTGTGTTTGTAATACGAGCCAATATATTTTACTGTAATCGAAATCATATTAATGAAAACTAAACGTTAATTTGTCATCATAAGCTACTCTATGAATTTACCTGTAGGGACCCTTCAATACTCTCAATATTAGAAAGAATTATAGAATTAAGAAAAAAAAAATATATGTTTCATAAATTTTAAATTATGATACCAAAGTTTCACTGTGTAGTAATGACCATGACAGGACAAATATTATTGCAAAATATAAGTATTAGTTATCCAAAAATCGATAACAATCTATCTACAGTCACAATTCGACTGAACTAAAAAAAAAGGGCTTAACCTTTAGGTACTGGAAATCTGTCATACTGATTCAAGGTGTCTGCACAATATATAGTGTCGTAGTATACCGAGTATAACAGAAATAAGCCCATTAAATTTAACCAGTGATAGAACTCGGCAAGAGCAACGATATATCTTAGTAAAGTTTCTCGAAATCGCAATTTATTTTTTGGAAAAAATTCAATTTCGAGACATATACTGGTGAAACATAAAAAGCATGTGACATTGACTTGTCAAGAGCAACAATATTTCTTTGTAACATTTTTTTGAATTCTCATTTTTTTAGTATTTTTAGGCAGGTACTGATTTTTTTTTTTTTAAATTTAACACTATTTCTAGAAGGTTTACAAAAATATGTTACTAAGAAATATTGTTGCTCTCGACGAGTTCTAACACTGGTTAAATTTAATGTACTTATTTCTGTTACATTAAAAGTACTACAATAAGTGCTTCAAGTATGTTGCAGATATTAATTTAAGAGATAATCACAGTACTTTATCTCCAGGAAATGATAATCCATAAGTCAAATTATAAACTGTAGAAAGAATAACAAAAGTCCTTCATTGATTAATTATTTAAATCAAGACAATCACATGCTTCACAAGGATATTCGATTTTTTCTTATTCGATATAAGTATTTCGTATTGTTTTATTTATACATATGATTCCCATGTATCTTTGTCTTGGCAAATGATATATGTTAACAAAAGAAAAAGATAACATTAAGATAAGAAATACAGTTAATTTACATGTATTATACTATTAAATTGATTGATTATTGTTGCCAATAATAAGGAAAACATAAATTTAAATTAATTTACTTATTGTTTTCTTTACTGTAGGTACGCATTATGTTAGCTAAGATGGCCTACTTTGTTTTATTGCTAATTATTCTTATCTATTACAAATTGTTTGTGGAAATTGTCTTTTTAAAATGAAGGACCTTTTATGGTTTCTAGAATCCGAATTTAGCATTTATATAATTATTATTAATTTATTTCTCGTACAGCGACAGAATGTAGTATTGCGTTTGTATCCTATATCGCTCAAATGTTACCGATCAAGAAATTTTGAAAACTTGTATTCCAACTTTTCACAAAAAGGAAGAACCCATTAGAATTTCAAGTCAATAGGCAAACCGGAAGTGAGGCATAACAGTTTTCCTTGAAAAAATACCTACGAATATTATTTTTCTGTGATTTATATTATCTGATTTACAGTATCTTTACGATGACTATACGTGCCGCTATGTTTCTAATGAAAAACATCTGTTGTGGCCAGCACAAGACCTCTCGCCATTTCCATATTAGGCTATAAAAGTATACAGTATGTCCCCGGATTGAGTTTACAAGAGGAAAAAAAAATTTATTTTTGATTTTACGAAAAAATGCCAAAGGAAGAAATATTTTTGCTTAAATTAAAACGCATGTTTCAGTTATTAAAACATTTAATTAATGTAAGGTTTTTTTATTATAACGTTTTTTCGTATTTTGTCCTCCTAATAATACAGTTATTACATTGAATCTAACATGATTTTAGTTAGCTTTGAAATATTGACAAATGATTATTAATTCTAATATCAGATAAAAAAGAGTTAATTGAATAAACTATAAGTATTTTAATTTTCGCTGTTTTTATTTTCTGAAATTAGAATTAATAATCATTTGTCAATATTTCAAAGCTAACTAAAATCATGTTAGATTCAATGTAATAACTGTATTATTAGGAAGACAAAATATGAAAAAACGTTATAATAAAAGAACCTTACATTAATTAATAGTTTTAATAACTGAAACATGCGTTTTAATTCAAGCAAAAATTTTTCTTCCCTTGGCATTTTTTCGTAAAATCAAAAATAAAAATTTTTTTCCTCTTGTAAACTCAATCCGGGGACATACTGTATATTGTATTTAACATTTTTGGTACCTACATATACACAAATTCTAACTACATCTATTTTTAATATATTTTTTAATTCAGTCTATAAATAAATTTCCTCCTAATCTTCTAAAGGTTCTTCAAATTAATTGACGAAATTGGCGGTATTTCTGATTCGTATATGTAATTATGTATCTATAATTTTAAATATTTAATTAATAATAAAATAAGAAACATTAAATGTACTTCCCAGAAAAATCCTTCAGTAATGTATCTGGATTTTTGACACTGACATTTTTCTGTCAATTACAAACATTTTAATTTTTCAACTGGTTTCCATGGAATTATTTATTTGGGCTAGGTTCATTACAACGGACAAAAATGATTGATGTATCAAATAGAGAATTTTATATTAATATGTGTAATGACAAATTTCCAAAGAATAATATTTAGAAGTTATTTTTTAAGAAACTACTAGGTTCTTCCTGTTGTCCACATGTTACCAAAACCTTGGTCTTTTGTCTTATAGAATTTGAGAAACCATCCCTCCAGTATCCACACACACACACACACATACGCGCACACACGCACACACGCACACACACACACACAAACACACATCATTGTAAAAATGTTAAAATCGGATTAATTTTCGTGAGTTCAAAATGTTAGTTTTCGTTTGAAAATATCTTAAAAATAATATCGTATCGGGAAGGTATCGTCTAATGTAAGTGTATTATTGTATCATCATCCTATCGTTATTGTGTTACCCTCGTATCATTCTCGTATAGTAATTATATCACTAGTGTAAATCAAGCCTTATATTTATAAATAAGTTTGTAATAAATATTCACACAATGTCACTGTTACAGTAAAATTTTTGAAAGAAGTCCAATCAAGGCCATCTACGAATTGTATCCATGAATTAAGATTTTGTGCTGTCAAATTTAGTAGTGTCTTTTACTTAGTTTTTATGAGGGTACATAATATCTTGTGTACTTCATAAAAACTATGTAAACGACATTACTAAATTTGACAGCATAAAATCTAAATTCATAGATGCAATTCGTAGATGGCCTTGATCGGACTTCTTTCAAAAATTTTACTGTAAATATGAATAAACAATTATTATTTTAAAAGGAAAGTGCGCAGTGTTTAATTTTTCAACACCAATTTACCTAATTTTCGAAAAATATTCCAATTGAATGTATTTATTGTATTTAATACATTCTCGTGTAAAAGCGGTCTGAAGTTATCAATTATTAATAATTTCATGGAATAATTTGTAATTTATTGGAACAACTTTATAAAAAATAAATAAAGTTTTAATTTATGAAAAATAATAAAGGCTTTACACGTGAAATATAGCCTAACAACATATAATTTTATAATTTGAAAGTATAAATTAATCGCCGCAGATGATAAATGTGTAACATACAATGTATAATTTCTATTTTGAAAAAAGTTTAATACCATTTGTTTAATCTAGACTTTTTTCTTTCTTATCCATCGTTGATTAATAACTGTAAAATTAGCGTCTGAAATTACGGTACTCAATGTTCTAATTAAGCATAAATAAAGAAAATTTATGAACAGTTAGACTATAGAAAAATAGTTATAGTCCACTAAACGTATAATAAAAGCTTTAATATGAAAACTTCGTAATTTCTTAATTGACCACGACCAGAAGAGTTAAAAGACATAAAGAATTCTACGAGATTTTGAAACAGGTAGTAAATATATTTTTAATAGTTTGCTAGATTGTTATTATTTACATTCCACAGAAAATTAAGTACTTCAAACCGCTAAGTTTATGTATATAAAACTATATATAATATTTTCTTCTCCTGTCGCTATGGAGAACGCAATGAATCCTGGAATTGAAATTGAACTATGTATAATCTAAAACCATATTCATTATATTTATAAAATTCTTTTCTGTTATTGCTGATGATGGGATAATTTTTGCCCGAAACGTCCATCCTGTACATGTATTTTAATAAAATGCTGGAACATTAAGGCCCGCGCTAAATCCTATGAGGTTCCCATAGAATATTCCAATTATATTTTATACATAGTCTGTTGTTACAAATATAAAGTACTGTCAAATATTTTTCAGAACTCATAATAAAATATATAATAGTATATTAAAGTATATTATTTTTTGCATTTTGCGCCTTCTGTACTTACTAAAATATTAATACCGAGTGAATTTAGGGAAATTTATAAGTGAGATGTTGTAGTTGGTAACACTGAATTGACCACATTCAATTATTATTTAAAGGTTAATGTCATTTCATATTTACGGACAAATTTAAGTGAATTGAAAATTGTAAAATAGAAAAAATTTAAGTGAAGTCATATAGTACCAACCTTTTAAAACAAAAATTGCGTATCGAAATAAAGGCCATTACGATACGCAATTGCTTATCGTAATGACTTCATTATGAACGCAAAATTTAAAAAATACTTTTAATTTTTACCTCCCGCTACCCTTGGTAAGGGAGGTATAGGGATCGTGCTAAAAATCACATATCGAGATTTTAGTAAATGACCACGTTTTAAGGTCCCTAGAATCCAATTTTCACATTTTCACGATGATGTCTGTATGTGTATGAGTGTATGTATGTATGTATGTATGTATGTATGTATGTATGTATGTGTGTGTGTGTGTGTGTGTGTGTGTGTGTGTGTATGTGTATGGATTTTGTCTTCGCTCTAACTCAAATACTATCATTCAGAAAATTCTGAAACCTTGTATTTATACCCTATTCTAATATGAAAAGAAGCCATTAGATTTTGGTGTAAATCGGATAACCGGAAATGGCACTTTATCTGAAGCTCATAATGGTCTTTCTTCAAAAAATACCATTAAATGCCATTTTTTCGCAATTTATGTCTTATGAAAATTAAAGATTATTGAATTTTCTACAGGCATACATTAATAATTTTTCTATATAATTTACAGATAAATTTAAAAATATTTTTTTTATTAGTCGCGAAGCCTAAGATAAACACAATTCCTTTGTTACACAGTTCATATTTCAAATGAATGTAACTGACAGTAAATTAAATGTCACTATCAAAAAACTAATCACTTCAAATTAATAATAGTGACATTTTAAAAAGAATATAGAAAATAAAGCAATAGTTTTCTGCAATGGAACAGTCTGCAGCGTTCGTAAATACGTATGTATTTAAATTAATAAAAATTAAATAGCGGGAGGTTTTGTGTTGCCCACATCAGATTTTTTATTTTGTTTTATATTTATGTAGAAAACCAATGTATCGGCAAAACGTACTGTAGACTTCTTCAGGACAAAAATAACTGATTGAAGAAAAGCAAACAAATATCTATGTATAAGTACCAGTTATAACATATAATATGTTATAATTTGTGTAATAAACATATTCCATATTTAATATAGGAAGCCATGCTCTACTTAATTCTAAATTAGCACTATGATGTTATTACTTTTAAGTTTAAAAACTATATTAAATATGTTATTATTTGTATCTATAGCTACATTTTGCTTTTGTTCTGTCACTTATTTTTTGCCCTGAAAAATGCAAATGTGTATTCGGCCGAAACGTTTTCTTTTAAATAAATATTTATGTAAATGAGTATAAGTGAACCAAGCGTGTCTGACAAAAGTTAGGAAATATACATATTATAAACAAATAATCAATATTAATGTTAGTTCCTAACCTACCACAACTATATAATGACCTTGTTAAATTTCCAAGAATTATAATCAATTTGAATAAATTTGATTCTGAATGTAGTTTTATGGTTTTATCTATTTAAATATGTAGAATACCATATAACGCGCTTTGATTTTTAAATTTAAGGTGGTATACAAAGTTTAGATCACTATTTAAAGTAATGTGGATGTAGAGAAATTGTATAAAAAATTGAGGTTAACTAATATATAAAATTGGATTCGAATTTTATTTTATTCAAAAATTCAACATTGTATATTTTTACTTAGATACTCGTCAAAATATAATAAATTGTCAACAATTTAATTACAATGGTGTTAAAAAATAGTACATCAGTATATACGAGTATTAATATAAATTTTCTACCTACTTACAATAATTCTTAAGAGTATTTATTTTAATAATAAATATGCACAATCATAAATATTTCACAAAATAAAGTAATTTTTTTTATATGTATTTTGCGGTCATAAATTGCGTATTGCAATAGCCTTCATTTCGAAATGCAATTTTTTTGTTTTAGAAGATTGGTACTATACTTGCCGTCAAATAATTATGGCCTGGAGATTTCTACACTGATGCCAATTTTTTTAAGTGTCTACCTGCACAAATATCTGTAATCTGTCAATGTCATTTTATATTCTGACATTTTCGTTAGTACTTGCGTGCGCTTTTTATTCCCAATCCTATAAATTGCATTATATTTAGACTTTTGAAAAGAAATAAGTGAAACTCCTGAATTAAATAGTCCCAGTTCGTTTAAAAAAACAAGATTTAAATGGGCAAAAACAATTCTTGCTCATGAACACAATTCTTTCAAAAATATGGCGTTACACCCTGAAAAAAATTATAGTTTATTAAATAACATGAAAACTTTGAATTTGACTACTTTTCACCTAATAATCAATTATTCTTACCTTTTATTTAGATTTCACCGGTTATCGTATTTTAACGCAAACGCGACTTTCGCTTAATGTGTAGATACAGTAGTGGTAGCATGCACTTTAGAATTCTATCAAATGAGGCATTTGTTTTCGCATTTCGCCACGAAGCGAAAATTTGGTAGCATGCGTGTCTAAAAATATTCGTCTGCAAGCGTACGACGTGAGGCGAAAGTGGCAAAGTAACGTCATTATTTTGCCACAGTTCTATTCAAGGCTTTTAATATACCGGGAGTTTATTTTATCAGTAAACATAGGGTATATCATTGCCATAGTTACGGTATGAATGTTTGACAGCAATGTATTGAAGCGTTTATTTTATGAGTAAACATAGGCGTATAACATGGAAAGCAGTTTTTGGTAAATACAAAGTGTTCAGCAAAATTTCAAGCCATGCTATTGAACATGATAATAGTACATTACATCTTGTACATTATTTAATATTAATTAATTTAATAATATTGCAAAAATTGCAATAAATTACAAAAATTGTCAAATAAAAAATTGTTTCACTTTTTTATTATGTAATATGAAAAGGTTTACAAATGTCTCCGATGGCATAGTGGTTATAACAGTGGCGTTTGAAATTTTTGGTTGGGGTTCGATTCCCCGTTGGGGTAATTATTTTATTTTTATACGTAAAAATTGTTGAACTTTTAAAAATCAGTTTCTATATTACAATCACTTAAAAATAATAATTGCATTGTAATAAATAAAGAGAAAATAATTGAGAATAATTGATTACAATAATCAAAATATTGATACAATAATAATGCATTGTATTTTATTTGATAAATACAGTAGAGACATAATATCTACAAAAATTTATTATAATTCAGTTATTTTTATTAATATCAAAGGAAATACAATGCATTATTATTGTTTCAATATTTTGATTATTGTAATCAATTATTCACAATTATTTTCTCTTTATTTATTTCAATGTAATTATTATTTTTAAGTGATTGTAATATAGAAATTGATTTTTAAAAGTTCAACAATTTTTACGTAAAAAAAAAAAACTAAAATAATTACCGCAACGGGGAATCGAACACCAACCAAAAATTTCAGACGCCACTGTTATAACCACTGCGCCACCGGAGACGTTTGTAAACATTTTCATATTGCATAATAAAAAAGTGAAACAATTTTTTATTTGACAATTTCTGTAATTTATTTCAATTTTTGCAATATTATTAAATTAATTAATATTAAATAATGTACAAGATGTAATGTACTATTATCATGTTCAATAGCATGGCTTGAATATTTGCCGAACACTTTGTATTTACAAAATACAGCTTCCCATGTTAAACGCCTATGTTTACTCATAAAATAAACGCTTCAATACATTGCTGTCAAATATTCATATCGTAACTATGGCAATGATATACCCTATGTTTACTGATAAAATAAACTCCCGGTATAATTTATACATTTATTATATACAACTGTCATAATATTTCTTATTTTAATAGTATAAAATCCAATAATTTTCGAATCAAAAAGTGAATATAGAATTCTAAAGTGCGTGCTACCAAGATTCGTAAAAATAAAATCGTATTCGCCTGCTCTCTATGATAGAATTCTAAAGTGCGTGCTACCACTACTGGTCAAAATTTAAAAAAAAATTCCATACAGACAATTTTTATATTTTATATCACATATTACTGTCTTACCTTACTTATTTGTTATAATATTTTCTTCATTTACGATGTATTAAAAATTTTAGTTAGGTTTAAATGTACTATATGACATTTGCGTTCATTCCTGGTTATGTCAAGTTACAAGCGGCAACACCGCTAGGCAAGGGACAGGGTGCGGAAAGGGATAAAAGTTGAACATCAGTCCATAATCATTTGACGGCGAGTATAGATGACATTTACTTAAATACATAATAAATCAGAATTGATATAATCTTTCAAATAATTGAATAAATGTCAACGCAATATTACCAACTACAACATTACACATATATATTTTCCTAAACCAACCCGGTTTAATGTAGCAGTTGTTTAAAAAAATATTTTAATATATAAAAGACGCAGAATATAAAAAAATAGTACAAAGGGCTCATTTTATGACATGTTCTTGACGCGTGTGAAATAAAAAAACGTCTTATAAAACTCGTGTTTTAATATACTATTGAAAACCTGTAATTTTACCATTAAATGTAGAACTTTTCATTTAAATTCAGATTGAACTTTTATAAGTTGCATCATGTGCATTCCACATTAATTATATGGATAATCAGAAAAATGTAATTAACAAAATTAGTTTGATCTGTATCATATACACATAAAACTATTTACTGCTAAATTTATTTTCCTCTAAAACGATTTTTTGCATCCAGTTTAATTTCTTGTTTTTATCTTTTCAAAGAATTGGATTCATAGCATAAAGGTAGATTTTTAAAAAAAAATTACAAAAAAATAAGTAAAACTTTGACCTTAACTTCATGGACGTTGTGTCGTAATTAATTCTCATTTGAAATTATTTCACATCAAACGAGAATATATTTAGTATATATTCGTTTGTATTATTTTACAATTCCACAAGATAAATATGAGTTTAGCAATCTTGAAACAACATTACATAATTCTAAAATATATCATTAGATACAGAAACTTAAAACATGAAAAACTGAACAATTAAATGCTATTGATAAGAATTAAGAGTAAATAATATTATCATAACAGGTTAAAACAAAGAATGATCGGGTGTAACTTATTTGTAAACTACTGAAAACAAGAATCAACTATGTATAAACAAAATTCAAAATTTTATGCGTATAATATTGATATATCGATTAGGGCTATGCGATCTTAGAAATTTGAAATCGATTTTCGATCTTTTGATAAAATCGATTTGTCGCGATTGATCGATTTGATCGATCAATCGCAAAAGATCAATTTGTTTTACCTCTCGCTAAGAGAGGTATTGGATTCATGCTAAAATTCGCATATCCAGGTTTATTGAATAAGCACGATTTAAGGTCCCTACCAACCGATTATAACATTCTTAAAATGCTGTGTGTGTGTGTGTGTTTGTGTGTGTGGATGTATGTGTGTGTATGTGTGTCTGGATGTTGGAGGGACGATTCCTCAAAAACTGTAAGACTTAAAAAATATTTAACTGCAGTTTCCTCAATCTGATATTCCTGGAAAGAGCTGAAAAGGTTTTGGTAACAATTGGACAACCGGAAGTAATAGTTTCTTAGAAAAAAATTCCTAAATATATTTTTTTGGAAATTTTTGTTATTACAAATATTGAATAACAAAATTCTTCATCTAATACACTTAAAATTTTTATTATATCTTGTATAGATTTAGAGATAAAGACACTATAATATATAGAATATTCTAATCGCAGAGGCCAAGGCACTAAGGAAACCACTTGACAAATTTAAATGTTTATAACATAGTTTGTAAATGACATATGTCAGTGTCAAAAATCAACAGTTTTAGTGACATTCTGATAGTTTTTTCTGGGAAGTATATTTAATATTTCTTATTATTTTATTAATGAAATATTTGAAATTATAGGTAAAATGCATATATCCATCAGAAATACCGCCAATCTGGTTAATGAATTGGAAGAATCTCTCACATTTAGTAACTTCCTCATATAATGAAAAGTAGATAGAATTATATGTGTGCAGAAGACATGTTAAATACAAAAAAAAAAAAATTGTGTACAGTTCTGTAATTTTTTGTTATAAATCGACGGTTCGATAGCGAAGTGCAATACAATACTTATATAGCCTTATATGGAAATGGCGAGAGGTCTTGTGCTGGCCACAACAGATAATAGAAATCGTAATGCTTATTGATAAGAAGTTTCTACTATGCATACGCACATGAAATAACAAAAAAAAAAGAAATTAGAGTAGAAACAGGAAATGTATCTTTCTGAAAAAAAAATAATTTCTCGTTATCGGTGTAGCCATTAAAAAGTTACGGTCTAATCAATGTTGGAACACCTATGTTTGATACACTAGTGGTTCACTAATAATAACAAGTATCATCTTAAGAGATGACTTATAACCATATAAACTGTCATACCAAATTTCATCCAAATCGAATAAAGCGTTCGGTTATTATAAGCAAAATTAATTTTTTTTGAAGAACTTTAAAGCTGAATACTGGCTAAATGGTACACTTTCCGGTAGATGCAAGCCATGTCCCCCTATTTGAGAGACATTCTGTATATATAAATTACAGAACATAAACCTAGATATTGTTTTAATTATAAACTAATTTATTTGTTAACTTGCATTGAATAATCGAGCTACATATATTTATGTCATGTGTAGATGATCTACTAATTTATAAATTCATATATTCATACATCCCAGTTAAGTTTTCAAGCACGAGATCAGTTATGCGGAACCTAAGTACTCGATTAGCATTAAAATCTTACATCCAAGATTCAACAGAGGTTTATTTAAAAAAGCTTCAAAATAAATTGTCGAAAAATAAACAAACGTCTTACTAACGGTATCCACTTTACGTCTCTCGGTAATTACACGTAATGAATAACTAGAGCTGCGTTTAAAACTGGACTTCGCAGCCGATTAGCTCCTGAGTAGTTGCGTGTGCATCCCCCGTGTTGGCAGCACTGTTGCAGCAGTTGGCAGCAGTGACGTGACAGACATGACGGATAGAGATGGGAACGAGTTGGCGTGATGATTGACTTAATGTATGCAGCATTTGTTTTGTTTTGTTTTATTGAGATGTAGGAAACAGTCAAGTGTTTTTCCAGTGAGAATATAAACTTGATTGATGGATGAAGTTCATAAAGGAAAATGATGAAACACAGGAAAAATTGATGGTTTTGAATAAATATGTACATAATTTTATAAATTCCTAAACTGATTTATCATTTTGCAATACATTTATCTTAATATATTATCTCTTGAATATTTTGTTTTCTATTCGAAAAATATCTTTACTTAATTATAAAATGGCCGTTTATATGGTTATATCGGTGTCATCCTAAGGGACCTACAGCCTAAACGATTCATCAAATTTCAACGACTTTTGGTTCAGTAGGTAATATATACTTTATTTTTTACGGGTATCAGAACACACCAACGTCGTTTCTGAATTATCATAGTTTCTCGAAATCATTTATCGGGAACCGACTTAGGCGAGTGTCAGAAGACACCAACACTCAAAGATGGTGTTACTTCTTCAGTCACATTTTTTTTTTTTTTTTTTTTAGTAGAGCGAGTATAAAAATCGCTTCATTAAGCACGGGCTAACGTTTCATTCTGCAATAATAATTACCCTAAAAATCTGTTTCTGCTGTCCTAATTTGCAGTATATATAGTATATTACTTGTTTACGAACTCTATCTATATGGTTTGATTATAACTTTTCTTTCATATTCAATAGTTAAATATAGAGTTAAAGAATTATAAAGAGATTAACTGTCATAAATCAGCCAGCTTTGCTATAATCATGAAAACAATTTATATATTCAAATAATTCTAATTGGTGGATGTCAGTGTCAAGTGCAATTTACATAGTTTATGTTCATGTTATAATTTTATTGGTTTTATAGAATCTTTTCCAAGGAACTTTCGGTATGGAATTTGTAGAATGTTCATGTTACATTTTTACTGGATATATAGAATCTTTTCCAATGAACTTATGGTATGGGGTTTGTACAAAATACATCGAATTGACAGAAGGTAATGTGCTGGTCACTTTAGATTTTTATATACTTGCTCCGCTCTAAACTAAATTATTATTCAATAAGTAACACATTTTTAGCACCGTAGAAATAATAGTACTCACTCATATGATTAATACTCATAGTCATATGTATGTGTAGTACGTTCACCAAACAAAAGAATAAATCTTGGAACAAACTCATATAGTAAAGAGAAAAAAAAAATAGTATTAATTTATTTGCAGTATAAATTAAATAATACAAACATAGATGTTACTCGAAAGTCACAACCTATTAACAGAATATAGTCTATTTTCAACTTCATTTTTAATTTCATTTTCAGAAATAGTAAATTTATTTTTAGAAAATGTATATTCTATTTCAGAAAAAATAAACAATATTTCAGAAAAGGTAACTTTATCTTCGGAAAACGTAAATTTAATTCAGCAAAACTAAATTCAATTTCATAATGATTTTACTGTTTCTGAATTTGATATTAGGTACCTTTTCTGAAATTGAATTTATATTTTCTAAAAAACCAATTTCCTTTTCTGAAATTAAAGGTGAAAAGGTATAAAAAAAGAAAAAAAACTTGTACTCATAACCATTTGTCTAGGAAAGGCTTCCTATTCCTAACCTTACAAATGCGCAGATGTAAAATATAATTCTAATTGAGCAACTCAGCTGGATGTCGGGCATTAAACCTGCCCAAACGTAAAGTCAAAGGCAGAGTTGAAATTACCGGAAACCTCACAATGTATCGTCAGGAGCAACCGCGGACGTCTCGAAACTCGACTAGCAGGGCCAATGAACTCACCATTTTACAGATCTGTCAAAAACGCAAATAATCCCAAACCAGCTTCCAGTTTTGTGAACATCAAAATGAGATTAAAACAAACCGTTAATTGGAAGGAACGTCTTCAAGTTTTAACGACAACTAAATGACAAGAGAAATAAAAGATAATATTTATATTCGGAATTAATTTAACAAACCAGTAAAATCATATTTAATGGACAATTATTAAAGGCATTGCTATTTTTATAGTCTCTTCAAACTGAAAATAGAAACACCGACATTCTGGGCATTTTGTATAATATATAAATTATGTCTGAGCTCTGAGCATTTCTTTTTCTAGTAATTTGAAAACATCTAAAAATTCAAAAATATTTATTAATGGTATGTATGTATGTATGTATGTATGTACGTATTTATGTATAGTATGTATGTACAAACAATTTTGTCAGAGTAATAATAATAATAGTTATTTTTGTATTAAGTGCGCGAAATCAGTGTTTAAAAGTCATTCAAACAGGCCAAATAACACAAATTTCGCCCACGAAATACAAATAATATTTTTTCTACAACTGTCAAAAAAATAATTCAATAATTTTAGACTTATTTAAGTAAATTATAGGTAAATATTGAAAATAATGTTAATTGCTATCAATATGAAGTCGCCTGGTGTGTTATAAGTTATAACCAAGGAAACATGCAAATGTTCAATAAATAAATAAAGTGTCAACGAATTTGTATTTTCGACCTATCTATATTATCAATTGATTGTGATGAGTGCATTGATAGCGATACTCCTCTGAGGTAAACGAAACTACAAATGCTGTAATTTCTAACATATTACCAGTTAAATCGAGAAGTCAATATAAGAATACATTTTGTTACACGTGAAAAAATAATAGTTATTTTATAAACTTCGCGTATCGATAACGATGTATAAATGTCATGTTTTTTTGACAGTTAGACGTCGAGATTTATAATCAGCCGAGTTCGTTATTTGTATATCGGCCGTTTGGCATTCAAAACTTTCCTAATATGTAATATAATTTTTAAATATTAGGAATAATAAAATAATAATAAAATTCTTGTCTTTCTGTCATTTTTATCGTTTCACTTTTGTTTTTAGTCCTGTTATATCATGGTATTATGAAAAAGTTTTTTCGCGATCCACCAGAAAATGAGCTGTTTCCGATCACTTTTTAGACCGGAAAATTCATCTTTACTGAGCTAGCTTGGAAAATTGTCAATAAGGGATCAGAAAGTAACTTGACGATCTCGCGGCCGGTAAATCTGAATGTTATCATGGCGATTAGTTGTTTATTTATTTATTTCTTATTTCCTCGCAATTAAAAATATAACTTATAGTTATTTATTTATTCTTTTTTCAGGATCGCAAAAAAATATTTTTTCGTACGTAAATTACTATTACTCAACATGACTTGGAAATGTCTTTTTTCGCGATCGCCCAGAAAATGAGCTCTTATATTGACTTCTCGATTTGACTGGTAATAAGTTCGAAATTGCAGCATTTGCAGTTTCATTTACCTCAGAGAAGTATCGCTATCAATGAACTCATCACAATCCATCGTTTTTAAAGGAAAATATAGATAGGTCGAAAATACAAATTCGTTGACAATTTATTTATTTTTTCGCGTTTAGACCGGAAAGTCCTTCTTTGCTGAGCTAGCTCGGAAAGTTGTCTATAAGGGATCGGAAAGTACTTTACCGATCCCGGGACCGGTAAAGCTAAATGTTTCCATGGAGATCAGTTGTTGATTTATTTTTTATTTGCTCGCAGTAAAAAATAAAATAATACTTTTTTATTCTTTTTTCAGGATCGCAAAAAAAATATTGTACCCAACATTACCTGAAAGTGTCTATACTGGGCTCACAAGCTTCCAAAGCTCGCCTACTGCTCGCTCTGGAATATGCTTGCTCACCCAGTAAAGTATCACTTTCAGGTCTTGTTACGTAAATTGCTATTACTGGGCTTACATGCTTACGGCACTCTCTGGAATATGCTAGCTCACCCAGTAAAGTATCACTTTCAGGTTTTGTTGCGTAAATTAATATTTCCATGCGATGTTATCAAAATCAATCACACTGTATACAAGAAACTGTATAAATAGATAAATTTTGAATTTAAACCGACGAAAACAGGTTACTTTTTGTTATAAATAAAATATTACTGCATTTGCAATAAAATTGGTTATCTTTGCAAAAAATATTCACAATAACAATGTATTGTTGTGCTACAAATGAATAATTTATCTGTATAAAATTTATTCGTCTGCGTTGAAAAGATAGCCCATGCACTTTTTAACTTTTTTCTCTGCATCTATTGAAGTTCACAAAAACTAGTATGAATATTGATGCGCATAGAAATGATTGTTCGAAGAAGTCTCCCAATGACATATTTTGATCAACATCACTTCTTAGAAATGGTGAAGCCTCGTGCCTCGATGCCTCACTAAGTTCGACTGCACAGAATTTTTATTAGATCTCTTTCTGAATCATCGGCTGCTGTCACTCAAGTATTATAACTTCAAACGCGCGAACTTCGGATGCCTTACAGCTTGCTCACAGACGAATTTAATCTTGATATGTACAGGACATTGACGTCAAAGAGAAGAATTTTTTTTACATTTTGATGGATGTAAAATAATCGTTTGAACTTCAACGAGATAAATAAATCATGATGTCTTTTACCTATTGCTAGGTATTTCATTTCCTAAACCAAAAAGAGGATTCCTTTACCATTACGATGACGTCAATAACAACGTGTGTACTGCTTGACAAAAACTTATTAACAACTAAAAATACAAAATATAAGTTACTAAAATACTAAAAGCCAGACAAGAAATCTGCTTTTTAAAAGAGAAAGAAAACTATAATTATTGTTCGAATTATGTAAATATGAATTATGCCCTCAAATTATCAGATCAAAAATTATTTTTTTTTTCACGATCGAGTTCATTTTTAATTGTAATCGTTAGGGTTTCAAAGGCAATAACTTTTATTTTCAAATTACTGATCAGTATGTGATTATGATTACTTACCGATCTGGGGTGGGATCCTGAGACTACGCTATAATGACGTAGCGACAAATAACACTTCATTTTCTTAACAACCGTGGAAATTGATTGGGAAAGGAAGGTGAAACGTAAGGGGTATTTTTCGCTACGCTATGATAATATAGCGACAAAAAAACACTTCGTTTCCCTAACAACCGTGGAAGTTTATTGGGGAAGGAAGGTGAAACGTAAGGGGGATTTTTCACTACGTTATCATAGCGTAGTATTGGGATCCTACCCCAGGAGGCGAGGAGATAAGTAAATAAAAGCAACGATCAAAGCTTACTTTAAAAATGATAACTAAATTTTTTTAGGTAATATATTAATAGTTATTTACATTCGAGTGCGTGTAAGTTGTATTTTACAGCGCGACAGCTTTGTTTAAGGCACGAGCCCTTAAGGCGAGTGCCTTATTAGCTGGAGCGCTGTAAAATACTTCACGCACGAGAATTGTATCAAATTTTTTGGCCGACGATAATGAAAATCACTTTTTCTAATGAGATAGATTGTACTTTTGAAAAGGGTTAGTATAAAATACTTGGGTTAAGCCAATTTCCAAATTTGATTTTACTTACCTTCATTAGAGTACTTCTAGCAAAAATTTATTTGTAATAATAGACGTTTGTTTAAGACTGATATATTTATTTGCTCATCTTTTCTTCTTAGTAAATAATAGGTTGGTGTCGATATTTGACATTTCAGCAATGTTCGCCTCGCGTATGTGACAGGTATATCGATCGGTGACTATGTCGGTAACGGCGGATTTTTACAATAATGGCAGATGTCGCTGCCGTGATTTTGGTTTATATAAATTAATTTTAAATATAGGAAATGTTAAAGTAAAAAAATAACTTAAGTAGGTAGTACTTTTTTACATGAACTTTATTATAGTAAAGATGATTTCTTTTCTAAATGCCCATAAATGTCCAGTGTATTTTGATTATTTTACCGCATAGTTAGACAAGTTACAACACGGTAAGCGTAAAATGTAGGTTACACTTGCTGTGTATACAATTGTAAAGTTTGCATTACACTTCAGGAGGGCAAAAAATAATTTTCAAGTCTTATTACCTTCCGTCATCTTTAGGTAAAGGAAAATCCGATGGTGAGTTTTTAATGAATAAGCACATTTTGGAATTCCTAGAATATGTTTTTACTATTTTATGTTGATGTCTCTCTCTCTCTCTCTCTCTCTCTCTCTCTCTCTGTGTGTGTGTGTGTGTGTGTGTGTGTGTGTGTGTGTGTGTGTACCAAAATTGTACCGCAAAATTGGAATTTTTTGACAATAACCCAAAAATGGGTGGAGATACCTGCCCAGAGACTTTTTCATTCGATTCTACGAGCAAAATTACAAAAGAAAACATTTTTTTTTTATATTTTGACAAAGGATACAATTTCTAAAGCAAAATATCAGAAAAGAGTCAAAAATCGCAAGAAAACTAAGGTATTGTTTTTCTTTTCGATTATTCGATTTCCATTATGGAAATTAAGCTAAATAATTTATGCATAGGGTAAGTTACCTGCGCAACATTCTGTATTTTAAAAGTGTAACACTGGTTACAATAGGAAGTATTACTAATCAATACGTCACAAATCACTACAACAACTCTTTCTCTGTAGGCAAACCAAGTAAAATTATCTTTACGACTTTCCGCCTTTTAAAAAGTAATCAGCCGTACAGTTGCATATTTTAAAATGAAGACATCGTTGAATGGGCTCTTATAACTGTTGTTAAAAGCGAACCAAACGGATTATAGTTGTACACTAAATTAAAATTGATTTAACTCACAATTATACTTTAAAAAATTGATTAACTAATTTCTAACTAACTTAACTTTCGCAACTTAATTGCAAATGACAGATAAATAATTGTTTAAAGTCATGCAAATAACAGCAAATTTAATTAAAAATCATACAAGTTTTTTAATGTTTTAAATTTGCACCAATAAATCGTTCTTCCATTACATCACCATCCAAAAATCCAGTTTATAAATTCGGTGCTGACTAATATACCCTGTCAATAGCATCATCATTAACTTGTTGTGGAATGACTGGATGATTTATTGAGCCTGGCTATTCCAATTCAACACTTTCCCCTGGCTGATTATACGGATTCTAGTTGGCGCATATGTGGGTGCCACTGAGCCATGTATGACGATGATAAGCGGTTGGCTAACATGAAAGCTTTTATCTGGATGATTGCGTTACATGACTATAGAAATAGTTTCAATGTGATGGGTATATTGTAGCTGAGGCTGACCTCATAGTAACTAAGGCTGTGCCCGATGTCGCATTTTGGTATTTAGAATTTAGGATTCAGGTCTACTTTACATAAATATGTACAACTCCGAATGGCACACAGTTTTACAGGATATATTGAATCTTTTCCAAGAAACTTTTGGTATAGGATTTGTACAATATACCTACGGAAGGTAATGTGTTAGCCACATAAGATTTTTTTCGATATACTTAAATCAAAAGAGTCTTATATGGATTCATAGATAAAGACACCAACAATAACCAAGAAATAGCAAGCCATAAAAAAGTATTGTATGTGCTACGGTCCATGTAATTATTCAGTTTACATTAATAATTATTATATTAATGCCCAGTTTTATAAACATCGAATAACTTGCAGAGTTATTACTTTGAAACTAAATTTAATCGATGAGTAAATAAAAATGTCTGTTTTATAAAATAAGTTGCAGAGTAAAATAAGTACTTGCAGAGTAAATATTTTATTCTAGTGATTTACCGACAGAGACATCGTTTATTATTATTCGAACGTCAAAATAAAGTGTCATAAAGTGTCAGTTCTTATTAAAAATGGAAAAAAAGAGAGAATGGCGAAAGAATTATTCTGAAATAGATAAAGCGAACATGTTAGAGATAAAAAAATATATTAGTATTATTGAAAACAAGCAGACAGGCGTAGCAGGCGTCAAAAGCAAAAATAGTGCATGGGATGAGATTTGTAAAGAATTTAATGCAGTTTCACAAATAGGTCCCGGAATAGTGTTCAAATGAAACTGTTATATGACATATTGTATTTATGTTGGCTTGGAATAGTTGGGTTTTGTACAGGTGTTAATAAGTAATTTTTACAAGGGTATCCACTATCCTCTAACAAGTAGCAATTACCAAATTCTCCGTTTTCAAACCTAGCTCTTATTAATGAATTGTTAAATATGTTGCTGTCGTGTGCGGAACCAGGCAATCTAGCAACAACATCCGTTATTTTTAGATTTGCTGAACATACCATTTGGCAATTCACAGAAAACCATCCTTTCCGGTTTCTATCAATTTCTGCGTTCTCTATAAAATAATTAATTTTGACATGTGTCAAATTTATTCTACAGAATAAAATTAACTTCCTCGAAAATCAGTGGAGTAATTTATTCCATAGATTTACTTAGCTAGTATTTTTATTTTTGCTTTATAAAACGAAAATCTCTGGAATAAACTATTTTACTTCGAGAATAAATTTTACTTTGCTAGTAATTTACTTATCCATCTTTTATAAAACTGGGCATCAGAGAAGAAAATAAAGTACTCGGAAATTGCAGTCAGTATGGTTTTATTTGATTAGAACCTACGTTTCGACCATTACAATGGTCTTCCTCAGGGTAATGGTCGAAACGTAGGTTCTAATCAAATAAAACCATACTGACTGCAGTTTCCGAGTACTTTATTTTCTTCTCCACACATCAATCTCCAGTCGATCATCGTTACTCCAACTAATTATATTTAGAATCTTCAGAAAAAAATGCCTAACTTATTATTTCAGTATTAGAAATATATTTGAATATCTACATAATTAGAATTACCGAGTATTATAAATATAAACGTTAGATTAGGTTCGGTTAGTATTAATAATTGATAACTACATATTAATAAATAAAATAATAGCTATTTATAGTGCAAGTGAGCAAAGTATGTCTTTTTTTCACGCTTCCGGAAATTGGCTAACTGGACAAGTGAGAAAAAGACATGCGCACGTGTGCTAAACATGTTTTTTTCCACAATCTTGAATTTTTTCTAAAAAACGAAACATTGCACTTTTTTTATTAATGAAAAACTCAACAGTACGTATGTTTATAACTGAATTTAATGTAAAGTTAACTACAAAATATTATTGTTCCTTCATGTAGATGGTAGATATTATTCTAAAATTTGTAACTCCATCAAAATTTATGGCTCCTGACGTAGATTGTTATTGGCTTGTGTATTTTGCTCACTTGTGAAGAAAGTTATTTACTGTGCTCACTTGTGATTCAACATACCACTTTGCTCACTATTTTATAGTGAGAATGAATTTTACTAACGATTGTGGAAAAATAAATAAATTTATCATCAATCTGCTTTGGGTAATGACGACGACATATTTGAACAGGGGTCACTTTTGTACCATTTAAAATTTGAAATATTGTTGGGATCGAACCCGGTTCCCTAGATTCGCGACCAGACACTCAATCATGATAAATGCGTCTTAAAAATATTACGGAGTAGAAGGTTTTGTCTGAAGAAGAGATTGATGTTGCAATTCATGATTATTTTGAAAGCATTCTAAAAGAAGATCGTTTGGAAGCCTTTGAGAAGTGGAAGGAAAGAATAGTGAAGTGTATTCTTGTAGAAAGAAATTCCTTTCAACAAATTTTAAAAAAATTGTCTTAAGTTTCATATACTCACTTAACAATTTCCTCGTACCAAATTAGATTCAGTGTTAGAACCGTTAACTTGTCTTTTTTGAAGAATAATGATTCTTTGCTCTCACCATGACACCGTATTTCAAATCACCGGATATTATTATCTAGATATGTTCAACCATCACAGATCTCCCAATGGAATCTGTCTTAAGTTCTAGGTTAAGTTGAAAGACACAATTCAACTCACATTGTCACATTGTTGGCATTTGTGAACTTCTTTTCTTTTGTCCATTGTTCTTTTAAGACGCTATACTTTGTGAATTAAATTATGCTGCCGGTTTATTACATAATTATAGTGATTATAATAATTTGGGTATAACACTTTGCATGTCGACTTCACTTTTATCTTGACGTAAAAGAAAAATACGTTATTTCGCTTGGAGAATTTGAGTTAATTAGTTTAAAAGTGATGATACTAAATACAAACAAGACATCGCAAAAGGAATTGTTGTATATGAAACATATACGAGTATTGTATACAAATATGTATCGTACAAAATATTTTGTATACAGAAAGTTTAACTTGATCCTGTTCTTGACATTTTCATTATTAAGTTTCGTAAATTCGAAATGTTTGTATAGGTTCAAACAAACTTTGTTTGTAATACTACGTAGGTATTAGGTACGTAGTAGGTATGCGAAAACCAATACAAATTATTTGTGTTATTGTTGAACTAGGGTAAACTAATAAAATAAATATACCCCTACCTATTTCTTGATGTGCCAATCTACTTTTTACCTCTCGCTAAAAGAAGTATTGAATTCATACTAAAAATCACATATCCAGATTTTACTGAATAAGCACGATTTAAGATTCCTAGAATCAGATTATAACAATTTTAAAATGATGTCTATGTGTGTGTGTTTGTGTTTGTGGATGTGTGTATGTGTGTATGTCTGGATGTTGGGGAGGGGCGATTCCTCAAAAACTATAAGACTTAAGACCTGTTTATCTATGAATTCCTCAATCTGACATTCCTAGGAAGAGCTAAGGCTTTGGTAACAATTAGACAACCGGAAGTAGATTATTTAAAAAAAATCTGTTGTGGCCAGCACAAAACCTTCCGTCAATTCAATGTATTTTGTACAAATCCGATACCAAAAGTTCCTTGGAAAAGATTCTATATATCCTGTAAAATTGTAACACGAACACACTATTTTTTACAAATTCCATATTGCAATTGCTTTGAAAAGATTCTATAAATCCAGTATAATTATAACACGAATGTACATTCTGTAAATTGCACTTCACACTTCCTCATTCCTATCCAACGCATCTTCTTCACACAATTATTCCTCTCTCAAATATTCTGCTACACAGTCCTTCCATCTTCTCTTTGGCCTTTCTTGTACTCCCGGCATTGAAACTGCAAGACATTTGCGAGGGACTCTCTGTCACTTAAATTACTTTCTGATCCTGATATCTATCAATTAGAATTTTTTGAATATTATCGGCTGTTTCCATAATTTTTTCAAAGCTGACTAGTTTTTGAAAGTTAACCTCTCTTAATCTCTCTATAACTCTATATCTATTGAATATGAAGGAAAACGTATAATCAAATCGTATAGGGAATAAGATTTTCTTTCATATTAATGATCATAAAATGTCGAAAAATGATATTTAACTGCGTTTTTTCCAGAAAAACTGTTAAGAACTTCAAATAAGGGTACTTCCGGTTGACCAATTATAACTAAAATCTAATCAGCTCTTCATATGGTTGTAAAGAAGAGGAATACGAAAGAATCATAATTTTTTGAATTGTAGTTTTGAAGTTATCGTCTGAGAAAAATTTGTCACACACGCACACATACACGGTCACACAGACACACACACGGACACACACGCACACACACACATACATACATACAGACATCAATGTAAAATTAGTAAAATCGTATTCTAGGGATCGTAAAACGTATTTATTCGTTAAAAACTCACCATCGAATTTTTTGACCAAAGACAATACCTTCCTTTTGACGGAAGGTAAAAACTACTAAATATTTTTTTTGAAAATTTCTGTTATTACTATTATTGAAGAACATAAAATTCTCCATCTAATATACTTAAAAAAATTATTCTTTTATAGATTTAGAGATAAAGGCACTGTAATATATAGAATAATCTAATCGCAGAGGCTAAGGTACTAAGTGGGATTCATGCTAAAAATTGCGTATCCAGATTTTAGTGAATAAACACGTTTTAAGGTCCGATTTTAACATTTTTATGAAGATATCTGTATATGTGTATACATGTGGATGTTGGAAGGACGATTTCTCAAAAACTATAAAACTTAGCTCCAGTTTAACTATGAATTTCTCAATCCGGTATTCTAGGAAGAGCTGAAAAGGTTTTGGTAACAATTGGAAAACTGGAAGCAGTAATTTCTTTAAAAATTCTTCTTGTTTATTAAATTTTTCTTGTAAAATGAAATTGTTTGTTAATTTAACTAAGTAGCAATTTTAGTTTCCAAGATAGCAATGGTAGCCCATTTGAAATGAACAAGTTGTATGGATAACATCAGTAAAAATCGTTATTTTTTTCAAAGTAATTAAATTTATAAAAATTATCTTTAAAATATAAGCTTAATAAAATCTTTAATTTTTAATTTCTTCTATAGCGCCACATCCGCCATATGTGTATCTATATTTATAAACAGATACCTACTAGGTATGTATTACAATAATAGTATAAGCTTAACTCCACTGCATACAAATTACAATATGCAAATTCCATTCTTGAAGTTTGATCACATACACAATCTTTCCTCTTTAGGGACCACAAATACTCAACCAAACATTTGAAATATGGAAACAAATTTATTAAGCACCCCATTTCAATTCCGGACAGCGTGTAGAAATAAATCATCTCTTTGATAGGATACAAATGAAACTTGGAATTTAAAACAAGAAGGAAGTAGTCATAACTCGATATTGTTTTCTTTAATATGTGAAACCATCCTATCTGGTATTGCTAGCGCATGATAGCTTATAGAGTGAATTCCCTGACACAGGAGAATACTAATGATTCGTGGGAATATGACGCCAACAAAAACTTGCATTTCCACATAAAGCTTTAGTTATCTGTGTTTTATACCATATTTACCGAGGTTGATTTTATTGTAATAGGATATTTGTACTTCTTGTAACAAAATAGGAAGTTTATAATTTAATTTTGAAGTATAATAACTGTAAATATTAAGTTTATTTATGCAGTGTATTATATTAAATTTACTGTTATATTAATGCCAATAAATTATATATGTACTTTACCATTAATCATTTTTCCGGAAGTGGAACAGTTGAACACTCACCTGAAAAACAAAATTAACATTATTAGTACGTTGTAAATACAGATTACTATATATACAAAAGCAATATAATACATTCAAGAAAATATAAGTGCACGGGTAAATAATTATTTTGCAATAATTCAATTTAAATCATTGAAATATTTTGTTTACATTTTTAATACACACGCTACAGGTAACAACCTATGCTAGGGGACCACAGGTTGGAGAATATATTGAACAATAGGAATTCCAATTGTTTCAGTTTCACTGCCAAGTTCAATTTGCAATTTATTAGTAGGTATACGAGCAGATAGTCATCAAACAACTAATACAATAGCCCAATTCAAAACTTTTTGTACGAAACCATTGGTAGGTACAGAATCTTTTAGGTAATAGCAATGGGGTCCTCCACTATAATAAAAACTAATAAAATGTATATTTTGTACTTGAAATACTACTCAGTAAAAAACGATTAAGATAAAAGAAAACATTTTTTTAATAATTACATTAGGAGATATTTGATAGTTGTTGTTAATTTCACTTTAGCATTACATTTTTGCTCTCATTCTCTCGCAGCCTACTGTCTGGTGCAATTAAAGTAAAAACAATTAAGAATATTTTAATCTACGAATTGCTTCAAAATTCGAACTTTCATTTAAAATAATAAAAAAAATAGAGTGGAGGATAACCATTTTCAGAAATTAAAACAGTTTCTTTCTACAGACAATATACGTGAAAAGCAAACCTTAGGGAATTTATATTTTGACAGTTCCGTTATCCAGCAAAGCTGCATCAACAATTTCTTAGGGTTCTTCCACGGGTTCTTCGCTGTATTCTTGGTATTCTACTTTAGAAAAACGAAGAACAAACTACAACTTTCTGTAAAAAAAGTCATTTAATTCTTTAATATTTGGATTTTTGTGCGTTTCTACTCCTGGTAGTGAAAATAATACTATTTTCCCTCGGTGATTCGTAAATACCATTTATCTTCCTTGATGTAAAATACACTATTTTTTGGTAATTATGTCCTTTTGAGTTTAAATGATTCAAATAAAATCAAAAATTGTAGCATGAGTTTCAAACTCAAATATACAGGATGATCCAGAATCCAGAATGACCGAAAGTCACGTGTCACGTGACTTGAAAAATTCTGATAATAATCAAAATTATATTCCACGGAAAAAATTAGTATTAATTTACCGGCAATATCAAATTATGTTACCTATGTTACCGACATTTTGGAAAAGTCATACGATAGAATGGTGTTTACGGATGAACATCACAAGTTAATTTTGGAAACATGTTTTCGGCTTCGGTGGCTCAATGGTCAGAGCAACGTCTCTTAGACATGAGTGTGTTCGGGGTTCTGGGTTCTAATCCCACTAAGGCATGTATGTAAACCTACTCAGTAATTGGGATTTAATCCTGTTGAGAGTTTTTTACCTTCCGTCACCTTTAGGTAAGGAAAGTATTGTTTTTGGTCAAAAAATTCGTTAGTGAGTTTTTAATGAATAACACGTTTTAGGGTCCCTAGAATACGAATTTACTACTTTTAAGATGATGTCTGAATGTGTGTGTGTGTATGTGTGTGTGTGTGTCCGTGTGTGTGTCCGTGTGTGTGTCCGTGTGTGACAAATTTTTCTCCGACGATAACTCCAATACTACAATTCTAAAAATTATAATTCTTTCGTATTCCTCTTCTTTACTCTCTGATTAGATTTTGGTTATAATTGATCCACCGGAAGTACGCTTATTTGAAGTTTTTAACAGTTTTTCTTGAAAAAACGCAGTTAAATATCATTTTTCGACATTTTGTGATTATCAATATGAAAGAATATCTTATTCTCTAGACGGTTTGATTATACATTTTCCTTCATATTCAATAGATATAGAGTTATAGAGACATTAACAGAGATTAACTTTCAAAAATTAGTCAGCTTTGTTAAACAGCAGATATATTCAAAAAACTGACACTGACAGATGTCAGTGTCAAATGCAAAATCCTCGGCAAAACCTAAGTTGAAAGTATAGGGTCAGAGAGAAGAAGAATTGTGTGAAGATGTGTTGGACAGGAATGAGTAAAAGAGAAGAGTAAGAAACAGCGACCCCTAATAAAATAGGGAAAGGAACTTTCGGTATAGAATTTGTAAAAGATAGTGTGTTCGTGTTACAATTTTACAGGATATACAGAATCTTTTTCAAGAAAATTTTGGTATGGGATATGTACAAAATACATCGATTTGACGGAAGGTTTTGTGCTGGCCACAACAATTTTTTTTTTTAATAAATTGATTCTATTCTATTTATAATTATTTTGAAAGCATTCGAAAAGAAGATTGGTTGAGTTTTTAAAAAGTGGCAGAAAAGAAAGGTGAAGTATATGATTGTTTAAAAGAACTACAACATATTTATAACGAAATTTTAAAAATTATGAACCAAAAATCCTATTCTCAATAATTCTAGCATGACCCTTGTACAAGACCAATTACAAAACAATAGTTTTGGTCTTGACCTTACAAGACCTGTCATGATATTAATTACGACTTCATATTTAATAATTTCATTACGTTTTGTATACATTAAATTGCTTAGCAAATTGCTCGGCAAATTATTACTACTCATGTAACCCTGCAACCTATAATCTCTTTAACATTCTTCCGTCATCTTTCTTCTATTGTCCATCTAATCTCATAATTTTCCCCATCCACATTCCATCACGTCTAGTGACAATTTAACTGTACTGAGATTTCACTTAGCTCTCTTTTCTTGTCATCCGTGCCTTAACAACTTGTGCAGCTACTTCACCTGCTCTTGCCGTTGCTTGGCGGAAAGCAGAAGCTCGTAATGGATTCACACTTCGGTGGTGAACGTGCAGACGATACCAGATTACTACAACGCGGTTATGTTTAGCAGTGGAGATAAAAGTTGTGTTCGTGTTTACTTTCTATGTAGTAGAATAGTAGAATAGTGATTAGGGAACAGCAAATCGTTGGACTTAATTTGGTAATAAGGGATTGTTGATATGTTGGTGTAATTGGTGTATACGAAACAACGGTTTGTCATTAATGCGGTTTGTATTTCTGGTTTGAATTGAGAAGGAGGTAATGGGAACTGGGTGAACAAATTTTTGTCGAAACTTAATTTGTCACATTTTTATTTAGAAAAATTGTTCGCCATTCCCATATTAGGCTATATAAAGTACATATTTTATTTAACATTTCTGGTACATTCACTAAAATTCTTCATACATCTATTATTAATATATATTAATTCATTCTATAAATAAGTTTCCGCCTACTCTTCTAAGTGTTCAAGATTCTTTAAATTCATTAACGAGATTGGCGGTATTTCTGATGGGTATATGTAATATATGTAAGTATCTATAATTTTAAATATTTAATTAACAATTACGAACATATTAATTTTTCAACTATTTTCCATGGGCTAAGATTCAGAATATTATTTTATATATTTATATTTATCTGTCTCTAAGTCTATAGAAGATGAAATACAAATATTAAATATATCGGATATAGATTTTTATATTTTTTAATATTTGTTATAACATAAATTTTCAAAGAATTATATTTAGAATTTTTTTTTAGAAACTAGTACTTCCGGTTTCTTAATTTTTACCAAAATCTAATCAGCTCTTCCTAGTAATGTCAGAATGAAGAAACCGTGGTTACACATGTCTTAAGTCTTGTAGTATTTGAGAAACCGTGGTTCCAACATCCACACACACACACACACACACACACACACACACACACACACACACACACAACACACACACACACACACACAACACACGGACATAATCGTACAAATGTTATAATCGGATTCTAGGGACGTTAAAACGTGCTTATCCACTAAAATCTGGATATGCAATTTTTAGCATGATTCCAATACCTCTCTTAGCTAGAGATAAAAAGTGCTTCAGGAAAAAACAATTATCTTTAATTGTAACATTACTTTCCTGCTTTATTATATTCTTTAAAAATGTTATTTGGTATTTCAAGAATATAAAAGGAAAAGTTTTTTAAATCGGAAAATTTTTGATTCCAATTTTTTACATTTAATACGAAATTATTATTTTCCTTTACCTGCTTTATATATTCTTTGAAAACCTTTTACTGATTGTGAGTAATAAATGGAAAAATCTTTTTAAAACGAAAAATTTCGATTCAAACATTTTATATTTGAAATGAAATGTCTTCTACAATCTGTCAAATTTCCTCAAACTCTAATAATTACTTGTAATACCATTTCTTAACTTTGCTGAAATATTACTTATTACTATTAATGTTATTTCTTATTTGATATATGAAATGATTTTCTATAAGTACATTCTAATCAATAAATCTAGAACTTAGTTTAGAACAGGGGTCCTCCAACTTTTTTGACTGTTGAAACTATTAATATAATAAATAAAATATCCTGATGGCGTATTACCCATTACTGGATGTGCCACAGTTATTGGTAATGAAAATGATGACATATTCGTACCGTACATTCGTTTAACAGGCGTGCCGTTTAAAATTTGACATATTTTTGGAGTCATTAATTAAATAAATAAATGTGTATGTATATGTCAATAATGGGAAGAGCTGAAAAAATTTTGATAACAATTGGACAACAGGAAGTAGTAGTATCTTAAAAAAAAATCGTCTAAATATTATTTTTTGAAGATTTTTGTAATTATAAATATTGAAGAACATAAAATTCTCCATCTAATAAACTTAAAATTTTTATTATATTTTCTATAACTTTAGAGATATAGAAAATATAATACATGAAATAATCTGTTGCAATAAATCTACACCAAGGAAACCAGTTATCATATTCAAATGTTTATATTTGACAGGTAAATGTCAGTGTCAAAAATAAACAGTTTTACTGACATTGCTGAAACTTTTTCTGGAAAGTAGGTACATTTAATATTTTTTATTGAATTATTATTTAAATATTTAGGTAGGTATGTATATCAATAGTACAATGGCGGCCAAAAAAATGGAAACACCTATTTTTTATTTTTGTAATTCAGTCTTTGCCAGGTTCAAACATAGGCGTCGTAAATTTTCTGTAATTATTTACATTAATGTCAATGTCACATTAAATGAAAATAATTTTGTGTTCACTGTTTTTCATTATATTTTATTTTTGATATAAGTAATACACGTTTCTCTTTCTTTGTTTTGATTAAATTTAATCAGTAAAATAAAAATAGTTTTATGGATTTCATAATGAAACGCCACTGCTTGTACGACATTATTTGACGTCATTGTGACATGAAAGTCAAATTACAATGTTAAAAATTCATAAAAACAGCTAACTAGATAAACGTAGGTGTTTCAATTTTTTTTTTTGCCGCAATTGTACCTATGTATATTAATAGTACCTAATAGTACATACATACATACATCCAATACCAAATTGGAACCATCTTGAACATTTTAGAAGAGTAGGACAGGGTTCTTTATAGAATGAAAGAGTAGATAGAATTATTTGTGTGTGAAAAAATGTTAAATTCGATACTTATGTAACAAAATGGAAATGGCGAGAGATATTGTGCTGGCTATAACAGATTTTTATATATAATTTTAAAACTGCTTTTATTCTTTATCTAATTCTAAGTGTCATGCAGCAGTAACATAGCGGAAAATGATTATAGCATTTAATTTACCTTACTAATATAATACTTTCCTCATACAATTAAATTCAGGAAAACTTTACTTTTTTCACAGTTTATGAACTCATAACCACTTTATAAAACAAAACATTTCCATAACACTCACTAACTTAGATTAGGTTAAATTAGATTAAATCATATTTTTATTATAAGTAACTGTCCATTTATTCCTGATCATTCATTTAAAATACTGATCGAAAATATAGCAACCTTTACATATCTTTCATTACTATAAATAATACTACCCTATTATGCGTGACGTGTTATAGCTTGTTTCAAGATATTTGCAAATGTACCTGATTCGACTTACGCAGCGGGTGGCTTCTTAAATGGGTTTGAGGGGTAACAGAACAGGGATGTAACAAAATATTTGGAATCCGGCACACGAAATATGTGTGTGGAATTTAATGTTTCATTTAAATTTTAAGAAATTCAGAACAAAGATTATAACAAAATGTTATCAACAAATTATAATTCAATTGCATGTAGTACAATTATTAATATTAACAAAATATAAATAAATAAATAAATAAATAAATATATCATCACGGCATATTACCCATTTCTGGGTGTGCCAGTATCTACAACACATGTAGACATCGGTAATGATTACGATATATTTTACCGTGTGGGCGCTTACCAGGCGTCACCTCACGGGCACTCATAGCTGGTGTGGAGACTGCACCACAGGGGTCACTTTTGTGCCATTTAAAATTGGAAATTAATCCACAAGTATGTTTTCGTCACTATTACCATCATTACTTGCATCACTATCATTTACTTGTATTATAAAATCATTTACAATTGGGGTTGGCATGAAGTGTAAAATAATTATGTTTAAAACAGTAAATCATGTCATGTTTATTTTAAACAAATTTTAATAATCCTCCCCTGACTTATAGGAACATAACTATCCTGCTGTTATGTGGTCTACCGGGTCATTGCGAAGGCAGGTACATTTGCAAATATCTTGAAACACTCTTTACAAAAATAGGCCGTGTTCATGCAAGGTTAAAGGACTTCAAGTTTACTTCTAGCCTAGGGCCTCATTTAGAATAAATCCAACACTGTATATGACACGTGATTACATCTAACTGCTAAAAACAGCTGATTCCTTTAAGCACGATTGTGTCTTGACTTGTTGAAATATATGAAAGGTGTGGGTGGTTTGAAATAAGAAGCTATAGATAGCTCGCAATATGGATAATGGTATAGGAAGCATTATAAGTTGTGCAGTGACCCTGAGCTATGGTGGGAAGTTCATATTAAATTGCAATGAAGTTTTATTTTATACCACAGTTGATCATTACTGACAGACTGTATGATTTACAAGAAATTGAATTCACCTTTAGCATAAGGAAGTGTGTAAGTTGTTTTATCGAAGAAACATTGATTTTATAATAACAGACATGAGATAAAATAACAAAGCAGAGATATAAGTCAATGAAAATCATCAACAAAAAGTAATTAATAATATTATCTATTTAGCCACGAAATAAAGGAGGAGTGATTGTTTTTCCTTTTTTTGTTGCTAAGTCATTGTAAGGGTGGGGTAATAATTATTATAGTCAATTGAGTTTGAAACTCAATAACTTTCTTTAAAAATCTGTTGTGGCCAGCACAAGACATTCCGTTAATTTGATGTATTTTGTACAAATCCCATACCAAAAGTTCATTGGAAAAGATTCTATATATCCAGTAAAATTGTAACACGAACATAAACATATTTTTTTACAAATTCCATACAGAAAGTTCCTTGGAAAATATTCTATAAATCCAATAAAATTATCACATGGATATACTTATACATTATGTATACTCATATATAAATATTCTAAAAATGCGTACACTTACGTAACATTCTCTTTACAATCAAATAATATTACTACCAAGTTTATATCTCTACCCATTTTTGAATTATTGCCCCAAGAGTCAATATACTCCACATTTAGATAAAAGCTTCAAAATTTTCAAAAATATAATTTTTATATATCTAGATACTTCTCAATGCGCTGATTCCAAATTTTGAAACCGCAGGTCGATATCTAGTTTCGTTCTCGAGATATTTATATTCAAAATTTTGCTCAAAACTGCCCATTTTTGGGTAATAACCCAAAAATGGGTCGAGATATGAATTTGGCGACAACACCATTCGATTCTACGGACAAAAATACATAAGTATAGCAATTTTCATAATATTTGCCTAACCGGTTCATTTTTTATGAATAAAAGTTTGAAAACCCCTGAAAATGGCCAAAATCTGAAAAACTCGTAAGGGGTACACCTTAGATTTTTGCGATTTTTGGCCATTTTCAGTTATTTTGCTTTAGAGATTGTATGCGGTGTTCGAAAATTTTGTAAATTGGTGTACTTATGTAATTTTGCCCGTAGAATCGAATGGTGTTGTCGCCAAATTCATATCTCGACCCATTTTTGGGTTATTACCCAAAAATGGGCAGTTTTGAGCAAAACTTTGAATATAAATATCTCGAGAACGAAACTAGATATCGACCTGCGGTTTCAAAATTTGGAATCAGCGCATTGAGAAGTATCTAGATACATAAAAATTAGATTTTTGAAAATTTTGAAGTTTTCACCTTAATGTGGGGTATATTGACTTTTGGGGCAATAATTTAAAAATGGGTAGATATTTAAACTTGGTAGTAATATTATTTGATTGTAAAGAGAATGTTACGTAAGTGTACGCATTTTTAGAGTATTTAGGAGTATTCATAATATATATTCATGTGATAATTTTATTGGGTTTATAGAATATTTTCCAAGGAACTTTCTGTATGGAATATGTAAAAAAATTGTATTATGTTCGTGTTACAATTTTACTGGAAATATAGAACCTTTTCCAATGAACTTTTGGTATGGGATTTGTACAAAATACATCAAAATAACGGCTGGGCACAACAATTTTTTTTTTTGTAAGACTGCTAAATAAATTCCTTTATGTAGTTTTTCCAAAATTATTAATGATATTTTCAATCTTATAATAGATGCCATATTATTATACAAATATTCGCATATCGAATGAAATGAAATCTTAGAAATAATTACCCTCTTTTATGTTCATCAGCTAAAAATAGAATCAATTGTTTTGCTAATAATTCTATTGTTGTGTCTAATATCTTCCTACATCAAAATAATTCAATTTCAAAACTCCCACACAAACAGGTCACTGGTTCAAGCTCCTAATACCACAAATCAGAAGTGTATATCAGGTCACACACTGTATAGAGATAAATTTGTTTTTGATGTTTAAATGTAAAAAAAAAATCGTATATCACATAACCCCAATTGCTTTAAAGAATTTAGGTGAAGTTATTGTTCAGAGACAAGTTTCTCAGTAGGCTAGTGATATGCTGGTTTTCAAATGTTAATCTCTAGTATAATGTGGGTACAGGAAATTAGGTAGGTACTTTAGTAGATATAATAATCCATAATTAAAACATATTTTTGTTTTTTGCTTTTTTGCCTTCCGTCACTTTTAGGTAAGGAAGATATTGTTTTTGGTAAAAAATTTGGTGGTGAGTTTTTAAGGAATAAAAACATTTTAGGGGTCCTAGATTACGATTTTACTAGCATTACGATGATGTCCGTATGTGTGTGTGTGACTACAATTATAGTTCTTTCGTATTTCTCTTCTTTACATCCATATGAAGAGCTGATTAGATTTTGGTTATAATTGGTCAACCGGAAGCTCCCTTATTTAAAGTTCCTTAACAGTTTTTCTTGAAAAAACGCAGCTAAATATCATTTTTTGACATTTTACGTGATTATTAATATGAAAGAATATCTTGTGTCCATAAGGTTTGATTATACTTTTTCATTCATATTTAATAGATACAGAGTTAAAGAATTATAAAGAGATTAACTTTCATAAATCAGCCAACTTTGCTATAATCATGGAAACAGCTGATATATTCAAATAATTTTAATTGACAGATGTCAGAGTGTTAAGTGCAATTTACATAGTGTATGATCGTGTTATATTTTTATATGATTTATAGAATCTTTTCCAATTAACTAACGGTATGGAATTTGTAGAAAATAGTATATGTTCGTGTTACAGTTTTACTGGATATATAGAATCTTTTCCAAGGAACTTTTGGAATGGAAATTGACGGAAGGTGCTGGCCCCATCAGATTGTTTAAATTAAACATTTATAGTTAAATATGAAGAATTTTAAAAAGGACGATTAATAATCGTGACGTTAAGGGTTATTATTATTAATCGTCAATTAATAAACCTATTATTTACAATACTAAAATTGAAATTGGCTTGTTTCATTTGCAAGCCAGACTTGAGTTCAACTTATAGTTCAATCAAATGCACAGTTTCCTTAATATTTTAATGAAAATGGATGAAGTTGAAAAGGGTCAAAATAATTTAATAACAACATACTTCACATCTTAATAATAAAAATGTTATTTTACTTCAAAAATTTAATGTTATTCATTAAAGCATAATAATGCTATTGTCATGTTGTTATTATTACTATTCGTATACTTAAATAAAAGTGATTTTTATTTCTACTATAATGATTCCTTGTCTTATTTTTGCGTAAAAATAAAGTTAGATAAAAAAATCCTTATGTAAATGATATCTTTTTGTATAAGATTTGTGAAACAGTTTAAATTTTCGAGCGCCTTTGGGAAACAAAGTGTTAAATACTCGTAAGTCTGTAATTTTTATAACAAACTTACACTAGAAGTGTCTCTTTTTTTAACAACTTATGTTAACTAATGTCGAAAGTTATAAGGATGTAGAGGTTTTTTTATAAATTTGGCACGAAAAAAGTTAAACATTTCGCCTCACATAAAAATCAAAATTAGGAATGTCGGATGCACCCAATTTCGAGCTTTGGCCCGGCCCGGCCCGAAGCCCGACTCGATTTCGAGTCAATTTTCGAGCCGGGCCAGCTAATTTTTTGTCGAGTCGATCTTCGAATCGGGCCGGCAATTTTTATTTTCGGGTCGAGTCGATCCAAATGCTGTGACACCGTCATGAAAGCAATCATTTCAATTAAATATAAAACAAATTAATCCAAAGATATCAAATTTCAATTCTCCCCTGCTTCCTGCGTAGCCAGTGCCGTCCATCATCCTTCGGGTCAGTGACTTCCGGAGTCGTCGTCCTGCTGACTACAGTTCCACAGCACTCTCAGTGACACGACCACGACCACGACACACACCGAGCTCGACATTCAAAGGTCGTCCGCTGTTGACAAGTTGCCTGGCTTCAGTGTCTCAAGGATACTGAGAGCTCTGTTGTTGTTTGGGTTTGTGGTTGGTGCCGATATTATGACGAGCTGTTGGTGCTGATATTGTTATTGATGGGAGGAAGTGATCGATTGTTGTGGTTCACTCAAGGTTAATAACGGGGGTTAACGATAGATATAAACTTTAATTCTACTACACTTAAATAATATAAACAATTAAATACCCTGCCGGGCGAAAAGTTGCCAAAACAAACAATATATTTTATAATTACTTTTGCATCAACATATAATTTACCATAAATATTAGTAAAGCTTATATTTAGTACTATAAACAAAATTAGGTTAGGTTATGTTGAAGTGTATTTAGAAAAATTGCAAGCAAAAATGTCCAAATATTCATATTACAAGGTGGCCTTTCTCTTAACAGTTAACAGTTTGAAACTGTTAAGAAAAATCTTCCCTTGAAGAAGACACATGTGGTGTCCAAACTTGTTGGCTATGATAATAAAATGTCTGGAAAAGTTAGTTTGAATGGCCAATAGCTTTTTGTTTTGAGTTGCTGCCAACTACCTGATCGGGAAAACAAAAATGACCCTTTACTTTTTTTATGGGGTCCTGTGGCCGCGTGCCTGAGTGTCTGGTCGCGAATCTGGGGGGACCGGGTTCGATCCCGACAGAAGCCAAATATTTTCAATTTTAAATGCCACAAAAGTGACCCCTGTGGTGCACTCTCCACGCCAGCAATGAGTGCCCGTGAGGTGACGCCTGGTAAGCGCCCACACGGTAAAATATATCGTCACCATTACCGATGTCTACATGTGTTGTAGATACTGGCACACCCAGAAATGTGTAATATGCCGTGATGATATATATATATATTTTTTTTTTACTTTTTATCTGTCGCTAAGAGAGGTATTGGAATCATAATAAAATCCGCATATCCAGATTTTAGTGGATAAGCACGTTTTAAGGTCCCTAAATCCAATTACAAAATTTTACGATGATGTCCGTGTTTGTGTGTATGTATGTATGTATGTATGTGTATGTGTATGTGTGTGTGTGTGTGTGTATGTGTGTGTGTGTGTGTGTATGTGTGGATGTTGGAACCACAAATACTATAAGACTTTAAAAATATTTAACTACAGTTTCCTCAATCTGACATTCCTGGGAAGAGCTGATTAGATTTTGGTAACAATTGGAGAACCGGAAGTAATATTTTCTTTAAAAAATCTTCTAAATATTATTTTTTGAAAATTTCTGTTATTACTATTATTGAAGAACATAAAATTCTACATTTGATACATTTAAAAATTTTATTATATCTTGTATAGATTTAGAGATAAAGTCACTGTAAACCAGTTGACAAATTCAAATGTCTATAACATAGTTTGTATATGACAGATCAAAAATCAACAGTTTTAGTGTCATTCTGAAAGCTTTTTCTGGGAAGTACATTTAATCTTTCTTATTGTTTATTCATTAATTATTTAAAATTGTAGGTAAAATGCATATATCCATAAGAAATAACGCCAATCTTGCTAATGAATTGGAAGAATCTCTGACATTTAGGAACTTCCTCATCCAATGAAAAATAGATATAATTAGAATTGCAGTACAATACTTATATAGCCTAATATGGAAATGGCGAGAGGTCTTGTGCTGGCCACAACAGACTGTTAAGAATTATCTCCCAAAAAAGTAGAAGATATGAAACTAGAAGCAGAGATAATCCACGTTAGAAACATTCCCTCCCACGTTGCAATTTACTCTCTCGTAATCTCGTATATGTCATCTCACTTTTCTTCGTATAAATCCTTATTAGTTGATCCCGCTATAAATCAATACTTGATCATTAGCTCGAGTCCTTCCTGGTGTGGTTCGAGGCCGAGGTCGTCTCATCATTTTATTTGCCATCAACTGCACATCAACACGCGCGTCATTATGCACTACTGCCATTGTCATTGCCACACACACGACCTCGCTCAGAGGAGTATTAACTGCCATAGTATCCTGCAAGCTGAATACGACCAGGATTGTAAAACGCAATACGTCATATGCAGGATAATTAAGTCCGGAGGGAATTATACAGCGATGATTTCGTGTTTAGCGATGCTTTGTGCTTTGTGCATAATGAATACGTTTCACCGATTAAACACGTATATCATACTATATTTTATTTGTAAAATATTATTTTTTTAGTGATTTTTACCTCTTGCCAAGAGAGGTATTGGAATCATGCTAAAAATAGCATATCCAGATTTTAGTGGAAAAGCACGTTTTAAGGTCCCTATAATCCGATTATAACATTTTTATAATGATGTCCGTGTGTGTGTGTGTGGGTGTGTGGGTGTGGGTGTGTGGGTGTGTGTGTATGTGTATGTGTGTGTGTGTGTGTGTGGATGTGTGGATGTGTGTATGTGTGTGTGTGTGGATGTGTGGATGTGTGTATAGATATTGGAACCACGGTTTCTGAAATACTATAAGACTTAAAAAACATTTAATTGTAATAATACTACCTTTTCAGTTTAAGTTCTGTATTTTTTATTAATAAAACCCAACGTTTCGGCACCATAAACTGGTGCCTTCTTCAGGGGAATTTTTTTTTCACCAGTATATGGTGCCGAAACGTTAGGTTTTATTAATAAAAAATACAGAAACTAAAAAGGTAGTATTATTCCAATTATTAATATGAGTTCTGAAAGATATTTTAATGATTTAATTGCAGTTTCCTCAATCTGACATTTCTGGGAAGAGCTGATTTTGGTAACAATTGAACAACCGGAAGTACTAGTTTCTTAAAAAATTCTAAATATTATTTTTTGAACATTTATGTTATTACTAATATACTATATTTATAAATATAGATACATATATTACATATTACCCTTCAGAAATACCTCCAATCTCATCATTGAACTGGAAGAATCTCGTACATTAGAAGAATAAGAGGAAACTTGTTCATAGAATGAAATAAAAAATATAAAAATGTATAAAGAAGATATTTGTTTTTGTGTGTACCAGAAATGTTGAATATGTACAATACTTATACAGCCTAATACGGAAATGGCGAGAGGTGTTGTGCTGGCCACAACAGATTTTTTTTTTTTTTTTTTTTATACTACAAAATATTTTTTTTCCTGTTCAAAATTGTGTTATTAATACATTAAATCATTGCTATCTCATCTTAATGCATCATGTGTCATCTAACCTAGCATAATCGGAATAAATGGAGTTTTTGCAATTTTTTTATATTTTTTCCACTTCTGTTAAGACTTTTTAAAACTGAGTAGTTTACGATAGCCAATTTTAATCTATAAACACCATTGCAACTATATAACATTGCAAAAAAAAATTGTTTTCTAGATAAGAGTTATTAGACTTAAAAAAAAGTGTGACATCTCTTCCAGACTTACCCAATATTTAATTAGTGAAAAAATGTTGATAGACAGGTACATATGATTTATAATACAGGGTTTCGGTTTCTGAAAAAGGTGCTTGACCACTGGACCTCTGTTTGTTTAATTTTTGATGTAGAAGGTTCCCACTTTCTATTATACGTCATTCTTCTATTGCTGTCCAAGAAAAGATCGAACTGAAATCCATGGTTAAAATGAAAAAGAAATTTAAATTAAAATACCACAGTGCTAAAAGAGTTTATGTTGAAAAAAAAGTTCTGTAGACCCAGGGTGTCTAGTAAGACAGTTGAATTAATTTATCATTCGCGTAAGCGCAGCCTAAAGAAATTAATTATTCATCGTAGCTTGTAATTAGGGCTTCCAAAATCAACGGTACTCAATGTCATGCGAAAAATATTCAAACTTTTCCGGGACCCCTCTATATTTATATAAATGTCATATGTAATTGGTAGTTTTAATTAATGCAGGTCAAAGATCTGATTTTATTAGTACTATCAACTCGGCTGTAAAATTAATTAATAGTCTCCATAATTAATTAATTTAAATGAACATATCAGTTTCTATTTTATATGTAATTCTTCATAAAAAGTTAATGTTATGCGAGTACGATTAACATAACTATTTTCATAAAATATGAATGTAAAACAAAACTTTAAGAAATAAAACAGACATACATACATATCTATCAAACAACACATTTTATCATTTTATTTTACCTATTCTCATAATTTACATTTAAAAGAGCGACATGACATCTACTTTTGTTCTAAAGCCGCAGATATATTTGAAAGTAAATTTGCAATATGTTTTTCCCTATCTTCAGCAAAGTGATTCTTTTTATTCTTCCTCATCATATTATATACCCTTATTCTAAATCTTTATTCTATCATAGTAAGTATGATAGGGTAGGAGCAATTAACAGTAGGACATATGAATTCTAACCTTCAATTTTTGTCATAAATTTCCTTTAACAATGAATAGAAGAAAATAAATATATTGAAGGTAACAGCAAATTGTTTTCATTTATTTATGGTTGTTTATTGTACTTAACTGTTATTATTCCCGGATAAATTTGGCCAAAAATATTAGCTCTGTTCGATGAGAAGTGCTTGAAGTGCAGAGCAGAATAGTGCAGTGCAGTGTAGTGTACACTAGTTCTGTATAATTCTTGTGGTTTCATAAAACACACTAGTGTATATTTGGGCAAGTTTGCTCAGTTGTGAGTAATCGAGCCAAGCGTAGCCAAAGGTGTAAAAGGTTAGGTTGTTTATAAACACAGTCATATCATAAAGCTGCAAAGAAGTGACTGCAGAAATGTCTGTTTTAAAGAGCATAATGTTTGAACTAATAAACGATTCTGACGCAGATCAATCATCACTTGATTCTTCATCAGATTCAGAGAAAGATATATTAATTAATTCTTTATATAACAAAACAAAGGGAATATACTATATCTGAATCCATTATTTTATTTTCTCAATGTGTAAAATTTTAGGTTAATAAACAGATGTGTAGATAGGATAGAATTAAAATGTCTACCGAACAACATTTAGTTACCCCCACTCCTAGTCTGCACTTTCTACACCACCTCGCGAGTCAGGTCAGAAACGTAAGCACTAGTTTTTAAAATTTTTGTCGTCGAACAGCCTGTCAGAAGCTGCCCGTTTCTCATAAAACATGTTAGTGTAAGAAAGTTAACACTAGGGCGGCCTAGTACATGTCATCGAACAAAGCTAATGTTACAAAAATTAAAAGTGTTAATAAATAAATGCTCAATCATAGGTAAATGTTATTATATAATTATTAGTTTTTAATGCTACCTTGACCACTTTATTAATGAAGTTAAGTCATTTTACTTTAACACAGCCTATAGCATAGTTAGATTAAGGATACTGCATTTTGAGATGTTGAGGTAATTTTATTGATTGATTATCTGGAATGTGATCGCACAATCACTGGTCAGTATTAGGCAGCATTAATTGCTAAAATTCGTTGTTACCTTACAGCGAAGAGAAAAGGAAAATTTTCGCTTGGAATTCTGTCTCATCAGGACAACGCTCAAGTTCAGAAAAGTCTTGTTTCCATGAACGCAATTCACGATGTCGGTTTCAGACTGTTATTTTTATTTATTTCCTAAGCTAAAGGAAAGTATATAAGGAAGAAATTTTAAACCGACGAAGCTGTTATGTCAGCAGTTCAGAACTTCATCTGCGATAAAGACTACGAGTTTTTTTTTAAAAAGGTGTTACTATGTTAGAACATAGGTGAAATAAGTGTCTTCAAAGTTGAAAAATATTTTTGTTTCATACAGGGTGTTATGTAAGTAAGTGATCAACGCTTAACCAATGGTAGAACTGACCCCAAAGATAGTAAATCTGGCAATAATTTTTGTTTAACATACTTTCTACAAGAACTAAAGGCCTTTAAAACTGACCAATCATGTCACAGTTCAAAACTTTATAAAAAAGTAAAAATCAATGTGTTCTCTGGAAAAAATGTGATACCTATCACAAATGACATAAAATCATTGACGTCTATTTGGAAATAACTCTCTGTACCGTCTTACAACAGCACGACTATTTTGTAATGTCTCGCTATAAACCATATGCATGTCTGCATACTCTTGGTTGGTGAAGGTAAATGGTATTTTGAGAATATCAGAAAAACAGAATATAAATTGTACGTCTATGCAAAAAAACATTTAACATCAGATTGACAATCAATATTTTTTCCAGAGAACACATTGATTTTTACTTTTCTATAAAGTTTTGAACTATAACGTTCTAGTTCTTGTAGAAACTGAAAGTATGTTAAACAAAAATTATTGCCAGATTTACTATCTTTGGGGTCAGTTCTACCATGGGTCATCACTTACTTACATAACACCCTGCATATTAGGAACAATAAATACTGTACAATCCTCGTATAAATAAATACACATTTTTTTAAATAAAGCAGATAGTTTATATTACTATCATTTATCTTGTTGTAGATGCTGCCAACGACTTTCCTAGTGACCACAAGCATCCTTCTTGTCCAACAATGCACGAGTTCTCCGGTCTACACCATGCAGCCAGCATATATCACAGCGAATATCGGTGAGTACGACACTGATAACATACTACTACACTTTTCCATTTCCTCGCGATATTCAACCTAAGCGATTTTCACAAGTACGCGTATCTGCACACATACATGTGAACGCGGTTCACTTTTTACACTGAAAGAAACCTAGAAAGACTTAAATATATTTCATCTCATTCATTGGAACCAAAAAGGAAAAAGTAGTTATGAAATAGTGTGCTCCGCGGCTAGGATGATAAAAGTTTGAAAAGAGTAATGCAATGAAAGCACATCAAACGAACTGATATGGAGAAGAAATATTAATAAGTTTCCTAGTTTACCTATATATGAAAATTAAATCTATGTATATATTACTACCTACATTAACTTAAAATATAATTATTTTTTTATTATCCGGCTCTATATGTGAATTATATTATAAAAAAGTGCATGAGTTTTTTTTTATTTCTTTCTAGAAGATGGAATAAGTTAATAACTCTATTCTGGATTTCCATTGTCTTTATTTCAATAAAGTTATAACATTATTGAAATAAAGACAATGGAAGTCCAGAATAGTGTTATTAATTCAAACGAAACATTGTATCCTTCATTCAAACGAAAGATGAATTCTTATTTCAAAAATAATAATTGTTTCAATTTAGATTCACGCTGTAAGCGATTCTCCACATTTAGTTCATAAAAATAAAATCCAATGTAGGTTATACGTATATATGCTGAGTGATCCAGAATGATTAAAAGTCACAGGACTTAAAAAAGTTCTGATTATTATCAAAATTATTTTCCACGCAAAAAATTTGCTTCAATTTAGAGGCAATGTCAAATTATGTTACGTATATTACCGACATTTTGGAAATGTCAGCGCCGTTACGTATTTTGAACCTTTTATTTTTTTATATTTAAACTGTTATTTATTCAAATCATTAGAATGATGTTTACTGAAAAATATCATAAGTTAACTTTGGAAGCATATTTTCGTAAATTAATTGATTCTACTCTAAATATCTTGAACCATTTATTTAATCCTCTTTCAAAAATTCACTGTACGCCAATACAATCTGTCAATTATATTTCACTGGCAAACCAATGCGGCAAACAAAAAATCAGAACGAGGCGTGCCGTTGAGACATTGTGGAACACCTGTAGTATTTTTGTTTATTTTGTATTCTCGTTTGAATTTATGAATATAATTATACTCGCCGCAATTTTTTCCTTCTCCCCATCCTGACCCTTGACCTGCGGTGTTGCCGTTTCTTCATAACTTGGCAATTTCAACATAACCAATACAATTGGCAATAGTGTAGAAATCTCCAGTTATATATATATATATATGTTAAAAATTAATATCAAGTGGCTAATTTTGTTTTAAATAAAAAATAGAAAAAAAGACAATCAGAACGTCAGAAGAAAAAATAGTAAAATTGTATTCAATAACACTAAATATTGTATTGATAAGATTTCTACACCGTAAGATTTATTGTAATTATATTTAAATTCATCCCACTTATGTTATGTACATATTTTAGGAAATTTGAGCCGTCCAAAATAATAAAACATTATTCAGAAAATAAAGAGAATTATTTTTGGATGTTAGCGCTACAAATGGTGTAGGATAATTAGTTTAAAAGAAAATTTGAACTATTATTTATATTTGTTAATTAGTTTAAAAGAAAATTTATATATATATATATATATAATTCCTACGACCACTGTTAAAAGTAGTCTTTTTAACGGTTGCTTAGCGAGTTAAAAATAACAGTTTATAACAGAGTGAATACTTTTAAATCGGATTAAAAGTAAAAAAACAAATTTACTTTTAACACTAGTGTTAAAAAGAACTAAATCTAGTTACATTTAGTGTTAAAAATATAACTGAATCTAGTTACATTTAGTGTTCATAAGTAAATGTAGTTTCATTATATATGTATTTATTTTTGTACTGAAATTATTTATGTAGGTATTTTATTAGAAGTACACATTATTTTGGAATGTTTATTGTTATAGTACAATTATTACAATTGTTTATAGTAATTCCTTGCAAGGCGCTTGAAGAATTGGAATTTAAAACAGTAATGTTGGAAGTAGAGGTTAGAATAAACAATTTTCAGTTGTTCATAGCAAATACATCATGACCTGTCATAAATGTCATTCCATAATTTTTAGTTTTTACTAATACATAACTAGGGTCGTAGGAAAAATAGTGTAAGATATTCGTGTTAAAAGTGATTTTATTTCGTTCGTGGGGTTTGTTTTACTCGGCTTCGCCTCGTTTCACAAACTTCCCCACTCACTCATAAAATGTCACTTTTAACACATATCCAGGGCATCGAACCCGAACCTGAACCGAACCAAAACCGAAACCAAACCGTAATATTTTAGGGAACCCAAACCGAGAACCGAACCTTAGATCTATTTTTAATTGAACCTGATTCGAAACCGAACCGAGTATTAAAATACAGGTTCGGGGTTCAACTCCGGTTCAGGTTAATTTTTAGACCGAAAAGTAAATACAGCCGATAATCGACGTGTTAGGCGTCTGCGTTGCTGTCTGGGTTGACTTTTCGTTAAAATTGTGTTCGTTTCTTGTTGCGTTTTGCGTAAATTCTGGCTCTCATTTTACATTATTTCGAACCTGAACCGCGAACAAAACCGCAAAATTTTATTAATGCTTGAACCAGAACCGTACCCGAACTCATCTTTCAAAAAACAAATTAACCTGAACCTAAACCGAACCCAGTTTTTGACGGATTCGATGCCCTGCTTATATCATAAATAACTATTCTTTTAAAACATTAAATAAATATTTTTATTTGTCTTTGATTATATGAACTTTGAAAAAACCGAAGATGGCTTATAAATTTAATTATTTGAAGGACCGGAAATTCCTTTTTTCCAGTCTAAAGGGCAAACAAATTAAACATCAACAAAGAATCTACGCGTGGGTCGTCAATATTCCTTGTATTTTTTAATAAAACATGACAAGTTCCAGCAAATCCAATTAAAAATAAATTCCCACACTTTTGACAGAAAAAAAAAACAATTGCCTACACAGATACAAAAACCAGTCTCCATCCTGAACCCATCTACTTAAACTAACTTCTTTGATCTTCATTTTGTTATTGACTATGCATAACCGGTTGGAAATACGAAGTCTACTGCGATTGGCAAATCTGTGCGATGACCCCTTGTTCTTATCAGTTGTAGTTGTAGAGCCTATATATTGCCGATTGTAGTACGGAAATTATGATATAACGGATTGGAAACTACTGCAAAACGACTAATTCAATATGTGATTCGAATCAATTTAATTTGTGGATAGTTTGGTTTTTGTTTTCATTCTGGAATAAAAAAATAAAAACAACTCTAGTTCATTTCAGGCAATCAAAGAATGTTTAAATATTAAAAATTATTTACTGAATGTTAAGAAATAATTTTGAACTCTCGCACTTGTTACAAATAAAAAGAAGGAACAAACATTTTTTATAATTTTTATGAATAGAATTAACTAAAAAATAAATATGATAAGGCATCAATAGGATACAAAGAATTCAAGTATAAAGTAGGTACTTGTATTTTATACAAGTTTTCTTTAATGTTATAAACAATAATTAATATTCTTTCAGTAGATAATAGAGAAAAATATATCTTGCTGCGTAATAAACAGTCATTTGTATATTTGAAATTATTTTTAATAATCATAAAAAATATGTCAACGATGCATATTTTCTCCCATATTATAACAATAAAAAGAATTTCTTTCTCGTATCATATTTGTAATTAACGGTGAAGATTTTTTTGAATACATTTCACAGCTATTAACGATAATATAGTTGAATAACTGTACCACGTTTCCTTTGCAAAACAGTAAAACAGTTCTAAAACAAACACTGTTTTACATTTACTGAAAAAGCTTTATAAATATTTATTACTTACAAATGTTCTTACCATGTTTTTTGTCAAAATAAAACGTGAGACATAAGAGTAAAGTATGTATATCTAATTACAAACAAAATAGAAATGGATCTGTTTTTTTATTGAATAAAAACATAAATGAATATATCGAAGTTGGAATTGATACAAAAACTTGTTGAATGAAAAAATGTAATTGAATTAACAATGAGTAAATTTGGCAGAAATTTATTTTTATTAGAAAAACAAACTATACAAAATGCTCAGATTGTCAGTTATTTATTTTTGGTTAAATTTCAATTACCTGCAGATTTTCAAATGTATTTGCAATAATTTTTATCTACAACTATTGAACTACAATTACACTATGTAGTCAACTTCAAACACAATATGCTACTCATATTATACTAGTGGAATATGAAATATTCGTATTTAGAGTTGCCAGATTTAAAAAAAATTTATATAGGAGATCTGAATGTACAAAAAAATAGGAGATTTGGTGAATATATAGGATACATTCCAATTTTAAACTTTTAATTAGAGTATTAACACTAACAAAAAAATGATTAGTTATTATACTTTCCAAGGATTAGTTATTATACTTTCCAAGACTTTTTCAATAAATATTTTTCTCTTTTAATAGATTCATAAAATTCTTACCGATTCATTTCAAAGTTTATAGTTATTAGTAATTCTGATTTAATTCTCTTTGTTTAATTATTGAAAATATAAGAGAATTTACATTGTTTATAGGATGTAGGAAATTTGAACAAAATATAGCAGACAACCACACAAAATATATTTATAATATATTTTTTCCGTTGACCATTTATTAAAAGATTATTTTAATGTATAGAAAATCATTCATTAAAGTCCCCTATTAATGTACAATTTTAGTGTAATAGTATACAGAGAATTTATTTTAAAATGCAACATTATAGTTCATCACTACCATGGTTACTCACTATTGTCAAAAAATGACAGCAATGCAATATTTGTCCATTTTAAAATGCAACATTATAAATAGTATTGCAGCACAGGAGATACCTCCAAAACACATCACAAATGGTGTCAATTCTTATTACGACCGACTAGAATATTGCCTCAGAGTGATTCGGGGCATTTTTTTAACATTTATTACATGAAAGTTACGAATTTTTGTAAGCTAAAGTTTGTTAAGATATACAACATTCATGTTTTGATTATTTGTTAATCGTCTGTAGGCTAATTTATTGGAAATTAGTTTTGATAATACAGAACTACAAATTTTGTATGTTGCATTTTAAAATGGACAAATATTACATTGCTGTCATTTTTTGACAATAGTGAGTAACCATGGTAGTGATTCGCCATATGTTGCATGTTAAAATAAATTCCCTGTAATTGTCAAAACTTATGTGTCAAACGTTATTAACCTAAAAAAATTGTCATAGAATTAAATTAATTTTTCCAATTCTCTAAGATACGATCAACGGAAAACTATTGTAACTAACACGTGTGTTAATTGGCGATTAATGTCTCAATCATTAATTACGCTCACCAACATATACTTTATAGTTAAATAACTATTAATCTATGAAATTGATAGTTGTAGATAAAGTATAGTATTTGACTCACATATAATGGCTATTTTACTCTCGGATGATTACAAAACTGGCCTAGGGGTAGTATTCTAAACTTCATCCTCATGAAAAATAGCCTACATTTTATGCTCATTTAAGAATGTGCTATTATTCTTACGTGAAGATTATAGCATTATTTTTAAATGCAAGTAAGTTCTGAGCAGATAAATAATAAATTTATTTACTTCATATTTTCCAAAAATAACTGCTTGTTTATTTCATAAATATTTAATATCCTAAATATACTATATATACTACATAATGTAGGATATCGGTCGTTTGGGACATCTTGTAATGCAGGAACTTGTGCCTTCTGCAACATCCCTTGTGTCCCTGGTGTTACGTGCTGGAACCTTACTAGAATATAAAATAGTTTGCTCTATTTCCTCCCAAACTGCAAAGGGTCCTTGTTTTCGTGCCCGGGATCATAAAACAACCTCGAAGACGTAATTGTCGATCGAAGAGAACATTAAAGTTCACATAGACTTTATAACTTAGAACTTGGAAAAACGGATCATTATATTATGTTACCGTATTTTACAGGTTTGGAAAGATAATAACGCTTGCTTACATTGCACTTCTTTCAGTATAATTGCCTTTATTTATGAAACAATATTCTATAATCTAGATAAAACATCACACACATTTCCACCGAGTGTTTTAATACTTAATGCATAATGATTAGTGCATAAGTCTTAATGCATTATGATAATTTACTAGGATACCATTTCCAGTTACATTGTGTAGTGACTAATTTATCAGAAATGTCACAATTTTTTCCTTTATTACTTGTTGTCAAGCAGACTGTCATTGTAGCAGCAATTCATCTTTTTAAATATTTTATTTACATAATTTTCTGTCACATTTATTCTTTCGTTAATTCTAACCATATATATTATAAAAAATGTTTGTTTCTTCTTTTTGTTTGTAATAAGTCCAGAGAAATTAAAAATTAAATAATTATAAAATAGACTGACAGTTGACAGTTCACGTTCTTAGTTCAGTTCAGTTCTTAGTTCCTAAGCATTATTCCTTATACAAAGCAAATGGACACATACATACACACACACACACACGCATACGCACGTGCACGCACAGACGCACACGCACAAGCACACGCACACGCGCGCACACGCACACACACACACACACACACACAGAGAGAGAGAGAGAGAGAGAGAGAGAGAGAGAGAGAGAGAGAGAGACGCACACAGATATCATCGTAAAACTGGTAAAATCGTATCCTAGGGACCCTAAACCGTGCTTATTCTATTAAAAACTCACCACCGAATTTTTTGACCAAAGAAAATACCTTCCGTTACCTTTAGCTAAGGAAGGTATTTTCTTTGGTCAAAAAAAATTGGCGAGCATGTCTAAATGCTTCATAAAACAAAAGCTAGGCGGCCAGTACGAATTAAATCTGACATATACTTCAAAGATTCTAGTACCAACAAAAAAATCTGATGTGGCCAGCACATGACCTCCCGCCAATTCCATGTTTAAAATAGCAATGAGCTTTAAGTAAAGTTTCACTTCCGATTGTTCGTTTGTAAACAAAATCTACTTTGTTTTGGATTATATTTTATTATGTTTTTCCTGAAAAATCTGTTAGAGCTTCAAATTAAGTACTACATCCGGTTTATCATATATAGTCAAAATCTAATATGTTGTTTCAAATTATATAAGAGTATTAAATACCAACTTTGCGAAGTTTTGGATCATTAATATATTTTAAGGAAAAATCGTCACATCCACATTATTGTCAAAATCATCACCAACTTCCTTATTCTCTCAAACGCAATCTGTGCAAATTATTTGACACTTTGAAATCACGTTCTTATTGAGAGCTGTTTGATATATAATGCTGCAAACATCAAATTTAAATCGAATTATCCTGTATATCTAATATTTATGTATGATGGAAAATATATTATTTTTACAAACCTTAATTTCATTAGAATCATATTTAAACTACTAAATTCTTCTTAAAACGGTTTCATTATTAATTTTAATGAAAATTGCTTCGTGACAGTGGCATTTTTTTAAATATGTCAAATTTGTTATTAAAGTATTGTTATTGTTTGACGCAGAGGCAAAGTGATGTACAAAAATAAATTATTTTATAATGTAATATAAAGTTATTTCAAGTTATTTACTAAATGCTATTATCGTAGAATTGAAGATTGGGCCATTATATTCAATTTGTATTGGAAAAAGTTGTTAAAAAATTATGTTCAATGAATTTTTTACAAGAAAAACTGTTAAAAGCTTGTATAAATCATACTTCCGGTTATCCGATATACACTAAAAACTAATGAGCTCTTCCCACATTAGTATAGAATGGATACACAAAATTTCAAATTTTTCTGATTGATAGTATTTGAGTAATCGTGTGCACAAGATCCACACAACCAGACACACACACAGACACACACACACATACATACCTACAGACATCATTGTAAAAATGTTAAAATCGGTTTATGGAGACATCAAAACGTGCTTATTCACTAAAATCTCTATATCCGATTTTTAGCACGATCCCTATACCTCCCTTACCTAGGGTAGCGGGAGGTAAAAATTGAGCTCAATGGAAAATGAATAATGTTTGAAATTCAAAAATTCTTGTTACTCTTCTTATCGAATCTCTTATAGCAATTTGTGGTAAACGTAAATACCTATTAACAGGTTTCTTTGGAGTGTTATAAAGCAAGGACTTTTAATCATTTTATGACAATTCTCTGATTCTACTAATTTATGATGAAATGATGTGTACTATGCCAAAACCGCGACGAGGGTACAACCAATAGCTACTCGTACCTACTATGTTTATCTAATCTTACTAATACAAAAATAATCTGAACTTCTTCTTCTTAACAAGCTATTCTTGTATAACATGTTAGCTATCTGCAATCAATAATTGAAACCTGTAAAAAGTTCATTGCACTTGTAAAGCAATGTCGCAGTTAATATCTTCTAAGTAGGGTAATCTTCTCGAAAAACCAACATCCTTGTGAGTCAGCGACGAATGACAGATCGTATTTAATATCCAGGTCGGCTCCGGGGAAAAGACTAGAATAAATGAAATGAAACCAAACACTAATCCGGCCGGATTCAGGGTATTTGAACTTGGATTATGTCGATGTTGATGAATTAATAATAAGGAAGATTGGCGATGACGATGACGGGAATGAAGTCATGTGAAAGTAGATCTCGATTTCGATTACGGTACTGGTACTGGGGTACTGTGTTGTCATTGTGGGATGACCGAGATGCCTTGTAAAGCATGTGGGTTATGGCGAAATTTATTTGTTTGCCTAATGAACAACAGTATACAGATAATTTATTTGTGACAAATAATGAAATATGTATTAATTTTTTGCTGTGGTAATTTTTTTATATAGTATATGACATCTAAAGCTTAGTAAATATGTCAGAGTGAAACTCTTTGGAGCCTTTTTTCATGCTCTATCGAATGGTGATTCCGAAATTTGCTTTCCAACGATGTGTAACTTTTTTATGTTGATTTATTTCAAACACCTAAAATGCAACAATTGTTACATTTATAGATAAAAATCTGATGTGGCCAGCACATTACCTTCCGTCAATTCTATGTATTTTGTAGAAATCCCATACCAAAAGTACTTTGGAAAAGATTCTATACATCCGGTAAAATTGTAATACAAACATACTATTTTCTACAAATTCCATACCGAAAGTTCCTTGGAAAAGATTCTATAAATCCAATAATATTATAACATGAACGTATACTATGCAAGACCTCTCGCCATTTCCATATTAGGCTATATAAGGATTGTATTGCACTTCGCTTTCGAACCGTCGTTTTATAACAAAATATTACAGAACTTTACCCAAATATTGTTTTTTATTGTATTTAACATATCTTCTGCGCACATATAATTCTAATTATAACTATTTTTCATTGTATGAGGAAGTTTCTAAATGTCAGAGATTATTCCAATTCATTAACCAGATTAGCGTTATTTCTGATGGATATATGCATTTTACCACAATTTTACCTATAATTTCAAATATTTAATTAATAAAATAATAAGAAAAATTAAATATGCTTCCCAGAAAAATCTATCAGAATGTCACTAAAACTGTTGATATTTGACAATGACATGTGCCATTTACAAACTATGTTATAAACATTGGAATTTATCAACTGGTTTCCTTAGTGCCTTAGCCTCTGCGATTAGTTTACTCTATAAATTATAGTGACTTTATCTCTAAATCTATACAAGATATAATAAAATTTTTAAGTATATTAGATGGAGAATTCTATGTTCTTCAATATTTAATAAAAAAAAAAACTCCCAAAGAATTATATTTAAAAGAATTTTTCTAAGAAACTACTACCTTCGGTTGTTCAATTGTTATCAAATCCTTTTCAGCTCTTCCCAGGAATGTCAGATTGAGGAAACGGCAGTTAAATATTTTTTAAATCTTATAGTTTTTGAGGAATCGTATCTACAACATCCAGACATACATACACACACACACATACACACATCCACACACACACACACACACACACACACACATACACACACACAGATAGCATTTTAAAAATGTTATAATCGGATTCTAGGGACCTTAAATCGTGCTTATTCAATAAAATCTGGATATGCGAATTTTAGCATGAATCCAATACCTTTCTTAGTGAGAGGTAAAAACTACGAAATTTAAATTGTTGCCTATGTCTGCTGACCTATGCATTCTCTCTCTCAAATAACGATACTCCACTGAAATGGACTCGTAATGGAACAACTTTTTTTCTAATTGACTGCCTTTGTATATCTTATATTTCTGAAAATTCCTAAACAGGGCTCATTTTTTTGGATAGTCTGTATACAGATTCGTATTACAACTGAGCCAATAGTTATTTACATTCGAGTGCGTGTAAGTTGTATTTTACAGCGCGACAGCTTTGTTTAGCTGGAGTGCTATAAAATACTTGACGCACGTGAATTGTATCAAATTTTTTGGCCGACGATAATGAAAATCACTTTTTTTAATGAAATAGTTTGTACTTCTGAAAAGGGTTAGTTTAAAATACTGGGGTTAAGTCAATTTCCAAATTTGATTTTACTTACCTTCATTAGAGTACTTCTTCTAGCGAAAATTTATTTGTAATAATAGACGTTGTTTATGACTGATAATATATTTATTTGCTCATGGTTTCTTCGTAATTAATAATAGGTAGGTGTCGATATTTGACATTTCAGCAATTTTCGCCTCGCGTATTTGACAGGTATATCGATCGGTGACTATGTCGGTAACGGCGGATTTTTACAATAATGACAGATGTCGCTGCCTTGATTTTGGTTTATATAAATTAATTTTAAATATAGCAAATGTTAAAGTAAAAAAATAACTTATGTAGGTAGTACTTTTTTACATGAACTTTATTATAGTAAAGATGATTTCTTTTCTAAATGCCCATAAACGTCCAGTGTATTTTGATTATTTTACCGCATAGTTAGACAAGTTACAACACAGTAAGCGTAAAATGTAGGTTACACTTGCTGTGTATACAATTGTAAAGTTCCCATTACACTTCAGGAGGGCAAAAAAAATATTTACATAGACTATAATCCAATCTTTATCTTTACCTTCTATTTCTATTGCCCCATTTACACTTTTACAATTCCTCGGACTACTAGCCAGCCTTTAACGACTCATCAGTGGGACGTTATCAAAAATGAAATTGTCTTGTGGGAATTCCTCGCTGGGTGACATAGAAACACGCACACACGCATGCACACCTACGCGCTCGGGTTTCTAATGTGCCGCTACTGACCCGGTTACAGGATAGAGGTGTTACCGGCCTGTAACAGTTGACTCATCAAGGAGGAGTAAATAATTCGGGAATGTTAAGTTGGCACTGTTCAAATGTCATCAACCCAGAATTGTAAAGGTGCGTAAAAATCAAAATCAAAATCGGGTTTGAAACAATTAAGAACAGGGACCGGAACCGAAATGTATTTATGGGTCAGTTTTGGTTCCAGAAAAGGATAATTATAATGATTCATCGGTTTTGGGTTCGGGTTCGAATTTCGGTTCGGAGAGGAAAATGATTACAAGCACAAAAGGATGGTGAAAATAGTGAATTTAAAATTATATTAATAATTAAATTTTTACGATTTTTAATTATGTATATATCTAACAGATCAGGGGTGGGATCCGAAGACTACGCTATGATAGCGTAGCGAAAAATACTCCTTACATTTTACCTTCCTTTCCTTATCAATTTCTACGTGTTTCCTTGAATAATCCGCTAGATGCGCTACGTGAGAACGACCCTACCACAGAAAACTATTTTTACATAAAATATAAAAAATGAAATGCATAATGAATTTATTTTTAATATAAATTTATATATTTAATGGAAACCTGAATCAATACATTGTTAGAATTTAAAATTGGAAAAACTAAATAAATTGATAGAACCGTACGCTTCCAGATTTCCATTCGGTAATAATATCTTCTTCCCAAAAATGTTTCGACAAACATCATTTAATCTTAATTCGCGATCATCTCTACTAATTGCACATTGCCATTTTTTAAAAAGTAATATATCGAGTGGAGCAGCAAACAGAAATTCTCACATTCAGGAATGAAACATTTTCTATTTAATTTTCTTTTCATTTTGCATTAATTGCAATATCTTTCAACTAAATATTTATATTACATTACATATAATACGAATATGTACTTCAAAACCTGTTTTATTTACCTTTCTATAAGATATAACATGTAATATTTTCAAAATGACGTGCAAATGACAGGTGTCAGTTGGGTCGTTCTCACGTTGCGCCTCTAGCGGAAAAAACAAGGAAACACGTACCGCTTTGGACCCTCGTTTTGTGCAGAGTGGCACAACCAGTATATTTTAAATCGTGAATAAAATAAAATAAATATATCAGGACATATTACCCATTTCTGAGCCAATCTGCTTTATCACAGATATCGGTATAATGATGACATATTTGTACCATGCGGGCGCTTACCAGGCGTCACCTCACGGGCACTCATTGCTGGTGTGGAGAGTGCACCACGGGGGTTTCTTTGTACCATTTAAAATAACCACACTCAGGCACGCGGCCACGAGACCCCATAAATAACAAAGGATTTGTGCAGAAGTACTCTCCTCTCTCTAGCAGAATGCACTACTACTTTCACCATCTAGTTTAAAATGATCATGTCAAAAAAAGCTTTTTAAAATTATATTTAAATTGAAATCCTTTTGACATAACATAAATTAACAGCTCAAATGACAGTTGTTATGTATGTGCTTATTTTTGTGAAAAATATTTAACATTTGCAAATCCTTGTGTTTAGGCCAGGTTTAGGCTCATTCACAGCTACGAAAATAAGATATAGATATCAAATTATAAATAAGACTTTATGGCTCGTGTTCACAGCTTCGAAAATAAAACATCAACTGTCATTTAATTATATACATAATTAACAAGCAATAATAACAAATTCATACCTTTTAAAGCACTATACGCAAACATATATGCGAATCTTTGTCTTAAAACAGCTTTTTAAAATAATATTTAAATTGAAATCCTTTTTCCAGAACGTCTATTGACAGCTCAAATGACAGTTGTTATGTATGTGCTTATTTTTGTGTAAAATATTTAACATTTGCAAATCCTTGTATTTATGTCTTATGTTTAATTTTATTTTCGAGAGCTGTGAACACTTTCATAAGAATCTATTGTTTATATCGTTATTTTTATTTTTATGTATAATATTATTTTTATTTTCGGAGCTGTGACTGAGGCTTTTATGTCTTATGTTTATTTTTATTTTCATGAGCTGTGAACACTTTCATAAGAATCTATTTCTTATATCGTTATTTTTATGTATAATTTTATGTTTATTTTCCTAGCTGTGCATGAGCCTTTACAGTTTTATGTAAATGAATTTGAAAAATTTATATTTTATCTGTATTTTACTGGTTCAGCAAAACACATGGTCATATTTCTATGCATATATTTCTCGTATTTTTCAGTAAACAAAATCAAATTTTAAAATATCATCCAGCAAAAAATTAAACCGCACCAGATATTATCCGTTTTGACGTATTTATAGGAACGTATATGCATATTCATGAAAAGTTTTAATATTTGATTCGGTTTTGTTCATATTTTAAAACTTTTCAAATCACAATCACTATTATTTCATAAAATTTTAATCTCAAATAAACGAAGAAGCAAAATAATAAAAGCTCCATGTAAAATTCATATGACAGATGCATTTTTCTTGCTTTATATTTCAAATAAATAAGAACATTATATAAAAACAAAGAAAAAAAAGATTTCGAGATTTCTTTACAGTATAGTACATTTTATCCGGTGCGCGTTTGTCTACACAATAAAAATAAATATAAATTATATTCACTGAAAGCTTTTGCATATTTAAATAGGTATAAAAGTAAAATATTCATATAGTGTTGATGCATGGGAAATGTTTTTCTTGTTACTATCACTACAGTTATTACGGATTATAATAAGAGTTTAATATTAATATATTACATACGAAAGTTAAGATACATGATTCATATTTTTAAAAATTTTATTTAATAGTTACCTTGAACAACAATACAAATCACCATTTTTTTCATGTTCTTCTTAAAAGCTCACTACCAAGCTTTTTTTTTGAAATAGTTTCAAACAAACAAAAAAAAAACTATCAAAACTTATTGTCAAATTAAAAAATAGAGACATGTATTGTTAGGGTTGTGCATTTGACCGGTCAAATATTTTTCGGTCAATTGACGGACTAATTGACGGTTATTTAGCCGTCAATTGACCAAGGTAGCTTTTATTAAAATTTACAATTAAAAGTTAAAATTGTCATTTATTTAAATAGTACCAAATGTTTACTACATTCAATATTACTGAAAATAAAAAACGATCAACAACTAATGAAGAAACCCACCAAAAATTCAAAAAGGGGAAAGTAAAGTAAAAAGTGCAATGAAATATGTATTTATTTTATTAAATACGTAATAGTAAAATAACAGCACAGCATATAGCTATCTGCAAACTAAGTATGTATTATACCTCCCAAGGAACACAAATTAGTTTGTTATTAGTGCTATTAACTTTAAAAAAACTTTTCTTAAAACTTTTTAACTTGTATTATACCTTTTATACAACGATAATTTACTGATTCTAACGTTTATACGACGTTAATGTCAGGCAGGTGGGGAATCTATTCAACTAATTTACAACGTTTTTTTAACTACTATATAACTTTCTATTATCACTTAAGTAACACTTACATTGAATAGTTGCATATGTATTTTGCATGGACTATAATATGTTGGTTTCATTAAAGCTAATTGATAACAGATATATTCACTAATAAAACTATAATATGGGTTACTATTCAAACTTCAATACATATTTCTCAGCAAACTATTTTCTACCATAAATTCATATTTTATCATATTACGAGTCGTATAAGTAGTCTAAGCATGACTATGTTGTATAATTATATGTACCAAGACTTGTAATGTCTTCTGTTACTTTTTAAATCTAAGATCATCTTTATAAATATAATATTTTTTACATATCTGTTGAACTCATTTTATAAACAAATTTATTTTTACTGTGAAATATTTTATTATACTTGGAAAAAAATCAAGGGACATTATAATATCCTAAAATAAATAAAAGAAAATTTATGAAATTTTTATGAAAAATTGATTTTTGTATTTTTTTTAAATCATTCGATATTATAATGAATAAAGTATATTATAATAAACCATATAGGAGAATAATTACTTGCAGAATATTAAATTAAAAACACAATAAAATTAATTTATACTAAATTTTACAAAATGGCTTCTAAACCAGTTTCTGTTTAAATGCATAAATATGGCCGTACATATTATAATTCGATATTTCAGTTTTAATAACTTCCTAAGAACTACTTTACATCAGTTTTTTAGTTGATGCATTAAGTTACTTAGAAACCATACTCCCACTTTCTTCTGTTTAAAATAAAACTGTTATTTTTGCAGTTATTTAAAAGTTTTAAATAAATTTATAAAACTTTTACAAAACGGTAAAATAACTAATATATGTAATATATGTAAACTTTAATGCATCTATACTAAACAATTATTTTTAAACTTTATTATAAAACTTTAAAATATCTGTTTATAAATAACTGTCAATTACGTTTCTAACACTTCCTTTAATTTAGTGCGAAAGACGTTAATAAAACTAAAACAATCGACGCCAATGAAACTTAAATATAAAACGTTTTAATAACTATTATGTGACCAAATAATAAGTACCACATATCATAACTTTGTATTGTAGTTTAGCAGACTAGAAAAAAGTTGTACGAGGCAAAATAACTTAAAAGTGTTATAATTCCGTTAAATGTAAGTTGCAGTAACAACATTTTTAGTTATAATGTCTTAATAAAAACTCTGTGTTCCTTGGGGCTATATTCATGTTATAACTGCAACTAGTATATAGCTACTTTTATTTCACAACAGATTTCGTAGTGGTATCATTTAGGTTATTTGACTGGACCGTCAAATATTGTTGTGTCAATTGACCAGTCAATTGTCCACGGCACAACCCTATGTATTGTTATTGAGTCTCATAGAACACAGAACACTTTTCTTTAATTACATACTTTAAAAACATAAAATGCCGGCAGTACGGCAGTGTGGTTAGAGTGTCAGCTTTGTGACCGGCAAGTCCGAACAGGCTACACAGCAGCGATATATTGGATGGGTGAACGCTCAGCAACAAAAACTTATCACACTGTGGCTTGGTGCGCCCGGCACCCTTACACCTAAAGGTACTAAAAGAGTTACAGATTATATATAAAAACAAAAAAAAAAATTAATTATATATTTTTGACTTAAATGTTTCAATTGTTGTTTATCATTTCTTCATCTTGTTTTGTTCAACATTCACTATAAATTTTATATAACTATAGGTATATGCAGTGACGTCACATTATCTCCATCATGCATTCAATTCATTATCCACCATTTATCATTCTGCTCTCATCTTTCTCATAATTTCCCCATCACCATCAGCATCCTCTCCTATCCCATTCTGGTTCTGGTGATCAGGTGATAATGTCGCATGGCCATGCCATGGTGATGTAACGGTGAAACATTCTTGGTTAACAGCTGACCGGCGACCACAGCGGCACGCGCTGACGTCACACGGTACCGTTAGCTTGGCCCAGTGCGCGGTGCTGCGCATGCGCACACTCTGACCTCGGCACTGACCTACTGACAATGCACTAGCACCACGCAAGGGACAAGTTCAATGGCGGGAACTTCAAATACGGACAGTAAACAAGGGGAAAGGATGCTATAGATGATGATTGTTTTCATTTTGAATATTTGATATACCTAAATTGTTTTTTAAAATGAATGCCGCAATTAATATAAACAGATGACACAGACAGATGGTGATTGTTTACATTTTGAGAACTAAAGGCAATGTAGTTTGGTATAAATTGTTTTTAAAATGAATAATCTGCACTTAATATCTATGAACGGAACGGCATGATTTTAAAAGGATCATAAACTTTAATAATCAATACACATCATTTACATACCGGGTGTAACACGAAAATCGGTATGTTCATGTTATAATTTTATTGGAATTATAGAATCTTTTCCAAGGAACTTTTTATTTCAATACTTTTATTTCTATAAATTCACACAGTTGTTCAAATACTCTAAAAATGCGTAGACTTACGTAACATTCTCTTTACAATCAAATAATATTACAACCAAGTTTATATCTCTACCCATTTTTGAATTATTGCCCCAAAAGTCAATTTACCCCACATTTAGTAAAAACTTCAAAATTTTCAAAAATCTAATTTTTATGTATCTAGATACTTCTTAATATGCTGATTCCAAAATTTGAAACCGCAGGTCGATATCTCGTTTCGTTCTCGAGATATTTAGATTTAAAATTTTGCTCAAAACTGCCCATTTTTGGGTATTAACCCAAAAATGGGCCGAGATATGAATTTGGCGACATCATCATTCGATTCTACGGACAAAAATACATAAGTATAGCAATTTTCATAATTTTTGTCCAACCGGTTCATTTTTTATTAATAAAAGTTTGAAAACCCTGAAAATGGCCAAAATCTGAAAAAATCGTAAGGGGTACCCCTTACGATTTTTGCGATTTTTGGCCATTTTCAGTTATTTTGCTTTAGAGATTGTATGCGGTGTTCAAAAATTCTGAAAATTGGTGTACTTATGTAATTTTGCCCGTAGAATTGAATGATGTTGTCGGCAAATTCATATCTCGACCCATTTTTGGGTTATTACCCAAAAATGGGCAGTTTTGAGCAAAATTTTAAATCTAAATATCTCGAGAACGAAACGAGATATCGACCTGCGGTTTCAAAATTTGGAATCAGCGTATTGAGAAGCATCTTGATAAATAAAAATTATAATTTTGAAAATTTTGAAGTTTTTGTCTAAATGTGAGGTATATTGACTTTTGGGGCAATAATTCAAAAATGGGTAGAGATATAAACTTGGTAGTAATATTGTTTGATTGTAAAGAGATTGTTACCTAACTGTAGGCATTTTTAGAGTATTTATATATGAGTATACATAATGTATATTCATGCGATAATTTTATTGGATTTATAGAATATTTTCCAATGAACTTTCTGTATGAAATTTGTAAAAAATTGTATTATGTTCGTGTTACAATTTTACTGGATATATAGAATCTCTTCCAATGAACTTTTGGTATGGGATTTGTACAAAATACATCAAATTAACGGAAGGTCTTGTATTGGCGACAACAGATTTTTTCATTTATATATCATTTCATTATATTTTTAGTTAAATTTCTGAACGTCATAATTTGACATTCATGATAACTGTTTACTACATAATGATTTGTCAACGTTGAATCTATTTAGAGCACTTTCGTTTTACTTGATAAGAATAAGAAAATGTTGAAATATTCTGTCTTTTTTACATAAAATATGTATCGGCATACTGTTATAATAGAGATAAATTAATCTGATATTAGGTTTCATTGACATTGAATCTTGTTTATTATATTAATAATATAGTCTCTCATAAACAGTTTAATCGGTTTAGTAGAACAGTAGCAGTTTAATAATCACTAAGTAGATCGACTTTAATATACACATATTACGTATTGAATACATAATGAGAAAATATGCTGTATATTGCATGTTAATTCATCTGCAAAAATTACGCCGACGGCTATAATTTAGGAGAGCTTATCAAAATTCAGCTCGGGAGACTCTGAAAAGACGTTGAATATATTCGTGTTAAATTAACTAAAGAACTTTTTAATTAACTAAAATAAAGCCCTTACAAGAGATGAAAAGAAATTTAAAGAAGATACGCTTTAAAAATATATTCAATTTATTAATTTAAATCCGTAATTTGTAGTGTTATAATTATTTTACGCCTATGTCACAAACATTATAAGAATGGAATTTGCCTAAAATGATCATTAAGAATAAACTATAAGGTTAAGTTATCTAAATAAAAAATCTGATATGGCCAACCCACAAACTCGCGCTGGGTATTTAACAGTGATCTGTATAACATATTCCTATATTCTCCTTAACACGGTTTCGTTATTAATTTTAATGTAATTGCTTCCTGACAATGGAGACATTTGTTTAAATAAGTATTTACCTATGTCTAAATTGTTATTAAAGTGTTGTTTTTGTTTGACGCATAGGCAAGATGTATAAGAAATAAATTATTTTATAAATTTATATTTATAGTTATTTTTTATACAAAACGATAAAATTATATTTTATCGACGAGAGGAAAGTTTAATTCACGAGCGATTTCGCAAGTGAATTATTTTTCGCGAGTCGATAATTTAATTTTATCGTCGTGTATAAAATTCTATTTTTTTCTATAGCAGATCTTAAAGAAAAGTATAAAAAATACCAATTATATGTTATTATTAATTGAACACAATTTTAAAACCACAGTATGTATGTGGGTTGTTATAGATTTTGTACGTAAATAAATAAGAATTAAAGTATTTTATCTATCCTTGCGGTTAAAGTGCTACTTTACCTACTATTTTGAGTAGATAAAAGCACAGTTTAACATCTGATATAGAAAAAAAGTTATTTACTAAATACCATTATCGTAAAATTGAAGATTGTGGCATTATGTTAAAGTTTTATTAGTAAAAGTTGGTGAAAAATTATATTCAATATATTTTTTTCAAGAAAAACTATTAAAAGCTTGTACAAGTGATAATTCCGGTTATCCAGTATACATACACTAAAAACTAAATAGCTCTTCCCACATTAGTATAGAATAGGTATACAAAATTTCAAAATTTTTTGATTGATAGTATTTAAGTAATCGTGTCCACAGGATCGACACACACACACACACACACACACATACACACACACACACCCACACACACATACATACATACTTACATACTCACACACATACATACCCACAGACATCATTGTAAAAATGTTAAAATCGGGTTCTAAGGACATCAACCATGCTTGTTCACTTAAATCTCTATATTTGATTTGTAGCACGATTCCTATACCTCCCTTACCTAGGGTAGCGGGAGGTAAAAAAAAACACACCATATTATCAGGCTGTTACCCATCCTGGCACTAACAGTACTGATCATTGCTTGATTCAAGTAATCAATATCGAGTCTTATCTATCTTCTGTGACAGGTACATTGACATTTCTTTTTTACTATCTCTGGAAACTCATTTTCTTCTTTCGTCTTCAATATTTTAAAAGGTCAACCCTTAAGAATTCAATTACTTGTATTTTCTTCCACTCGTAGCAGCAAATATTGGATTTTCTTAAACAAATGATTTCAATCCACTATTTCTTACTTGACTTTCATTGCCTTAGAGAATAGCGAAACTCACAAGCTCCCTCATAGCCGCATCGTCTTTTGAAACTGGTGATGCGTTGTTAAATTAATTATTCAGTCTTTATGCAACAGAGCGGCAACCAAGATCAAAGGAGGTTTTTACCAGGGCTAAACTAATCTAAACTAACCCTACGCAAATCCTAACCTACTCTTGTGTCAAGAACATGGAATGCATTAACTTCACACCTACTACATGTGTTCTGCACTTGAAGCTAATTTAACTCCTATGTAGAGGAAATTTGATTTCCAAAGCATTCATGTCAACTACTGCTCTTGATGAGAACAAAAGAGAGAGAGTTGTGCATTTTATAGGGCTTGTACAGAATTCCAAACATTTTTCATTCAATTTAACAAGATCTATTAAGTCAATAGTAGAAGAAGTTTCACTTTATAATAATTTTATTTTAACTGAATATTCCTGACAAAGACATCGGGGCAGCTCTATTTTTCTAAAATTTTCTGCAGGTAAAAACTACTTAGGTAAATATTTTTTAGATTTTCTGTAAATACTATTGTTTACTGTAAACAATATGTAACGTATCAAAGTTTTGCACTTTTTACCTCTCGCTAAGATAGGTATTGGAATCATGCTAAATATCGAATATCCAGATTTTAGTGGATAAGCACGTTTTAAGCTCCCTATAATCCGATTACAACATTTTTACAATGAAGACCATGTGTGTATAGGTGTGTGGATGTTGAAACCACGGTTTCTCAAATACTATAAGACTTAAAAAATATTTAACTGCAGTTTCCTCAATCTGACATTCCTGAGAAGAGCTGATTAGATTTTGATAACAATTGGACAACCAGAAGTAATGGTTTCCTTAAACATAACTTCTAAATATTATTTTTTGAAAATTTCTGTTATTACTAATATTAACATAAAAATCTGTATCCGATACATTTAAAATTTTTTCTTCTATGGAGTAAAAGATAGAGACATATAAATATATAAAATAATAAGTTATAAATGATCTTGCAGTCCATGGAAAACAAGTGGCAAAATTAAAATGTTTGTAATTGACAGATAAATGAGAGTGTCAAAAACCCAGAGACATAAAGATGATGTGTTTTTGTGTGTATCAGAAATGTCAAATATGTACAATACTTATATAGGCTAATATGGAAATGGCGAGAGGTATTGTTCTGGCCACAACAATTTTTTTCTCAAGCAAAAAGTATGAATATTGTGACTTTTTAAAAAAGTCCGTCCTTTTTGCCCCTTAACAGTGAAAAAAAAAAAATCCCAGCAAATTATCGGAGCAGCGTCGTTCTAGCATCAATCAATGAATATTGAAATTTGTATATAAATAGAGCTGCCACCTTTTTGCACCGGCGTCTTCTTGAATTGCTTTTGGATTTTTGGCAGATACTTTTGATAAAACTCCTAAAAAGTCTAATAATATTATTATTAATTAAAAGTGTAGATCTACTTAGAAATATTCTGGATTTATAATTGAAACATATACAAAATTTAAACAGAAATTTATCCATAAATTTCCTTCTCATTTTTTATAGTGAATGAATATAATGATAATGCATCTCTGAATAACAAAGCAATGTAATTATGTGTTGGTTTTTGTAGTTTTAGTTTGACCGCCTCTATTCATATAATTGTTACATCCACAATGTTATCACGTACAAAACAACGAAGATGTTTTCTAACAATAACATCTACTTTTGTCTCATTAAAATTCAAACTTTACTCATTTGTTAACAAAAAAACTTTGTTTTATGTGGAATGAATTCTAAATAACTGTTATGAGTTATGAACGCATTTCATTACTACATATTATATGTAATGGGAAAAGTTTTGATCCTTTGGATAATGGAAACGAACAACATGCAATTTAAAGCGTACAAAAAGAAAAGTGAAAATACGCCAAATATGTTATCATTAAATAATGAGGTAAACTAATTTTGTTACCACCTTGTTAGTAACATTTGTTTTCAAATCTTTTGATAGACCGTCTCCAGAGTGATCGTAAAATTTCTGTTATTAACAAAGAAAACAACAATATTAATAGTTGTATATAACAAATGTATAAATTATATATATAAATTGAGTTTTTAATTAAATTGTGGTAAAATAATGACGTTTAATACTTTGGCCTCGAGTCGTACTAGTTTAAATTTATGATGCCATGATAGATTACCAAGCGTTGGTATGAAAGTAAAAGATATGTTGAATGACATAGGCTACCAGTGGTAATCAAATCTTGGACTATAATATAAATAAATAAATATATCATCACGGCATATTACCAATTTCTGGGTGTGCCAGTATCTACAACACATGTAGACATCGGTAATGATGACGATATATTTTACCGTGTGGGCGTTTACCAGGCGTCACCTCACGGCCACTCATAGCTGGTGTGGAGAGTGCACCACAGGGGTCACTTTTGTGCCAATTAAAATTGGAAATATTTGGCTTCTGTCGGGATCGAACCCGGTTCCCCCAGGTTCGCGACCAGACACTTAGGCACGCAGCCACGGGACCCCATGGACTATAATATAAACGTAGATTTTTATTAATTATGATATTAAATTATTTATTATCCACCCATATTTCCAATTATTGACCACAAAGGTTATTTTAACATATTTATACATTTTATAAGTGCTGAAAAAATAAATTTATGTGACTTCAATTATTAGCGAAATCCACTATTTGAGAACAAAATCATCTCTATATCTACGTCACAGAATATTAAAAAAAAATATTACGGATTAACGAAAAACAATAAAGACTTTCTAAAATTACACATCACTTTCAGATTAGATGAAGTTTTGTAAAAAAAATATAAAAATCTGTTTTGGCCAGCACAAAACCTTCCGTCAATTCGATGTATTTTGTACATATCCTATACCAAAAGTCCCTTGAAAAAGATTTTGTATATCCTGTAAAATTGTAACACGAACACACTATTTTTTACAAATTCCATACCGAAAGTTCCTTTTCCTATTTTATTAGAGGTCGCTATTTCTAACTTTTCTCTTTTACTCATTCCTGTCCAACGCATCTTCTTCACACAATTCTTCCTCTCTCAAATCTTCTGCTACATAGTCCTTCCATCTTCTTCTCTTTGGAGGGACACTCTATCACATTCACACATAACTTTCTGACCCTATACTTTCAACTTTGGTTTTGCATTTGACACTGGCATCTGTCAATTAAATTTTTCTGAATATATCTGTTGTTTCCATAATTTTAACAAAGCTGACTAATTTTTGAAAGTTAATCTCTCTTAATGTCTCTATAACTCTATATCTATTGAATATGAACGAAACTTTATAATCAAACCGTATAGAGAATAAGATATTCTTTCATATTGGTAATCACAAAATGTCGAAAAATAATATTTAACTTTTTTTTTTTCAAGAAAAACTGTTAAAAACTTCAAATAAGGGTACTTCCGGTGGATCAATTATAACCAAAATCTAATCAGCTCTTCATATGGATGTAAAGAAGAGGAATACGAAAGAATTATAATTTTTAGAATTGTAGTATTGGAGTTATCGTCGGAGAAAAATTTGTCACACACGGACACACACACACACACACACACACACACACACACATACATACACATACATACATACATACATACATACATACAGACATCATCTTAAAATTTGTATATTCGTATTGTAGGGACCTTAAAACGTGCTTATTCATTAAAAACTCACCACCGAATTTTTTGACCAAAGACAATACCTTCCTTACCTAAAGGTGACGGAAGGTAAAAATTATAGTGGAGGACCCTATTGTAAAATTTGGACCCATAACGTATTATATGCGGAAAATGGATTATGTATTAATTATTGTTATCCTGTTCGACAAACAATCAATAACAATGATTATAGATGAACCAAAGGACGAATGAAACATCAACATGAATAATTAAAATATTAAAATAGTTTGTACCTCATTTCTATTTATTTAAAATATTAAGCTGGTGGTTTATTCCATCATATAATTTTGTTTAATTCAACACGATGTAAACTCCCGTATATTCAACTAAAGCTCACCGTAATTCCACATATAAATTTCAGCTTTATGTTCATGCATTTATAATATTTCATGAAGCATGGACCGTCGCAAGCTCAGCCTAAATGCATTTTCCTCGTAATGAAGTTATTAATATTCCAGGATTTGCTTCGGACCGAACAATCTATCAATTACCTTTTAAAGATTACTTCAAACACATGTTGCAAGAGCAGTTATATTTTATGTTCCCATAACCTAACGGTATGAATGCAGGTAATTATTATAGACAAGTTGTTAATCTTGATTTTGTATTCTTCTTTAAAACCACAAATAGTGTTTATACATAATTTGCAATTTACGGGAGAATTTAATTATGACTTCTTTAAACATAAGAACATTATACAGAATGTAACAGAAATAAGTACATTAAATTTAACCAGTTACAAACTCGTAAGAGCAACAATATTTCTTAGTAACTTTTTTCGAAATTTATTTTTTGGACATGTTCGTATTGTGAGGTTCTTCCCAGGGTCCCGTTCGGATTTTTAAATTGTCCAGACTTCTTATTTATTTACGAAAACAAAAAAAATTCTATCGAACAAAATGATCAACAGTATCTAACATAAATTATGGTACCAATCAACTGAAAAAATAATCTTTATTAACTGTCAGTTAGGAAAATCAACCATAATCGTTGTCAAAAGACGAACGAGTTTACCTAATTCAACGTTATGGCAAAGGTAATAAAGCGATCCGTCGAGTTGAAGAATTTAATCAAAAGTTTCCGGATATTTACATCTCAAATAGAGGTGCACCGTAATTGGTCAAAAAATTCCTATCAACTGGTTCCATACTGGATGTTAAAAAAACTAAGATAGTACCATGACAACGCAAATTAACTTTTTGGGACCAATTTTCGATTCTGATTTGAAACTAAAAGAAAATTTGAAAATGTTAAAACTGAAATGGCCGTTTCGGGACATGCAAAAACTTTTACCAATAATACATTTTTTTGTAAAATAAAAAATAAAATAGGTTTTCCTCTCTGGAACTCGATCCGTGGACATACTGTATATATATATATATATATACATACATACAGGGAATTTATTTTAACATGCAACATATGGCAAATCACTTCCATGGTTACTCACTATTGTCAAAAAATGACAGCAATGTAAAATTTGTCCATTTTAAAATGCAACATACAAAATTTGTAGTTTTGTATTATCAAAACTAATTTCCTATAAATTAGCCTACATACGATTAACAAATAATCAAAACATGAATGTTGTACATCTTAAAAAACTTTAGTTTAAAAAATTCATAACTTTCATGTAATAATTGTTAAAAAAAATACCCCCAATTACTCTGAGGCAATATTCTAGTCGGTCGTAATAAGAATTGACATCATTTGTGATGTGTTTTGGAGGTATCTCCTGTCCTGCAATACTATTTATAATGTTGCATTTTAAAATGGACAAATATTACATTGCTGTCATTTTTTGACAATAGTGAGTAACCATGGAAATGATAAACTATAATGTTGCATTTTAAAATAAATTCTCTGTATATAGCAAAAAATTGGATTTTTAGTTGTCAAATCAATATCTATTGGATAAATTTTTTAACCAGTTGTTACAAATTAACCACTAAGTTACAGAATAGGCTCGATTATCCACTTAAATTACATAACATACTTTTCGTATCCAGCCACTTTATTAAGCAGATTATTTTCTTTAATGAATGTTTAATAAGAACCATCGCATGTCATATTTCTTAAATAGTACTGGATGACCATTGAGCGCAAATGAGAGAAAAAATTCTTTGTACTTTTATATACACTCTTCTTGTCACATAAATTTTTGGAAAAGAATTGAATGGACGGCATATATCCCATAATGTTTTTGGCGGGTTTTAAAATTTATTTTACGTACTTTTTGAAAAATCCTGCTCCGTATTTGGTTTCATTTTGGACTCCTACACATTGTTGCACACCTTTCTTGTAAGAAAGTGTAAATAATAATTTAGTTGCATAATTCTCTTTTCATACATTATTATTTTAAGATATTGGACCTAGGTTCAAATGTGGGTTTGATGTAAAATTAATTTCTGTACTATACACTTATTTTATTATCCTGAAAGGAATTCTGAATATTTTAATATAGCTACTCTCATAACGGGATGCAGGTTATAAAATAACTACAAAATATCAAATTTCAGGGTACATTGTGTAATGTTATCGCATATACAGATTGTATCAATTTTATGCTCTTAAGATTACTCGATATTTCACATGCTAACTTGTATTATTCATCAGGTTGTATATCTGACATCTCGAAAAATAATTCTTATTCTTACATACAGAAGTTCAACGTACTTCTGCACACAATGAGAAATTTACAATATACAACTTTTTTTATATTTGGGTGCTCAGACTGTATAATTAAAGTCAAGATATCATCAGAATGTACACAATAATAAATATGATTTCATGCTATTGTACATTTATTTTATTATTACATTTACTAAACCATAAGTTAGTAATAATAATATAATAATAACCATTACTTTCGAACGGAACATTAAGAAGAGATTGCAATTATATCAAATGAAATACACATTATTCACTTCTTGTCCCCTCAAATTCATATACACCCACTTGTAGATAAAATTATCAAAATTTTCAAAAATATGCTTTTTATAATTTCAGATAGATATGTACAATCCCTGATTCTAAATTTTCAAACCGCAAAGTAATATGTATTTAACTTTCTGAGATATTTGCGTTAAAACTTGGACTCCAAAAATACCATTTTGGGCAATAACCCAAAATTGGGTAGAGATGCGAAACTGATGACTACGCTATTCGATTCTACGGGCAAAATTACATGAGTATACAAATTTTTAGATTTTTTGTGCAGTGGTTAAAATTCGCAAAAAACTAATCGGGAATTTTAGTTTTTTGAGTGTGCAAACTGAAGTAATGAGATAAATTTTGTGAAAATTGGTACACTTATGTACTTTTGCCCGTAAAATCGAAAGGCGAAATCTCCAGGCTTGTATCTGCACCCATTTTGGGGTTATAAAAGTTTTAAATGTAGATATCTCAAGTACGAAAAGAGATATCGACCTGCGGTTTCAAAATTTGGAAACAAGGCATTGAGATGTATCTAAATACACAAAAAATATAATTTAGAAAATTTTATAGATTTTGGAGAAAACGGGTGGATTTTACAGACCTGACTGGTTCAAAGACATATCTGTAATACAGTTATTTTTCACTGGCCATCTTTAACTCTTATTATAATAAAGAGACGTATCTACATTTTAATAATAGTAATAATAATAATATTAATAATAATAATAATAATAATAATAATAATAATAATAAATCTTTATTGACACCTTGTCAACGGCGAGATTCCAAAGGCTGTTCCTCCATCTAACATATGCAACAATTTTAACAATGAAATTTAAACAATATGAATCAACGGAGATACGTTTTATATTAAACAAAGGTAATGAAAAAACAGAACAGACGTCGAGCAAATTATCGCAGAGATATAAGATTACAAAATTTAAACATATGAATTTTACAAGTTTTTACAATGATACTTTAAAGAATGGGGAAGTTTAGCGATTTTTTTTTATTCTTTTATTCCACGGGAAATGACTTGAAAAATGATGTAACATGTTTTATTTTTTTCAAAAATGCCCAGATTTTCCGGAAAAGCTGATTTTAAGCTGTGATGACGTCGGTAGAGGCTTGGTACAACGTATGTCGCTTATACACTAACGCACGCGGTTGTAGTTACCAGTCACTTGAGACTGAGGTGTTGTTCGACCTACGTTCAAGTGGTTTGCTTTCACCGTTATGTCTGAGTTTGCGCATAACTAACTTGTGACGTACTTAGAGTTTACCCAAAAAATATTAATTATAAATAAATGGAGCAATAATTTAGTTTTTAATTTCAATTTCAGCAATCATTTGGGTTATATTTGTGAGAAAATAGTATGTTATGTAGAATTTTTACCATGCTGAACTTCCCCATTATACGTAAGTATAGTTTTTCAGGCAAACTGTTATATAAAGACGGTGCTAGGTTTGAAAAAGAAGCTTTGAATTTGATTTTCTATAAGATGGCACTATGAAAAAATCTTTAATTCGTAGCGTTTAGTTATAATTTTTAGGAACTAATTTATTTGTTAGGTAATGTGGAGTACCAGTTAATATTACTTTATGAACGAAACAGAGATAAGTAGATTTCACACGATCATCTATCGTATTCATTCTAGCACGTGTTTGATCATACATACATACATCGTAAACAAAGCTTAAGTAGGAATTCTGGAGGAGAGTAATTCTACTTTTTTTCGAGTGATAGGTTGGGAATGTAGAAGCATGAGTAATAATCTAAAATCTGCAAGATTAATGTATTAACAAGACGTAATTTATATGTAACATATTAAAATAATGGCATATATTCCAAAAACCGTATATTTAATGAAATCACAAATCACACAGGCGTATGTGCAGCTCAAGCCATTATTGAGATATTACCGAGAAAACATTGACGTACTGTTTTTATTTTATTTTTATTTTTTTGTTTACTCAAAACTATTTTTGTAGATACGCCCATGTCACTGGTACGACACTACCGTATACGTGTGTATTTGAGTCTGGTGACCTTCAACAGGCTCGCTTTAGGCAACCTTTGCGCGCTAGCTACGGCGTACGTAAGATATCCTAGGTGCCTAGGAAGAAAGATTATTTATTTTGATATAAATGTTAATACTATAAAACTTAAACCTTTAAAGCCTTTTACGCAACAATATATAGCACCCGGCATTATGTCTAATAGTCTAGTGTGGTAGTTGTAATATTCTTGCGCTGAACTGTTCGGCACACGACCGCCGTAACTCCGTCACTGGCACAGCCGGGCGTACTGGAGTACGCTCATTCTCCTTGCGTTACCCATCCCTGGGTCTAAGTTCACGCACACATAGCCATGAGCACACGGGCGGCAATACATACAACAGTGCCGCTTCTGTTAGTCATGTATATCCTGTGCCCATGTGTTATTAAGCCTCGATAAGATCCATTTGGTTGGGATCATAGTAAAAGACAATGACAAAAACCAACTTAAATATCTCTTTAGTTATACTGTTCAAGAACACGTACTTTTTGATATTTTATTTTCCTAACAATTTTCTCTTCTTTCAGGCACATCATCAGGTCGCAACATCCGCCACCTCCCATGCGTCTCCCGCCGTTCTGGCCTCAGCGGCACTTGCATGTTCGCTATTGACTGCCTGAAGGCTAACGGCACCCATTTGGGTACCTGCATCGACCGATTTTACTTCGGTTCTTGCTGCCACATCGAACTTAGCAACGATGTAGCCGACAACGTCATCATAGACACTGCCATCATCCCCGATAGACACCCACCGAATAGACATTCAACCATCAGCACGACGGAGAAGGTGGCGACAAATGCCACAACGATGTTGGCAAGTTCTTCCAGTTTGAGACCTGTTATAGTAACAGAAAAGACTAGTACGACTAAAAGAAGACCGGTTTTGAGTACAGAAGGATTAACTACCCTTCAAAAAGTCAGTACCGTTGATAGTACTGCACACAAATCGACAACAGAAAATGTGAAAGTGGCAACAACAACTGAATCATATAAATTATCAACATTCCAATCAGTAGAGACAGCTACTGTTGCCGAAACAACTATAAAAAATAAACTAACAACTAAACCAGCTAAACCACCATCAAAACCAGTGAAACCATTAACAACCACAAAACCAACAACAAGAAAACCACCTAGACCAACTTCCAAACCAGTGTCAACAACAAGTAAACCTGTGACAAAACCTGTTATTCAAAATAAACCATCATCTAAACCTGCCAGTAAACCTACAGTTAAACCTACAACAAGACTGACTATTAAACCGACAGTAAAACCAGTGAAACCACTAATTACCACAACGTCAAAACCTTTGATTACTAAACCTGTTAGAACGACGGTTAATCAACGATTAACAACAACAGCAAGACCTAGTACTAAAGTTGCTAGTACTTCCAAATTAACAACAGAATCAAGAACAACAAGTAGTATTAGATTAACTACCTCAAAACCAAGTGTAACAACGAAATTAACAACCCCTACTACTACCACAACAACAACTAGTACAACTACAACCAGTACAACTACTACAACAACGACAACACCTCCCCCTACAACTTCACGAACAACAACAACCGAACCTCCAACAAAATCACCATCCCCAACAACGGAAGAATCAACAATATCATCCGCCATTTCCAACGAAATCCTAGCAACGTCCAAGCTACCTACTTTAGAATCAGTAAATGGCAACACTGCAACAAACGAAATCGAGTCAATCCCAAAGCCTACTTCGGAGAAGAAACCTGACGTCACTACAACGAGCGAGAGGCCAACTTCGATGCTACCAGGTCTCATCACGTGGGCCATGGTGAACAACGAACAAACAACAAAAGAGAGTGTTAATAACACGGCAGGAGGTAAGTGGTGTCTAGTGTATGTGTGGTAAAGAGGTTATAATTAGGTGTGGCTAGATAGGAAATGGAATAATTGCAATTGGTCATGCGAGAATGTTACAAGAATGAGCTTTGTGTGGGCGGGATTGAGAAGGTGTTTATTAGACTGTTTTGCATATTGAGATAGGGAGTCATTCATTTGCAGTATTTTCTAAATGTCTTGCCATTTTCCAGAAAATTTAAAATTATGCAGTAAATTAAGTAGCAAAAATTTAAAATTACGTGATGCTAGTAATTATTTCTAGCTTTTGTCTCTCGCTAAAAGAGGTACTGGATTCATATAAAAAATTAGATATTCAGCTTTTAGTAAATAAGTCACTAGAATCCGATTTTAACATTTTTACAACGATGTCTGTGTGTTTGTGTGTGTGTGTGTGTGTGTGTGTGTGTGTTTGTGTTTGTGTTTGTGTGTGTCTGCCTGTTGCAGGGGCGGTTTTTCAAATTCTCTAAGCGAAAGAACAATTTCACTACGTATTCCTTAGTCTCACATTAATAGGAAGAGCTGAAAAGGTTTCAGAAACAATTGGACAACCGGAAGTAGAATTTCTTAAAAAAATCTTCTAAATATTATTTTTTGGAAATTTATGTTATTACAAATATAAAGAATATAAAATTCTCTATCCTATACATTGAGCATTTTTATTATATCTTTTATAAATTTAGAGATAATTATAATTATTTTATAATAATCCGTTGTAATGGATCTCACAGCCCAAATAACTCCAGAAGATCAGTTGAAAAATTAAAATATTTGCAAATGACAGAAGAATGTCATTGTCAAAAATCAAGGTACGTTACTTAAGGATTTTTCTGGGAAGTACATTCAATGTATCTTATTTTATTATTAAGTAAATATTTAAAATTATAGATTAATATATTATATATGCGCATCAGAAATACCGCCAATCTCGACAAATGAATTTGAAGAAATTCGAACATATAGAAGAGTAGGAGTAAACTTATTTATGGAATGAATTAAAAAATATAAAAATATATTAATAATAGATGTAATTAGAATTTTTGTGTGTGTATCAAAAATGTGAAGTACAATATGTACTTATATAGCCTAATATGGAAATGGCGGGAGGTCTTGTGTCTTGCCACAACAGATTTTTTTTAATAATTTAATTAATACTATATGTATAGTTACTGTATGTAAAAATAAAAAATGTGGAATCGAATGTTATTCATTCTTTTGTTTATTGAAAAAATAAAATAATAAATATCACCCATGCAGAAATATTTAAAAATACACAGTAAATATTGAATAAATTTTTGATTAGAATACAATAATTCGCTTAATATAATATAATCTTCAAATGATGAAATATTCCACGGGATACTGACTGAGTTAATGTTTCGTTAACAAAAACACATGATCACCCTATAGTGTGACTATACTACAAGAAAGGCTTTGTTCACTGCTCGACGGAGTGGTAAAAAATGACTTGCTTTATTTTATAAATGAGCAATTTAAACATTCCTATGCGCAAGTAATTCCGAGCTAATGATTGAAATACTTTGTTGAATTGCAGTTAAAAACGGTCTGAGAAAACCTACATATTTGTTCGGTAATTACAACAAAAAGCACTGAGCAAAAAGTTTTTGACAGGTATTTGAAATATGTGACTTTGTAAGTTCTTTGTTGTTTGCTGGATATTTCACCCAATACAATGAGAAAATAAAATTTTATGATTTTGATGAACTTATATGAAATACAACCACAAATGATACTTTAAAATTTTAATGCTGTTGAATTTAATTTTTACACGAATTAAATGAAAATACCGTTAACCACACAACTTTATTTTTTCATAAAAATATATAAATCTCTTTTTACCTCTCGCTAAGAGACGTATTGGATTGATGCTAAAAATAGCAAATCCAGATTTAGTGAAAAAGATCCGTAGAATCCGATTCTATCATGCTTACGATGATATGTGTGTGTGTGTGTGTGCGTGTGCGTGTGCGTGTGTGTGTGCGCGCGTGTGTGTTCGCGGGTGTGTGCGCGGGTGTGTGCGCGGGTGTGTGCGCGTGTGCCTGGATGTACGAGAGATGGTTTCTCAAATTCTTTAAAACTAAAGACCAATTTAACTACGTATTTCTTAATCTGACATTAATGGGAAGAGCTGTTTTGGTAACAACAATAGGACAACCGAAAGTTGTAGTGCCTTAAAATTTATGTTATTACATCATATAATCCCCCAATTCTGTAAGAAAATTGTTAAGTCTTAGCAATGTTGCTAAAAATTGTAACCAATAGATACAAATGTAAAGCCTGTCATTTTCATGTTTTATTCAGTGTTCGCAATTATTATTAGTTATTTGCTATAGCAATGTTGCTAAGACTTAACAACTTTTTTATAGAATTCGGGCGATTAAAAAATATAAAATTCTCTATCTGATACATTCACCATTTTTATTATATCTTGTATAGATTTAGAGATAAAGAATTATAAATATATAAAATAGTCAATATAACTCATGGAATGAAAAATTAAAATGTTTGTAATTAACAGAAAAATGTCAGTGTCAAAAATTTTTCTGGGAAGTACATTTAATATATCTTATTTTATTATTATTTAAATAATAAATTTGAAGAGTAGGAGGAAACTTACTTATAGAATAAATTTAAAAATATATACATAAATATATGAATAATTGACGTGATTAGAATTTTTGCTTGTACCAGAAATGTTAAATACAATTTGTACTTATATAGCCTAATATGGAAATGGCGAGAGGTCTTGTGTTGGCCACAACTAATTTTTAATCTACATTTTAATAAGCTCCAATTTTGTTTAGCACACATGTAATTAACTTAAATTAGAAACTAATTATTTACTAACAAATTAAATATTTTTGTTTTTTGACGCAATTTAGAGCTATTTTCTGGGAACACAAAAATCTTGAAGTCAAATATTCTAATTAAATCTTCTCCTTATTCGGATATTATAATTTTATTTGATACGTCAATAAAGAAAAACTTCAAAATTATTCAGAAATTAGATTACATCATTTTGCGATAATTGAGAAATTGTTGTAAAAATTGACTTCATCCAACTGAGTATCAAATTAAAATTCTAAGAATAGTAGGATAGTCGCGTTTTAAGTACATAGTGTAGTTTATAATTATCCAATTAACAGCAAATGATCTTGAACACGTTGGGAATACTAAGGCTGCTGGCACTAGCACTGACACTACCGTTGTCTGTTCTACAGTGTTAGGATCCATCTTTCTAATTAAATTCATTAGTACTGTTACATAATATTGTATCGCAACAAGGTTGTCAAAGCAATAATAATTAATGATACACACTAAGGAGCAATTGCGTGGACTGTTATATCATTTTGTATAATGAACGACCCTTCCATATAATGAGCAGTTTATTATTTTTTAAGGGTATTAAAGTGTGGTTAGAATTTTCAGGCCCAGTTTTTTCATCTCTGATCTCTGTTAACTTAACTGTCAGTGAAAACGATATATAGTATAATTATTTGATGATACATTTTTCGATTTATATAATATTCAGATAAGATAGTTCAAGCAGAGATGAAAATGTCGGGCCTAAGTTAACAGACAGTTTAACCAGCGATGAAAATACCGGCCCTTAAAAATTAATACCCATTCTAATATAAGTGGTGAATTACAAAATTTCTACGCTGTCCTGTCCCATAAGTGTTGGCCCAGTCATAAAAAAAATGCATTTCTTATACTTGTGCTCAACTGGAGAAGCTGCATCCAATTGCATTAGTTAGTGTAGATCAGTTATTTCCAGTATTTAAGGCATTAAGTTATAATTCAATGGAAATAAATTAGTAGATGTTTTGATTTTTTGTTTAAATAAGTCATTTCAATGATTTTATGCAACTGGGCCAACACTTATTCAATGAACACATAAAAATGTATATAAATACCATATAAGAAAGGTGATACATAATTATGGTAGTAACAATAATCTTACAAGTTACAAGAAAATCATACGTGGTGGTAACTCGAACACCTAAACATAGAGCTTGAACATGTAAAATCATATCTTTATAATTTTGTGCTTCCCTATCTGCTTTAGGTAAAAAAAAACTTCAAATAGTTATAGAGCTTAAAATTCTTCATTTGAATCAATAAGCACAATTAATTTTGAATGCTTTGTACCGGCAGAAATAAAGTATGAGTAGTCGAAAATCATCCGAAAAATAGCGATAGACATGGAATTAAAACAAAAATTCTGTTGTGGCCATTACAAGACCTCTCGCCATTTCCATATTAGACTATATAAGTACATATATTGTATTTAACATTTGTGGTACACACACAAAAATTCTAATTATTATTAATATATTTTTATATTTTTACCTCCCGCTACCCTAGGTAAGGGAGGTATAGGGATCGTGCTAAAAATCGCATATAGAGATTTTATTGTATAAGCACGTTTTCATGTCCCCAGAATCCGATTTTAACATTTGTGTGTGTGTGGATCTCGTGTACACGGTTACTCAAATACTATCAATCAGAAAAATTTGAAATTTGGTATACCCATTCTATACTAATATGGGAAGTGCTCATTAGTTTTTAGTGTATATCGGATAACCGGAAGTATCATTTATACAAGCTTTTAAAAGTTTTTCTTGTAAAAAATTCATTAAATATAATTTTTTAGCAACTTTTACTAATTAAAATTGAATACAATAGTACAATCTTCAATTCTACGATAATAATATTTAGTAAATAACTCTAAATAACTTTAAATATAAATATATAATATAATTTATTTTCATGTATCACCTAGCCTATGCGTCAAACAAAAACATAATTTTAATGATAGTTTTGACATATTTAAACAAATGTCACTGACAGGAAGCAATTATATTAAAATTAATAATGAAACCGTGTTAAGGAGAATATAATAGTAAAATATTTAATTAAGGTTTGTAAAAATAAAATATTTTCCATCATACATAAATGTTAGATATACAGGTGATCTGTTTTAAATTTGCTAATTGTTATTTTTGCAGCACTATAAATTAATATTAATTTACAACTACACATTTACGAAATGGATCATGTACGGCGAAGAATTTACAAAGATTGCGTTTTAGAGCACCTAGAAGATGATGCTGATTTTTATAAGAATGTATGTGTGTGACGATTTTTCCTTAAAGCTTATTAAAATATGATCCAAAACTTCTCAAATTTGGTATTTAAAATTCATATATAATTTGAAACAACAAATTAGATTTTAACCATATATGATAAATCGGATGTAGTACTTAATTTGGAGCTCTAACAGATTTTTGAGGAAAAACAATAAAACAATCCAAAATTTCGTATTACAGACTTTTCTATTTATTGGACAACAAATTAGATTTTATTTACAAACGATTAACCGGAAATGATACTTTTCTTAAAGTTCACTGCTATTTTAATCTGGAATTGGCGGGAGGTCACGTGTTGGCCACATCAGATTTTTTTTCAAGAAAAACTGTTAAAAACTTGTATAAGTGATTGTGCTCCGGTTATCCGATATATACTAAAAACTAATGAGCTCTTCCCACATTAATATAGAATGACAGGCAGACAAACACACACACACACACACACACACACACACACACACACACACACACACACACACACATATATATATATATATACATACATACATACATACATACATACATACATACATACATACATACATACCCACAGACACACACACATACATACCCACAGACATCATCATAAAATCGGATTCTGGGGACATCAAAACGTGCTTATTCACTAGATCTCATTGTGTATTTTTTAGCACGATCCCTATACCTCCCTTACCTAGGGTAATACAATAAATATTCTTCCCCCATTCCCTGCACAACAGAAAGTCATTCCAAACCCGTTTAGCAAACAGCTTCTATACCCTGCGAATAGTGGTCATGAACACTATCATCGAACAGTGAACACCAGAACACCTCTCTATTGAACCAAGCGACCAAACCAAACCGTTCTCGTTGTCGTTGTTCTTGATGTCGCCGGAGTACGTGCTCAGAAATCGCCCAAGCCGGGAATATGGGTCAATGCAATTCCGTTAGATGTAGCAGGTGGAACGGTGGACGTGGATATGGCCTTGACAAACGACCGGAATTCGAAAGAAAAAATGAGATAGAATAGAATTTGATTTATAACATGAACAGTTAATGCAAACAAGATTTTTTGGATGTAATGATGTTTTTTTGTAGACTTAAATACTACGCATAGCGGAAATGTGGATAATATTATTACTAGAGTAATAATGAATTGGTATTCTAAATTGTTAAATGTACCAGTGGCAGAACTTAAAATTTTTCATAATATGTCAAAATAAAGGTGAATAGGGCTGTTGTAAAAATTTTTATATGACTTCTAAGTATTAAATTTTAAAAGATATTGTTCTTTAAAGAGCCTCAAATTTGAAAATATCACGAAATATCCTTTAGATATTTTACAATTAATTTTTGAAATTTGGATAAAATTTTGAATGTCACGTGATCTGAAACAGAATGTGACGTCAGAGTACATACATCTTCAGCGGTTCTAAAGTGTCAAGTGTATTGTCAAAGTTGTCAAACAAGTGTCAAATTTTTAGATTTGTTCAAGTTGTATAATATGTAGGTAATAAAAAGTTCAAAATAAAATGAGTAATTTACGATATTGTATTGTGCCTTCTTACAAAAATACTGATAGGAACAAACCTACTATAGAGTTTATAAATTTTACAAAAGATGCGAAGAAAAGAAAATTGTGGCTAGAAGCAGTAGGTCGAAGAGGTGATAATTTGTCAGAAAAATCGTGTCTTCATGTTTGTGAAGATCATTTCAACTTTCATCCACCTTCACGATAACAGTATATTTTTGTTGCTTCACTTTATGTTCAGGGCAAACTTTACATCTGACTATACAGGTATTTTTTTCTCGACATAGATCTACATGTCCTATAGCAGATTCAATGTAAGAATCACAACCAGAACTTTAAAGTAAAATATATTATCAATTTATATAGCAAATTCAGTTTTTATATTTTATTTTACCTCAACTCTTTAACAGCCCTTATTTCGGTAGCAGTAAAACAATCGTTCTGATATAAATTCAGCCATCATCCAGCTATCGACCTTCGGTAAATTGTCCGACTTAGCTTGCGTGTAATTTGAATTTGCCATTATTATTTTATTATTCAATTACAATGAGCAATGTCAGCGTCAAATGTCAAATCAGGGAATTGTCAAATTAAAAGATTTTTTATTAACATGTGACAAACTTTAGCCTACGTTTATTTATATAAATAATATGAATAAACGTAGGTGATGGAAAAACTATTTTCCTATTGGTTATTAATGATGTAATTTATGTGCTTCTACGTCACAGGAGTGGGAGGTAGTTTTTAAGGACGCCAATCTTTTTATTTAATTATTTCCACAAATAACAACAAATTATTAAAATAAAAATTATTACTAAGAAAATCATTGCATAAACTTTCATTTAAAATAGTTTTTGAAAAATGTGAAACAGGCTCATTTATGCAGCCTACTTTTTATTTTACCTTTTCTTTTTCTTTTACTTTACAAAAGTTAAAGGCGTGTTAATAAATGCACTACTTTATGTGCACACTTTTAATTTTATTTTAAGAACTAAAGTTGAGCAACTTTCAAATTAAGACCGTTAAAGTAAAAGAATTTTACAACTGCGCATGTGCACCACTTCACGTGACAAACATCAGCGTGTGCCGTATTTATTTGTTTCTGTGTCGGTAAGATTGCAAAAATTAGAAAATTGGTAAAGCTACAAGTAATATAGCAGATGCACAAATTATTACACTTCTGTCTATTTTTACAGGTTATAATTATCTCTTTACATTTATCATTTATGGCAACTGATATGCCAGAAAAATCACATATGCGCATGTGTACCGAATGCTTTAAAGTAGCTGCATAAAGTACCAAACTTAAAATAAAAGTAAAAGCGAAAATGAAAAGAAAAAGTAAAATAAAAAATTAATTATTCTGTTTATCATAACATTTTGAAAGTAGCTTCAATTAAAAATTATGTTTGTTAATAACATCTTCATTTTATGAAACTGATAAATTATTGAATAAACCATGGATATTATGGATCACAACAGGCCTTAGATGTCTTAAAATACTCGCTCTACCAGCTTGGATTTCAAACCGACATCTGCGGCAGTTATGATAGTCATAACAATCCTAGCTATGTTAACTATTAATTTTCATTGGACATTCATCTAAAGGCGACATACATGTTCATATATCCTTAATTTTAATAATTAATATTTAATAATAATAATCTAATAATAAAACTAATAATCCTGTAATTCGTGTACCTTTACATTTTGGCACTACCAAGTGCTCAGTTCAGAAATGAGAGTTAATTGTTAAGCAAGCATAACATCTTGGATAAGAATTTTACTGTGCAACTACGGTCCTTCGGAATCCCAATAAAACTTTTGCCTATTTAAGTAGTTTCAAGCAATTTTCAATTTTCAGAAACATATAATGTACACTGAAAAGAAACTATACTCGTATTTAAGTGAAATACCAAAATTTTCACAGTAGCAACGATTAGTATTAAACACGGAGGATTTAAAAGTCATTTGTTTAAATGATTACTGGACGAACTATTTCTACTTATTTCATTTAAAATTTTTTCATTAAGTGAACGTTTTAATAATATTTTAAATAAACAAACTTTTATCAATATTTACGGGTACGCTTTAAAATCCGTAGCTATATTTTCAAACTGTCAATCGTATTGTTTCAAAACTAATATAATTATCAATAACATAAATTGTAAATTGTATAATATTTCACCTACTTTATCTTATGATTCATATCTACGTTCATAAATCATATATAACGTTACATGATTTTTTTGAAATTTTAATTCCGCTGATTATGGATAGGTCATGTCAATATTACTATAAGGATAACCTGATCCTAATCAATTAGTAATCATAATATTAGCGCATATACTGTTATGTAAACAAACATTACCTATATATGTATGTATCTTAAGATTTATTACTACATCCTATACCATGAATAATCCAATATTATAATATAGGTAAATATGCAGTAGGTACATATGTAAATAACAATAATTAAAAATCTATTTAATCAGTATTTTGGATAAGATAAATATATTTAGTAACAATTATTTATAATAATAGTGAACAGATGCAGTTGCATATATAATTAAATTAATACGGTATTTATCAATGCAAATAAGCGAGTCTATATCAGTAATAGTAAATGAGAAATTAATTATAAAATTACAATTAAACATTATTTTCATGGAAATTCATTAACTATTTTGTTATCTAACATGCCTATGTTACAATGTGAGAAAGTAATAATTTGTTGTTTGTTGTTTTTATTTTCCGTCACCTTTAGGTAGGTACGGTAGGAATTGTTTTTGGTCAAAAAATTCGATGGTGACTTTTAATGAATAACCATGTTTTAGGGCCTCTAGAATACGATTTTACTAGTTTTACGATAATGTCTGTATGTGTGTCTTGTGTCCGTATGTATGTGTGTGTGTGTGTCTTGTGTCCGTATTTACGTGTGTGTGTATGTGCGTGCGTGTGTGTATGTGCGTGCGCGTGTGTGTATGTGCGTGCGCGTGTGTGTATGTGCGTGTGCGTGTGTGTATGTGTGTGTATGCGCGTGCGTGTGTGTGTGTGTGTGACAAAAATTTCTCCGATGATAACTCCAATAATTCAATTTTAAAATTATGATTCTTTCGTATTCCTCTTCTTTACATCAATAGACTGATTAGATTTTGGCGAGGATTTTGGTTATAATTGGTCAACCGGAAGCTCCCTTATTTGAAGTTCTTAACAGTTTTTCTTGAAAAAACGCAGTTAAATATAATTTTTTGACATTTTATGTGATTATCAGTATGAAAGAATATCTTATTGTCCATACGGTTTGATTATATACTTTTCTTCATATTCAATAGATATGGAATTAAAAAATTTTAAAGAGATTAACTTTCATAAATCAGCCATCTTTGAGATATTCATGGAAAGAGCTGATATATTCAAATAATTCTAATTGACAGATGTCAATATCAAGTGCAATTTACATATTGTACAATTTTACTGGATATATAGAATCTTTTCCAATGAACTTTCGGTATGGAATTTGTACAAAATATATAGAACTGACGGAAGGTAATGTGCTGGCCACATCAGATTTTTTAGTTTCCCAGATAGAGATTTTTTCTGATTTCAAGTACCTTACTTATATTAAAAACTAAAATGGAGTCTTAAGGTAAAGTTATAATAATGATTTTAAAAACTGTATACGTATTTCGAGAACTATGTTCTCATCATCAGTATAAACTACAAAGAGAGCTGTTTTGACCTCTGGCATGGTTCATATGCTGAGTAATCTTAACTTCTCTGTTTTTACTTTGTAGTTTCTATTGATGATGAGAACATAGTTCTCGAAATACGAATATAGTTTTTAAAATTATTGTTAAGGTTAAGAGGTTTTTTCATTAGTTATATCTTACTTATATACATGTTGGTGTTCCAAAACGACTATTTCGAGAAAAATGGTACACCCACGTACTTGAATAAAATCGAATGATGTATGATTGTATGAGACGTATAACTTAAAATATAATTAAATCATAAATACGAAATTAATAATTTTCTTTCAGAGTCAGAAGAAGACTGGACCCCCATAACACCTCCAGACGGCTGGATCCTTCTCCCAAGTGTCACAACCCTCCTTCCTGACCTCCCCCCTCTCACCACCACCGAACCCTCTCCTACACCCTCTTCCACACCCTTCCAACCTTCTACACTACCTGGTGCACCAACCTCCTCGGAGAAGGCGCCCACAGTTGAACCTCCCGTAACATCAACAGAGTCACCGCCACCCTATTCAGTATCAGAAACTATGCCAGTAACACTGACAACGTTTGGGGATGTCACAAGACCAGAAGATGTTACGGAAAGCTTTACCATGGAGCTGGTGCCGTTGGTGAATGTTAGTGGGAATACGACGGAGAAGACAGAAGAGGGGGAACAGTCGACACCTGCGCCGGTTAATATGACGGATTACACAGAAGGTATATATTCATTTTCTTATCGTTTCCTGCAAAATACTAAGCCATTCTTTTCCGAACCTGAGGCTGTTCCTCCAAACTTTGCAATTTGTCCTTTTTACTTTTCATACAAATTTTGTGCTCTCACATTTAAAATTGTGCAAATATAAATAATTTTGTTGACAAAATATTCTTTATGTAAATTCAAAAATGTTTACAACAAGGGTTACAATTCTTATAAACAAAAAACAATTTAATGGATTAATTATCATTTTTAACAATAAAAATTTATAGGTTAATATTGTAACCTATTAATAAATGTCGGTTTACTGAGATAATATTGATAATATCGATATTTGCATATTACAAATTATACCAATAATATCGATATTAAATTGTTTATCGATATCCTTGCATATGCAAGAAAGTAAAATCCAACGTTGCAATATTTATTTTCAGTGATACATTTTACGTTTTAATATGAAATACAATTATAAAATTAAAATAAATGATTTCCAGTAAGTAGTAATTTAAATTTCTGTTGCAATTTTCCTTAAGTTTTCAATGTGATTTACTTGGTAATGAATATAGGTTATGTATCATTTAGTAATTTTGAATTTTTACGACCGATTTCATCACCGATTCCTAAACTGTTGGCTAGCAAGGAATTTCCTAAATTTAAGAACTGCCTAAATTGATACTTAGCCATTTTAGATTTCACTAAACAAAGCAATTATTAGTTACTTTTGTGATATTACATTTGCACACTAGAAATAAATGAATATTTTTTATAATTTATTTTCTTATACGATTTCAGGAAAAATTTAATACTTATCTCGCTATTTGAAGTTCCTTCTCATGACTCATTATTTTATCAATATAAATATGATATGGAATAGGGGCATCAAATATTTTATTTTTCTAGCCCTAATACTCATATACTCGTAGTTAATATACTGAAATGTATAGTTCTTTTTTTATATATATACTTGTCTCCCTATACAGTGTCTCCCATTTAAAACTACCACCAATAGGAACTGGAAACCTATAAGAGCTTCGGCTTAACTGAGGCTATAGCCCTTATAATTTTCGAAAACTCAATGGTAGCAATTTTAAATGGGATATACTTATCTTCTTGAAATACGAAGCAACTTTTCTTAACTTATTATAATACTTCAAGACAAAATCATAATATTTTTTTTTATATAAATAATAATCCCAGGATCACAAAATACTACAATTTAACGTTTTCAATTTATAATCACACGAACTTGGACTTTCCCAGACTCCACTTCTGTAGAAGTATGTATTATGTAAATTTTGAAATCCGTGCTCTAGAATAGAATACAAGGCTGCAAGTGTTAACGTTGTTCTTTGTGAGTTTACGGACACTAGTATTACAAATTACAAATTCTACTTACCAAAAAAGCAAAAAAAAAAAATGTGTTTAACCTAAATCAATAAATGCCTCGATCTGATTGATTTCTAGTAGACATTTATGAACCGGAAGTGTTATCAGAACAGTAGCTAATTTGATATTTTGCTTTGTTTATAACAAAAGTCTGTATTGTCAAAATATAAATCTCAAAGACCTCTAAGTTCTAAAATTTATTGACTTGGTAAAAGCTATTAATTTTAAAAATTTGGATTGCGATATTTTTTATACACCTTAGGAGAGAATAATGTTTTTCCTCAATGTTTTTGAATTGCTCCTCAAGAAAAATTATGCATTTCTCTCCCTTGATGTATAATATACAATTTTACTACGTCCATTGAATATCATTTTGTACATGTATATGCAACCAGACTTTTAGTAGTGTTGTGCATGGAAACATACACACTACATAAAATTATAATAATATATTATGAACGGACAACGTACAATAACAATAATGTTATAATATTAAATTCAACATTTTGAATTACAAATAATAAGGTAAATAAAAAAGAAATTTTCTCTTAATATTTAAACCATTACCTACTTACATGTTGTACAATTAACTAAATACTTTAGTAATTTTCGCACAATACATAACAAAAAGCGTTTATTGTTTCTCTTAATATATTTGAGTCTGGAAGATTAATTGGTTTAAAAAACCAATGGGCTGCGAATGGGCGTTTTACAGTGTATTTACCGACAATTAACCAGGGAACAATTAGTGCTCGTAATGGGCGGATGCAGGCAACCTTGCCGACTGATGTTCAAGTACAGGGCCGGCGGCAGGATTTTTTATTGACCTTCGCTCTTCTTTCACACCAAACTGATTCATCACTGTCTATTGTTTTTGCTAATGGTTGCAAAATAAATTATTAATTTGTCTGAATAATTATGACTGCTAATTGAAGATATTTTTAAAACATCTATATATTTATTTCAACATAAAGTAGGTAATAATGCTTTTCCTACTGTTAATATTAATTATTTTCTGCGGAAAACAAGTTTTACACTATTATTTTAAACAATATTATTTGTCATTTGGAATTAAGTTGCAAAAAATTGGCAAAAGGACTCCAGGTATTTCTGCATTATTGTATATATTTTAGACACCGCCGACAATGGGGGATTCCAGCTTAGTCGAATTAAAGGAAAATAGTAACAAAATACGAATGTATGCTGAATAACGAATATTAATAAAAAATTGAAATGGTATAATTGAGATATTTCGGAAATAAGGGGTTTTTTGTTATAGCGCTTCGACACTAATATAAAATCTATATATAATATTTTGATTCGCGACCGAAAGACCGCCTATACATGCATTACAAATAGCGTGTTAGGAGGTGGGAATTACTACCAACGGAAGTTAAGAAATTCAAATTCGAAAGGAGGGGCTAACATTCCTGTACTGCAGTTTCCAAATAGTTTTTATTTTAACATAAATTTCTTGCATTGTACTTAATAATTTAAATACACCTGTAATTATAAAGTATGTAGACTTATACAGTGTTATAATATTCATTTATTTTTATGTAAATATAACTTAAAATAGCATATATTTCAAGAACATTTTGGTCCATGATGAAAACAGTTTGATAAAAAAACACATAAATGTGACGTCACGTCAGTCTTTTCAAAATTCGGGAGACCATAACTCGCTTATTAATAGAAATTTTTTCACCGGATTTTCGTCAATAGTGTTAGTTTTCCTAATATTTTCAGATGAAATTATAAAAAAAAAATGGTGGAATCCCCCATTTTTAATGCACGCCGCCCGCCGCCGAACTCCTTCGTCGACGTGACCGGCATGAATTTTTCTAAATAATAAATGTCTTCTTTGCAATATTTAAAAGTTTATATCAGTAGTAGTTTCTTGTGTCATGTTCGTATTGATAAACTTAGATTTATTCACGATAATTATTCTTCGTGCAAAGAAATAATACGTCTTATATAAACGTTTCAAATATAAAAGATAGATATTTATATTAACTAACCAGTGGCGTACGAAATTAATTTTTATAATATTTGTGTCAGGTCGCCCTTAGCACATTATAGTGTAATTTGTAATTATGAGTCTATAATGAAAATATTAATTAATTAAGGCATAAAATTAGTGATGGAACGGATCGCTCTTTGGCCGGATTACCGAATCCCGGAATTCCGGCCTCTTATTTAGCCGGATCACCGGAATTCCGGCAGCCGAATCGTTCGTAATTTGTCGGTAAAAATCGTAACGGCTTCGGTCCCTTTTTTGCAGCCATTAATAAACAGAAAATCGGATCCAATTTTATCATGCCCCGCTTTATCCGAAATTAAGTTTAATTGTTCAACGATATTTATCTAGTCCTGCAAGTTCTGTGTATAGCGAGAGAACTTTTTCGGATATAGACCAAATACAGGGTACCCATTTTATAAGTTCTCGCCTTAAAGTTTAAAAATAGGCAACCCATGTTATATTTCATAAGTGACTTGGATTTTAAAATTTTGTTTTGCTCTTATACCTATTGTGATTATTCGATTTAAAGTACTAATATTTACCAAGTGGCTTATGAAATGTATTCTGTTTTGCTTATTTTTAAACTTTAAAGCGAGAACTTATAAAATGGGCACTAATGCGGAGAAATTATTATTCATCCACCATAAACTAGAACAATGTGATTTTGAATATTACTTTTTTTGTATATGTTTTTAATTGTTTAAAATTGATATAACTGTTAATTTTGTATGCCACTTTGTGTGCTTTATTATGTTTTATTTCAATTAATATGATAAATATGTGTTAGTTACCTACATATAATAAAATAAAATGAATAAATAATATTCCAATATAGATAATATTTAATAAAATGATCCGGCTGAATTTTCTATACGATCCGGCCGGAACCGGAATTCCGGCCAAGAGGCCGGATCGGCCGAATTCGGTGTCAAAGCCGGATTCTCGTTTCATCACTACATAAAATAAATGTTATCGATCAAAATACAATATAATTAATAAAAATGTTTTTTTTTTTGGGAAATAAGAAAATTCAGGAAAATAAAGAGAAAAATTAAATTTTAGGAGCAAAACAAATATAAAACATAATAACCCTTACATCATTGAAAAGAGAAAAAAATAATTAATTTTTTGAGACTAAAATCAAATATAGGTTCCATTTAAAAAAAATACAAGTTTGTGTTTTATCTCGAAAATATGAAAATTTATTTCGTACGCTACTGATTAGGTAATAAAAATATCTACCTTTTATATTTGAAATGTTTTTCTCAATTACTAATAGTTTAGAAGTAATTTGAAAAAGAAAAAATCAACAATATTCAGTTTTTCGTCATTATCTAGTGCCCTATGGGAATTTTTTGAAAAACAAAAACACTTCTCCCAAAAGCGCCCAAAAAGTTCCATTTAACCGACATTGTATCTCTTATAGTTCTCGAGATCCCAATGGTGGCACTTTTAAATGGGACACTGTATATTATCAAACTCTCCATTTTAGTTTTTAATTATCAATAACTTATTATTTGGAGATAATGATCATACCCGTACTTTATGTATCGTAATTAATAAATGCCATAAAACATTATAAAAACATTAAAATTTGAAACAATATTTCACTTCAAAAATATCGCCGCGATACATTTTTCAAAACATGGATCCACACTTCATATCTCATTCATCGCTCGGTTTCTGAACCCAATTTCAAGGTAAGCATAAGCACCACGCATGACCTCGCTCTCAACACGACTCGGAACTACAAAACGGAAAACAAAATCTTGATGAGTACAACTTCAGTGTCACCGCGATTCCCGGCACACAGAACAGAACAAATCTAGTGCTCTGTGGAAAAACAACGTGCGTTTTGGCGGGAACACAAACGTTAACAGTGTTGTGCGAATGTGAAAAAAATAATGAAGGACGTGTGACCCTGGGATTTTAATAATTAAAGCGGCGTGATAAAATTTCGTATACTTGAGATTGGATTTTTGATTAAGTATTCTGTGTGAAGTTCTGTATTCCTTTTCTGGTTCTTTTTATCCTGAATCCTAACCTCTTTTCAGGGAGGCGGGAATTCAATTTGGTTCCATTAATTTTTAATGTTACTCTTCATTTTATTTAATATTAAGTATTTGAATTTGTTATTTATGTTGAAATGTGTTTATAATTGAAATGTCAAAATTATTTTTCATTTTAAATTTTTTGTCAAAGGAATTTTATAAAAGAAATAATTTATCTTTATGTGGTCAGATTTTCCATTCATAAAGTCAAAAATTTAAAATAATGTTATATTAATATTAATGTATTTTTTATTTATAATTAATATTGAAACAAATATATTATCATTTAAGATTTTAAAGTCATTATTCTAAAAATCCGTTATCATTCCGTATCATTTTAGTTAAATAAGAACAAAATTTTGTTTTTCTTTCTATTAAAAATAGTTAATTTTAGTTTGAAAGCATTTAGCTTTGTTTTAATGTTTTAAATATTTAATTGTGTATTGATTATTATTTAAATTGAAACAATTAAAATTAAATTATTTTGTTTATTTGTCAATTTATTTATGCTTGTTTTACCTATTATTTCATTTACTCGCTTCGTTTACATTTTGAGGTTAATCTTATTAAAACAATTTGGTTTTCAAATTTCATCCATTTTCAACAAAATTTAATATTCTGAGGCTCAAACTGTATTATTTTATCCTTTTACATTTTAATATCAATATTTACTTCTTCCCGCCTTTTTTTGAATTCATTCCAATGTTCACCTCCTCCAGGTCTCTGAAACCGTTCCCCACTCTCCTATTCTTCCTTCTGTTTCCATTTGTTTGGTGTGCACTTATTAATAATGATGTGGAAACAGTGTGCGGCCGAAGGATGTTCCCTGAACCAAGAATCGTGGGAGGCGAGAAGGCGTCGTTTGGCCGATGGCCCTGGCAGATCTCTCTACGTCAGTGGAAGACCTCTATGTATCTTCACAAATGCGGGGCAGCGCTTCTGAATGAGAATTGGGCAATAACTGCAGCGCATTGTGTTGATAAGTGAGTATGAAAAATATATATTTTATATGATAGAGGTTTACTCTCGGGTTTACTGTTTATGGAATTAGGTGCTATTGGGATTAAAACTATTACCAATCCGGTATGTTGCCAGTGTAATTTTGCGTTTTTCAAATTCTTTTTACCTCCCGCTACACTTGGTAAGGGAGGTATAAGGATCGTGTAAAAAATTGCATGTCGAGATTTCGGAAAATGACCTCGTTTTAAGGTCCCTAGAACAATTTAACATTTTCACGATGATGTCTGTATGTGTGTATGAGTGTGTATGGATTTTGTCGACGATCTAACTCAAATTTTCATTCTCAAACTTTGTAACTTATTCAAATATGGAAAGATGCCATTAGATTTTGTTGTAAATCAGGTAACCGGAAATGTCACTTTACTCAAGCTCGATTCTGTTTTTCTTTGAAAAATACCTTTAAATGTAATTTTTCGCGATTTATGTTATTATAAAAATTAAAAAATATTAAATTTTCTACAGGGATACATTCATACTTTTTCTATATATTTTATAGATAAATATATAAAATAATCTATATCTATATAGCCTATGTTTTAACAATAAACACAATTTCTTAGTTACACAGTTCAAATTTCAAATGTATGTAGGTAACTGACAGATAAATGTCACTGTCAAAGAACCTATCATTTCATAATATTAATGGAAACGTTTAAAAAGAAAATTGTAATAGTAAATAAAACAATAAGTAGTTATACTATACGAATGCAAAGGAACATAAAAATATAACACTGGGTTTAGTTTCACAAGAGAAGTACTTCACTTTATTGTACAATTTGTGCACCAGATTTTTTGAAAATAAATTTACTGCTTTGAAGCAACTACCTCTATATTACCAAAATAAATAATGAAATAAACGATAATTTTTAAAGGTTTGAAAAAATTACACTATTTTTCGTTTCACTGATTATTTATTTTGAACGAATAAACTCTTTAAAAATGAATTTTCGCCAAATAAGACCTGACTGACTCAAACAATTGAAGAATTTGTTCCAGAACACATTAACTTGCGTCTTAATGGCTGTAAATGTAAATTCTTCAAAAAATGTTTGTCTCCGTTGTGAGAAAATTACTGTTTATGTCATATATCTGCCCATATTCTGTGCTCCTGTTAAAACAGGTCCCTACCTACCTACAATTTTAAATATTTAATTAATAATTCAATATGAAGTATTAAATGTACTTCCCAGAAAAAGCTTTCAACAATCTCAGTAAAACTGTTGATTTTTGACACTGACATTTATCTGTCAATTACAACATCCTCGGTGCATTGTGGACTGTGCGATTTGTTACAACAATGTATTAGATGGAGAATTTTTAAATCCAAAATGTTATATTAAAAAATTGTACCATACGAAACAAATTAACCAAATTATGCTTGTTTATAAGTCCAATAAAACATTTTTCTCATTCTTAGAATTTACTCATGATATGGTAATTATGTTTATTTCATTGAAAAACTAATGCCAATCATGAGACGTGAACCTTTGATTATAATATTTTTTGCTATCAAGCACCTTTTCCTGAACCCACGCTTGTCTAAACAATAAGGAAAATAATAATTATTGAAATCTAGTATTCTTGTAATCAGCAATACAGTCAAGGCCGGTTAAACAGAAAATAGGTGTCTGATCTATGCCCTTTCAACTTCTCTAACTGATTTAATATTCGTATCACTCTGTAATGGATGATATAGTAATATTTATTTATTCGCACAACAGTCAGAAACCGTCACAAACCATTCTGAGCATGCGTATCAGTTTAAAAATGTTCGCACAACAGAAATTCTAAATCTACAATTAAAATTCATTTGTTCGTTCAGCAAAACATTTCAATCCCTGATCAGTTATCAATCGCCAGAATAGTCCGCGGATTCTAAAGAAATTTTTAGTTTGTGGCATGCACACTGGAACTTCTGACTATTAGCGAGCATTGTTCTTCCTACATTCACTTGTTCTAGCCAAAGCAAGAGAAAGTAAATGCCGTTTACGAATTCTATTTCATTTAGCTATTTTAATTAAGTCAATTTAAATTTTATAATTATTACTTTGTATTTTAGCGTTCCTCCCAGTGATTTACTCCTGCGGCTAGGAGAGCACGATCTTTCGACAGATGCAGAGCCCTATATTCACCAGGAAAGAAGAGTTCAAATCGTCGCATCTCATCCTCAATTCGATCCAAGAACTTTTGAATATGACTTGGCGCTATTGCGATTCTACGAACCGGTGCAGTTTCAACCAAACATCATTCCTGTTTGTGTGCCACAAAATGATGAAACTTTTGTAGGAACAAATGCTTACGTTACGGGATGGGGACGCCTCTACGAAGGTAAGAACTTAGACTAAGATGAAATTAATAAATAATTAATAATCTTGAAGATATCCAGTGGAAAATGTAGTATAATTACATTCAGACTTCCCCAACATGTTGTAGTCTTTTCATTTTCAAGATATTTACATTTAAAACTTTATCCATCTTTATATTTTGGTCGATTCTACCGGCAAAATTACATAACAAGTTTACCAATTTTCACAAAATTTCTTCTATTAGTTCAGTTACACAACGAAAATTGCAATCCCTGAAAATGTACAAAATCGTAAGGGGTACATCTTATATTTTTGAAGTAAAAACTTCTTTAGGCGCACGTTACATATTTTTTCCTGGGCATTGAACAAGGCTGACCCATCACGCGCCACGGTCATCCGGGTAAACTCGAGGAGAGCCGAACGTGATGCCACGTTAATTCGGGTCATAGCCAACGTTACATTATTAATAAAAGGCCCGGGAAACATCACAATATGTCAAAAAGAAATTCTAGTTCTAAACTCGTCGTTTTGGAGTGACTTATTTCTGCTATCACTGCTGTCTTTATCGGTATTTGTGTACAAAGCTGATTGGCGCGGGATTGATATTGAAACTATAATTTAGAAGAGTTTATAATAAAGATATTTTTTCGCGATCGCCCAAAAAATGAGCTCTTTCTGATCACTATTTAGACCGGAAAGTCCTTCTTTGCTGAGCTAGCTCGGAAAGTTATCTATAAGGGATCGGAAAGTACTTTACCGATCACGGGACCGGTAAAGCTAAATGTTTCCATGGAGAACAGTTGTTTATTTATTTCTTATTTGCTCGCAGTAAAAAATAAAATAATACTTTTTTTATTCTTTTTTCAGGATCGCAAAAAAATATTGTACCCAACATGACCTGAAAGTGTCTATACTGGGCTTACAAGCTTCCAAAGCTCGCCTACGGCTCGCTCTGGAATATGTTTGCTCACCAAGTAAAGTATCACTTTCAGGTCTTGTTACGTAAATTACTATTACTTGTTATTATTCTGTCTCACCTTGTCACAACATGGTCTACTGAATTGTTTAAATCAATAGCAGAACTTTATCGTCCCTTTAATGAAGGGTTTCGTGGAATAATCGACTATAGTGTTAAATTGAATTCATCACGTTCCTGTATTATTGCATTTTTATGTACTGCCCGTTTCTACAGAATGTTCGTTATGTTATTGCAAACCAGTACATATTTTTCTTCTTCAAAATCACATTGAACACATTTTTTCTTCATTTTAGATGGCCCTCTTCCAAGCATCCTCCAAGAAGTAACCGTCCCAGTCATCAACAACACCGTCTGCGAAGCCATGTACCGGAACGCGGGGTACATCGAGCACATACCCAACATCTTCATCTGCGCAGGGTGGAAACACGGCGGATTTGATTCCTGCGAGGGTGACAGTGGAGGTCCTATGGTAATTCAACGACCTGACAAGCGATTCCTGCTAGCAGGAATCATCTCCTGGGGTATAGGGTGTGCGGAACCCAACCAGCCGGGAGTGTATACCAGAATAAGCGAGTTTCGGGACTGGATTAATCAGATCCTGCAGTTCTAGGTGGAGGGATGGGTAGGGGGGATGGAAGGATAGGAAATTTTACGTACTATTATGAAGATAGAGCAAAAGTTTGAGGTTATGTGTAGTCCTACTACAATTTTGTTTATTTACATTTTTAACTGAATGAGCCAGTTTCACATTTTTTAAAAATAAATGAAAATTTATGCAATATTTTTTTACAGTAATAAAAGAAATAATCATAATTTATTCTTATCTTCAGAAATAATTAGGAAAAACAACACTCCTATGACGTCGGAGTACATATATTACGTCATTCATAGCCAATAGGGAGTTATTGCAACTTCTAAGATGAAAGAACGTAAACGTTAACTTTATGTAGAAAACACTTTATTTTAAAAATAAAGGACTTTCAATTTCAATGTTTACCGCATTTAATTATTGCATTCACGCTAGCGTTAACGCTAAAAGCAACACAAACGAGGTTACATCCACACTTTTCACCGAAACATAACCTCAAAAGATACAGAACGTGCGATGTTAAACGTTCGCTATTCCATTGCACATAATAGGGAGTTATTGCAACTTCTAAAATGAAAGAACGTAAACGTTAACCTTACTTAGAAAACACTTTATTTTAGAAATAAAGGACTTTCATTTTCAATGTTTACCGCATTTAATTAGTGTATTCACCTAACGTTAACGCTAAAAGCAACACAAACGAGGATACATCCACACTTTTCACCGAAACATAACCTCAAAAGATACAGAACGTGTGACGTTAAACGCTCTCTATTCCATTGCACATAACGTGTCTCCTTATTCATATAACGTGAACCTTATTAGTATGCATGCGCACTCTGACTGTCACGTGACTTTAAAGTGCACGTTATTTTTATTTTTGCGTTGATGCTGCAATAACTCTAATTATGAAAACAGTTTACGTTATTTATATTTAAAAAAAGTAGGCAATAGTTTGTCACATATTAAACTGTATGTAGTCTGACGTCACATTCAGTTTCAGATCACGTGACTTTGTCAAAATATTACACAAATTTTAATACTTAATTGTAGGATCTAATATGGATATTTCGTAATATTTTCAAATTTAAGGCTCTTCAAAGGATAATATATTTTTTAATTGAGTACTTAGAAGTTATATAAAAATTCTTCTAACAGTCCTATAGTGCGTTTTTGATTGAAAAATGATGATTATTTAGAATATTTTCAAAACTTTCTTGAGCGAAAGGTAAATATGTGATTTAGATTATCTTATTTGCTAAGTCATGGAAAACAAAGCAATGCTATATTTTTTCAGTTGCTTCTGGTTCTGACGTCCCTACTTAATTTGCAGTTATTAAAACATTTATCATTCGATCTGTTAAAATTAAATCTTAAACTTTTTTGATATTTTTCTTCATTCTTACTTACATAGACATTCCAAATCTTGGCAAATATCAAATTAAAAAATGATTAATGCCCGATTGTACCGCTGTCGCTCAAATTTCAAATGTACTTGAATATTTGAATTTGTTTTTAGTGTCACAGTGACTTCACAGTATTGCTTTCTTCTTCGCGCAGTCTACTAAAGAAACTAGTGCAAGAAAGATAGCAATGGTTTCGTTAAAAATCAAATAGAGATAAACTAAAAACAATTATAACATTTTAATACCACGAATGGCTTCAAAATTAAACAAACTTTCATTTAAAATAATAAAAAAAAGAGTGGAGGACCCCATTGACAATATCGAAACGAAATGTCAAATGGGAAAGTAAATATTGCTGTCAAAATTTCGATTTGCATTTTTTTATTAAGCCAATAGCTTAAAATTTAAGTATCAGCCGTGGAAATGGGCATAAGCTATCTATATGAAATGATTAATTTGTTATACAGAGTGATAGAAAAATTATAGACTTTACTATTATTTAAGGGTGAACTTAAGTGCCACTTCTGAATTTTTTACCGGTTTCGCCGAATGTATTATTGTTCATTTTTCAAATGAAATGATATATAAATTTTTATATTTTGTGAAAATAATTTAAATTACCTACCCAGATGACAATTTGCATTTTCATCGAAAGTTAACCCAGATATTAATATTTCAATAAAATTTTAAGGCATTTTAAGTTTGCTATAATACTTGAAGAAATATTTTGAGGTCTATCTGATGTAACATTTGTTTCTAATTATTAAGTTTCAACATTTGTTTGTATTTCGGGCAATCTAAAAATTATTTTTATTTTAATTAATTTTAGCATTACAAATTTGTTTTAAAAGTGACATTAAAAGAGATAAAATATTAAATTGTAGAAGGATTCGTAAAGAGAACGGGGAAAAATAAAAACATATACACATATCTTCAGTCTTCTGCTTTTATCTGATGTATTTAACAAAACATATCATCGAAAGTCGAACAACGATTGATATTATTAATTTATTATAAATAATTTAATAATATTTATTTAAAATAATTTTATTAGATGCTCAAAGCATAAACCTAAAGCACAGTGACAATCAAATGGACGCTACCAAGTGCGAATAATAATAAGAATAAAATGTGAAATATTTATATTTAACGAATTAATTATTGTAAATACATAAGTGAACTGTTTTAAGAAAATTACATTAAATTATTGATATATTTTCCTAAAAGACTTTTACATTATAAATGTCTATTTTATAATCTGTGATCTTATACGTGAAAAATTTGTGTTTGTTATTTTTTATTCCAAACATTTTTCTTGTGGCAGTTCATTTATGTTATATTAGATTTATTCTCAACGAAACATCGTGACTTAATTAGAATATAGTAATCTAATTTATTTATGTAGATTGTTAAATATTCTATGCCATTGTAAATATACAGGTGATGTAGCTCGTTTTGTAAAAATTAAATTATATTTATTATAAATTCGTTTTTATACTTAGTTGATGTTTCCTACTTTTATTGGTATTTAACAGTGGAATAAATATCAAATAATTTTATGAAGTATGTTTTTGTTTTATATGTAATCCTCTTTATGTAAGGGTAGGTATATGTAAAATCAGTTTTATTCTAAAACACGGCCAAATTGTCAAATCTTCGTAATGTATACTTTATAAAAAACTGAAAATGAAATTCTGGATAACTTTTTCTTGAAAATTTTTCTTTAACTTTTCATATTCGGGAATATCTTACAATATATTTTGCTCCACAACTTTTTAATTTTTTTTTCTATCTTCCCTCACCTTCAGGTAAGGAAGGTATTGTCTTTAATCAAAAAAATCGGTGGTAAGTTTTTAGTAAATAAGCATGTTTTAGGGTCCCTAGAATACGATTTTACTAGTTTTACGATGATGTCTGTATGTGTGTGAGTGTGAGTGTGTGACAAAAATATCTCCAACGATAACTCCAATACTACAATTCTAAAGATTATAATTCTTTCGTATTCCTCTTCTTTACATTCATGTCAAGAACTGATTAGATTTTAGTTATAATTAGTCAACCGGAAGATTTCTTATTTGAAGTTCTTAACGGTTTTTCTTGAAAACTCGCAGTTAAAAATAATTTTTTGATATTTTATGTGATTAATATGTGATAAATATGAAACAATATCTACTTCTCTATATGGTTTGATTATACATTTTTCTTCATATTCAATAAATATGAAGTTAAAGAATAATATAAAGATTAACTTTCATAAATCAGCCAGCTGTAATATTCATATAATTCTAGTTGACAATGGGGAATAAATCCATACTAATATAATAAATGCGAAAGTAACTCTGTCTGTCTGTCTGTCTGTCTCTTACGTTTTCACGCCTGAACCGTTGAACCAATTTTGATGAATTTTGGTTTAGAGATAGATTAGACCTAAGAGAAGGACATAGGCTACCTTTTGTCGCGAAAATAAAACTTGAAGGGGTGAAATAGGGAATGAAAAATTGTATGTTCGAACCCATCATTTCTCCCGCTGAACCAATTTTGATGAATTTTGGTATAGAGATAGATTGGACCTAGGAGAAGGACATAGGTTACCTTTTGTCGCGAAAATAAAACTTGAAGGGGGTGAAATAGGGGACGAAAGTTTGTATGGAGAACCCATCATTTCTCAAGTTAGGGGTATAAAAATTCTTATTTATACTTTTGGTAAGAAATAAAGTGTTTTAGCGTTTTTAAAAAATCATCCATCAAGGCGGTACGATAGTTGATGATTTCAATTATTTTTTTATCTATAGTAAAGTTTTAACCGTTAGCAGATTTTCGATATTTGTCGGAGAGATAGCTTGCATCATATGTACATAAGTAAAAGTACCCGAGACATGTTTAGAAAAGGCGCTTTGATGTGCGGGGCGGGGATCGGGCGGAGCGCATATATCCGAAGTAAATGGGAAAAATTACTGGTACACGTGTAGCTAATCGTTATTTTAGCTTTACCCGTGCGAAGCTGGGGCGGGTCAGCTAGTAAATAATAAGTTGCATTTTATTTACAGATTGCATAATTTAATAGGTATTATATTATCAATTATCTAAATTCAATAACGTTTTTCTTTACGATTACAGGTTCCACAGGACCACTCAAGGACATCCCTAAATATATGTGCAAAAAATTAATTATAATTTGTAAATGAAATGTAATGTACATATTTACAATAATTTAATGGGTACATATATAGTATGTATGTATTAGTATTATGTTAATACAATAAAACAACAGAAAAATATGTCAAAATGTTTTTTATATTTATTCAAATTTCAACTCCACTTAGAGTTGACACTTCAATTGTACGAGCACAAGACTGAGTACCACATTGCAAGCATGATTTACTCTATAAATGTATAAATATTTTGAAATTTGTCAGTATAAAAATATTAAAATCTATAAAGAAAATACCTATAATAGATGGTAAATATTTTTGTCGATAATGTGCTTGCAAATATCAGCAAACTCTGTTATACCAAGAGGCAGCACTCTATACCGCACGACACATAGCATATCACATGTCATTATGTATACGAAAAATTGTTCGAATTTTGGAAAACAAGAAACTGTCAAATTTTAATTAGGCAATTTTGAAATCTTTTGCCCTACGCCCTTGAGACTTGAATATGTTATTCTACGATCCCTATATTTCAAGGAGTGCAAAGGGAACGCAAAATTTCAAGGAAATCGCTGAAAAACGAGCCGTTTCTGAGATATCAACCCCTAAAGTTTCACAGAATAATTTGTCTGTAACTCCGATACTATTAGTGCTAGAAGGGCCGGACAAGTTATAGTACACTAATTCCGACCTGAAGAATACGAATCCGAAGTCAGATTTTCACCAAGGGCTAATTTAAAGGGCAAAGGGCTTAAAACTGCCCTTAGAAAAAATCAGACCACAGATTCGTGTTCTACGTGCCGAAATTAGTATATTAAAACTTGTTTCACCCTTCTAGCCCTTATAGTTTGTGAATTACATTCCATTTTTCTTTATACAAAAGTCTTGCGTTTTGAAGTTAAAAATCTGTCAAATTTCAATTGGGCGATTTTGAAACCCTTGAACCTACGCCCTGTAGCTTTGGATATGTTATTCTACGACCCCTACATTTCAAAGGATTTGTTGTAACAAAGAAATTTATTTATTGCAAATATTGACGTTATAATATAATTTTTACTCCAAACACAAAAATGTACATTTTTTCTGAGTTTTTCGTGTTGGCCAATGGGCAGTGGCACTAAAATATACACTGTAAAAATAATGCACTTAATTTTCAGAATTTTGAAAGACAGAATCAGCACGTTGCAATGTATCTTTATTCTAAAGTATTTTACCTTTTTTATCATCCTACATTATATTATACATAGTATATATTCACTAAAATTAAATATCTCCATACACCATTATATTAAATCACACATGAACAATTATTAAAAATATTTATATATTTTTGATTATTACCTCTCGCTAAGAGAAGTATTGGATTCATGCTAAAATTCGCATATCCAGAATTTAGAGAATAAGCACGATTTAAGGTCCCTAGAATCCGATTATAACATTTTAAAAATTATGTATGTGTGTGTGTATGTGAATGTGTGGATGTGTGTATGTGTGTGTGTATGTATGTATGTCTGGATGTTGTAGACACGATTCCTCAAAAACTATAAGACTTAAGAACTGTTTAACTATGGATTCCTCAATCTGACCTTCCTGGGAAGAAATGAAAAGGTTTTGGTAACAATTGAACAACCAGAAGTAGTAGTTTCTTAGAAAAATTCTTCTAAACATAATTTTTTGGGAGTTTTTTTTATTAAATAGTGAAGAACATAAAATTCTCCATCTAATACACTTAAAAATTTTATTATATCTTGTATAGATTTAGAGATAAAGACATTATAATATATAGAGTAATCTAAACGCAGAGGCTAAGGCACTAAGGAAACCAGTTGACAAGTTCCAATGTTTATAACATAGTTTGTTAATGACATATGTCAGTGTCAAAAATCAACAGTTTTAGTGACATTCTGATAGCTTTTTCTGGGAAGTATATTTAATCTTTCTTATTGTTTTATTAATTAAATATTTGAAATTATAGGTAAAATGCATGTATCCATCAGAAATACCGTCAATCTGGTTAATGAATTGGAAGAATCTCTCACATTTAGAAACTTCCTCATACAATGAAAAATAGATATAATTACAATTATATGTGTGCAGAAGACATATTAAATACAATAAAAAACAATATTTGGGTAAAGTTTTGTAATTTTTTGTTATAAAACGACGGTTCGAAAGCGAAGTGCAATACAATACTTATATTGCTTAATATGGAATGGCGAGAGGTCTTGTGCTGGCCACAACAGATTTTTTTTTATATTATATTCTTCGTTATTTATATTTTTTTTTATTTCTATGTTTGCTACAGTTAATAAGGATTACTATATTTGATACTAGTAGTCAACAATATAATGCAAAATTTCATAATTAATAAAACACAAACTTACCATAAATAAAATCTCCAGGCAAACTGCAATTCCAGCAGGTGTTCAGGAGAGCACACCACACATATACGTCTGTACACTAGGACTACAATTGCCACAATAAAACTGGCTAAATTGAATATCAATGGATGTTGTACAATACTTAATAATTATACAATGAATCCTCAAAAATATTAATTAACAATTAATTTAATGAGTAGTGGATATAGAAAATTACATAATTTGCTGCCCAAAGTTCCGAATGAACCTAATAATGCATTTAATTAAGTTTATTGAGAGTGAATATTTTAAATAAAATTAATGTATGTTTTAATAACTGCAATTTTGCATTGTGAAATTATTTTAAATAAAGCATTATGTGTTGATGTTTTGCATTTTTATTTGATGCTAGATTATTATCTATATTATTAATAATACATATGCGAATTCTCTTGTAATTGATTAAAAGGTAATAAAATGTAAGAAACTAACAGTTAACTGAAAATGAACTTAATTTCGAGCAATATTTAGTGCATATGATAACTCTATTAATAACGGTTATGTTGAATGCTTTAAGAATGAGAACACTTTCATACAAAACTCCAGTTATTTGATGGCCAATGCTATCCAATAATTGGACTTTAATAAATCTTCGGAATGCTAAACTGCTACAATTACTGTTTTATTGTTAAATGATTCTATAAATATACTTCCGTTCTTTCCTTCACAACTGTTTCAAATTAAGTTATTAATTAGTTTAATAACATACGAGTAGTATTTTTCTAACGTAATATTCCTAATATTATAATCTACATTCTGCATAATCTAATGCCATTTCTAAATAATACTTATAATTGAAATATTTCCTACCTTCTCATGCATTAAAAAAATACAAAGACAAATGGGTTAACACACACAGTTTTGCTGTATTTTAGCATTAAATATCTTGGTGGTGATAAACCTTTTTACAAAAACTCTGAAAAATAACATATTTAATTTTCCTTTCTATCTGTCGTAAATATTTCCATGACGGAACCATTTTAATTAATGTGATACCTCAATTTGAGTTATTAAGTAGAAGTCAGAGTGATATATTTGTAACTATGAATTAACTAAGCATTTTGACCCCAGATCTCTAAGTAAGGGTTTCAGTGCAACACTATCTCGTCCATCTCTTGATGTAATCTTTTTTGCGAAGCCGCCTACGATTCACAGGAAAGGTTTTACCAGTAGCGGCGAAATCCAACCCCTAAACTACTCCGAAGTGCGTCCCAAGCTATCAATTACCTTCAAATCTCCGGTTACAGAATTTCCCGGAAAAAATAAATATATATTTGATCATAGAAAATCGTATGTATAATACAAAATTTCAAAATAATAAGTTTAGCGCTACTTTTAAGGATAAATGTATTGAGATGATGGTAAATATCGACAATAAAATTTCGCAAAAAAAAATATTTCTTTTTTTTTCTTTTTTTTACCTCTCGCAAAGAGATAAAAGTGAATAGAATGAATTAAAAAATATAAAAATATATAAAGAAGATATGTACAATACTTATATAGCCTAATATGGAAATGGCGAGTGGTCTTGAGCTGACCACAACAGATTTTTTTTTCTAAAATCGAGTTTGAATCCAAATGGGATCCGGACCCAAACTAAGATCCGGATTCAAATCAGGATCCGGATCCAAATCCAAATTAAATTTACAGATATCCGCTTCAATATCCGAACATCGGATATCCGAAGAACCGCATATTTTTAAATCCGGGTACTCGGATCCAAGTTTTATTGGACCCTCACAGCACTATATTAAACACAGTAGCAGTATAAACAAAGGCAAAATTATACTATTTTAGAATCGGTGCCATATCCGACTGCCTGTGACGACAAAAAAGTTTTAGCGAATGACGTAAGTGGAACGGTAATGAGAAGAAAGATGGTATCAGAGAGCTTAAATAGTATGTACCTACTATTAACTATTACATAACAAAATAAAGTTAAATTTAACCTCCATATTGCGAAGAGGACAAAGAAATTTCGGTAGACATTGTACGTAAATGTCCAGCTGGGGCTGTAAAGTGGACTTATTATTATGGTTAAAACTGTAAGGCCCGATATTTTCATCTCCGGTTAAACTACCGGTTAAGTTACCTGTCGGTTATAAGAACAATGTGGCATCGAAAAATTGACACATTTGTGATTTTTACATGGTTATAATACTGATGTTGAGTTTCTTTTTTAAGTAATAGTTAAATTAACATGATGTTTAACCGGAGATGAAAATACCGGGCCTAAGTCTTAAATCTGTAAATAATGAACAATATCGCACGAAATATAATTTATATTAATAAACAAAAAAAAGTGATTTGCCAGTTTTTTTTTTCAAATTTAGACCTACAGTTTTGACCATCATACAGCTATTAATCATGTAGGTAAAAGGTACCTCACGACAAATGAGATCGGGAAAGTGACTCCCGGAATAGTAACTGGCTTCAAGAGAACTCTCGGACTGCTTCCAGATAACTAAGATAGGGCCAGTTTACTATAGATCTTACACTGGTAGCAGTGATGTTACAAATAGATTTTACAGGTTGTAGTACCAAAAGTGACTAGCCCTTAAATCTAACAACAAATTAATAATAAAAATTTAACTAGTCGTTTAAAAATTGGCTCTAAAAATGTGCTAAAAAATTATATGAATATGTATTTATTTAAGTATTTACTATTACTATCCTAATTGACGGACGGCACTGACCGGCACGTTCTATCATTATGCGATGGCCTACATTCTTTTTATTAAATCATTTTTATTATTGTCTGGATAGAGGAAACAACGAGATGACAGGTGTATCAGGTTACAGCGAATTAAAATTTCATTTCTAGATCAATTTGTTTTAATAATAATAAGTTGCAACCTACTATATAGATACAGTTACTTATTATAAAAGAATTGCAGATTTTGTTGCGATATAATGAACTGCTTTATTCATGGTAATTTTATTAGTGAAAACATTGCCAATTCTTACGAAAAACAGTTAGAATTTTATTAGTATTGTACCTATACATAGAAAAAAAACAATCATTAAAAATAGTCTCCGTACGTCAATAGTTTCAATCTATTTCAGAAAATTTACATATAATCTGTAAAGCGGCGTTCACAACCAAGTAATTTCAATATCCAATTTGAAATTCTACTTTGCGTCAAAGCTTGGAACATGTATCAGAATGTACTCGTTCACAACATAATAATTTTACTTTCCAATTTCAGCTTTTAATTCGAACCTTGCAAGGTCCAAACTTTCCAATTACAATTTGAGGTAACGCATGCGCACAATGTTGCTAAACGTCGAATGTCAAGCTCAGCTGTCATTATTTTGAGGTTATTGTGAAATATTAGAAATTAATCGCAAAGAAGCTCTTCAGCTTCAGTTATCTTTTCTCAAAAGTCTCGATGGAAACAAATGAGTACAGAAATGTGATAAGAAACCTAAAATACGCACGCAGAATTTGATAATTTGCACATGCGTCAAATTGAAATTACATGCTGTTGTGAATGCGACAAATTTAAAATAAAAATTATAGAGTAGAAATTCAAATTGGAAATTGTAATTATTTGGTTCTGAACGCAGAACCCTTTTAGTACCTTTCCGCAGTGTAATAAATTTTTGTTGCTGAGCGTTCACCCATCTAACATATCACTGCTGTGTAGCCTGCTCGGACTTGCCGATCACAAAGCTGACACTCTAACCACACTGCCGTACTGCCGGCTTCAGAAAACTTAATAATCTTTAATTTTTATAATAACGAAAGGAACTTCAAGTAAAGTGCCACTTCTGGTTATCCGATTGATATAAAAATATATTAGTTTCTTGCCATGAATAGAGAAGAAATATGAAATCCATACTCAAACACCCACACAGACATCTTCGTGAAAATGTTAAAATCGAATTCTAAGGTCCTTAAATTGTGTATGTTTACAAAATCTCGATACGTCATTTTTCGCACGATCCCTAGACACACCTTTTCTTACCTTCGATGCCAAGAAGACTATCAAAACTTCTTTCTTCAATTAAACTAATTAAAGGAAAACTACCCTTCAACATGGTTTAAAATAAAATTCTAAAAAATAAAAACTATGTAACTTTTTCTAGTTTAATTCTCGTACATAATACGAGAAAGAAGATCTTGAAATTGAAATATAATCAAAATATAATTTTTAATAATAATTTAAATTTCACCTCTATATTTTTATTATAAATATATTCTTCCACTATCTTTTTCATATTATTATCAGTATAATACATCAACAGCACAGTACTTAGAAAATTAATAACACATCACACCTCCAATTAGTAAATCCATCTGTCAGGAAATTTCAACGTACTAATAAATCATGTTGATGAAACTTCTGATAATCCTTTGTTATTACAAACAAGACATAATTTCATTGCTGAATGCTTATGAAGGTGAACAGAGGTAGAGAAAATATGTGGAGATGCTCTGATTTATCAGACTGACCAGCATATTGTTAACATATCTGCAGACTACTCAAGCAGCTTATTACAAATAACTCACTTTGAGGTTGATTTCACTTTAATCAAATATATGCGAAATAAAGAGAAGAGAAGCTGATCGTCGGATATGCACTACTAACTCTGCGAAGAGTTTTTAGACGCTATTGAGACATTGAAGAGAGCTACTGGTTGTCAGCTGACGCAGGCTGTGGTTAGTGAAACAATTTTATGCTTATGTCGGGCAAATGTTGTTAAAGATGCATTTTATTTAATTACTCACCTCATTTCACCATTGTTTACACAAGAATTACCGCCAATTAAAATGATTTATATAAAATGTATTCAATTTAGCATATGGGAAAGAAAGAATAATATGTATGTTTTAAAATAGAAAAATGCATAAATGGACTACTTTCTTTTCTATAAATTATAAAATAAAAACTTATTAAGCAAAAATGGTAAGCTCATTCACTCAGTATATAGAAAACCAACGCATACTAATCAATATCTTCATGAAACCTCTAACCACCATCTTGCACAAAAAGCTTGTACCATAAAAACATTGTATCAGAGAGCAACTACTTTATGTCATCTCAGTAAACTTCAAGAAGAAATTAATTTTTTGGTTGGTGTTCCTAAAAAATGGTTACAGTAAAGCTCAAATTAAAAGAGCCTTAAAGACGAAGAATAGTCAACTACAACAAGTAATTACAGATAGAAAATTATATGCCACTTTACCATTTGTTGCTAATGTTACTGACAAAATTGGCAGAATTTTAAAGAAATATGACATAAAAACATCTTTTAAATCAAGTATAAAAATCCGTGATCTTCTTGGTAACGTTAAAGATAAAGTTCCTCTACAATGTTCTGGCATATACAAGATTCCTTGCCATTGTGGAAAAGTGTACATTATAAGAATGAAGGAACTCAAGCGCCATATAAGACTTAATCAGCTTGATAAATCAGCGGTAGCTGAACATGCCATAAAGGAACTACACGGAGTTGATTTTGAAAATACAAAAATTTTAGCTAAGGAAAACCACTGGATTAGAAGATTGAAAAGAGAAGCTATTGAAATCCAGAAGTCACCTAATAATATCAATCTTAACACAGGCTATGAACTAAATAAATCATGGTACCCTGTTATTCGTTCGTAATTTTTACCTTCCGTCAAAAGGAAGGTATTGTTTTTGGTCAAAAAATTCGGTGGTGAGTTTTTAATGAATAAGCACGTTTTAGGGTCCCTACAATACGAATGTACTATTTTTAAGATGATGTCTGTATGTGTGTGTGTGTGTGTGTGTGTGTGTGTGTGTGTGTGTCCGTGTGTGTGTGTGTGTGTCCGTGTGTGTGTCCGTGTGTGTGTCTGTGTGTATGTCCGTGTGTGTGTGTGTGACAAATTTTTCTCCGACGATAACTCCAAAACTACAATTCTAAAAATTATAATTCTTTCATATTCCTCTTCTTTACAACCATATGAAGAGCTGATTAGATTTTGGTTATAATTGGTCAACCGGAAGTACCCTTATTTGAAGTTCTTAACAGTTTTTCTTGAAAAATCGCAGTTAAATATCATTTTCGACATTTTATGTGATTATCAATAGAAAGAATATCTTATTCTCTATACGGTTCGATTATACATTTTCCTTCATATTCAATAGATATAGAGTCATAGAGAGATTAAGAGAGATTAACTTTCGAAAATCAGTCAGCATTGCAAAAATTATGAAAACAACAGGTACATATATTCAAAAAAATCTAATTGACAGATGTCAGTGGCAAGTGCAAAACCAAAGTGGAAGTATATGATCTGAAAGTGATATAAGTGACAGAGTGTCCCTCGCCAGTGGGAAGAGAAGATGGAAGGACTGTATAGTAGAAGATTTGAGAGAGGAAGAACTATGTCACGAAGGTGCTTTGGACAGGAATGAGTAGAAGAGAAGAGTAAGAAACAGCTACTTCTAATAAAATAGGGCAAAGTTGAAGCAGGAGGAAGTGTTAAGTGCAATACATAATGTACGTTCGTATTCGTATTAAAATTTTATTAGATTTTAGAATCTTTTCAAAGGAACTTTCAGTATGGATATGTAAAAATAGTGTGTTCTTGTTACAATTATACAGGATATATAGAATCTTTTTCAAGGAACTTTTGGTATAGGATATGTACAAAATACATCGAATTGACGGAAGGTTTTGTGCTGGCCACAACAGATTTTTTCTTAATCATTTGTATGTTTAATGTTTTACCATTTATCAATGTATCTATGATTTTATATACTTGTAGTCTTGACTACATATTTATTTATGTTATTATAAAAACCTGAAGAAGACAGCACCTTGCTGTCGAAACGTATTGTTTTTAATAAATTTATACAGAACTATAATCAAATATTGTTTAATTTTATTAATAATGAGTTCTGCAAGCATATTTCAAAATAAAAATGGTTACAATAATATGGTAGAACCTGCAGAGTTCAAATTGATAAACAAAAATATTTCAAACTATTTACCGAACACAAAACTAGGGATGCATTTGGCCGAGCTGGGTGTAAGGTTTGGATCGACTCCGCCCGAAAATAAAAATTATCTGCCTGATTCGAAGATCGGCCCGGCAAGAAAATCGACTTGAAATCGAGCCGGGCCGGGGAAAAGTTCAAAATTGATTGCATCCGGCAATCCTAATTTTAATTTTGATATGAGGCGAAATGTGTAACTTGTTTCGTGTTAAATTTTAAAAAATATATATTTCCTTTGAACGTTCCACAGTGGTTAACATAAGTTTTTAAAAAAGAGACGCTCCTAGTGTAAGCTTGTTATAAATATTACAGAACTTTGTTTATCAAAGGCATTCGAAATTTTACAGAACTCTTTTAGCAAATCTTATACGATCATTTACGTAAGGGTTTATTTTATCTAACTTTATATTTCAGCTCAAAAATTAGAGAAGAAATTATTCTGCTAGAATGTTGTTATTAAATCATTTTGATCCTTTTTAAATCCATTCATTTTCTTGAAAATATTAAGGAAACTATGCATTTCATTGAACTATAAGTTTTTTTCGGGCCGGGCCTCGGGCCGGGCCAATATCGAAAGCGAAACTTTCGCAAATGATTGGTCCGATTCAACCTGAAAAAATATCTTCAGCTCGGCTCGATAATCGACTCGAAATCGAATCCCTAACGTAAAATAACATGGGTATGTGAGTAAATAAGCAAAATAATAAAATGCCCACATATTCATATGTTAATTTTATTATATAATGAAAATAACATACGGTAACATTTTTAATTATTTAATTTCACATATAAAATACACCAAAGCTGAGAAGATAATAGAATTACCGCATTGTTTTGTTAAAATTATCAAAACAAATTCACTTGTAGTGAAATAAATGAAAATATTCTCTCGTTCTCCTTTTTTCGTAATCAAATTAAAACGTCACTTTAACCCAGTTTCCTTTTATTTGTACTGACTACAAATTGGTCATTTACATGACAAATATTTCTTTTCCAAAATTTTCCCAACAATTACGAGAGAATTATTCGAGCATATGAAATGTTAATTTAAAAGAACAAAGAGAAGATTTGTAACGAAAATTATATTTTTCAACCTCGTTCATATCACGCATTAATTCAGATTTCTGACATTGTTAAATTGCTCCAATTATATATATATATATATATATATATATATATGTATATATATATATGTATATATATATAAACAAATGCTCCTTCATAGCATATGGAGCAAAAATTCAAAAGTTTCAGTTATATTTTTATTTACTTGGAACAAATTGTATGTCTACGACGAATATAATTCTTTGGTTACTAGAGAAAAGAAGATATGTCTATGTTTAGCGATTTTATAAACCTATATCTAACATACAGAATGCAAGAGCAATAAGTGCTTTAAATTTAGTCAGTGACAGGACTTGTTAATAGCAAAAATATTTCTTATGGCCAATTTCTCCAACAATTCCTAAATTTTAAGCTAGGTTTAAACAAAAAAATATGTTGTGGCCAGCACAAAACCTTCCGTCAATTCAATGTATTTCGTACAAATCCGATACCAAAAGTTCCTTGGAAAAGATTCTATATATCCTACAAAATTGTAACACGAACACACTATTTTTTACAAATTCCATATTGCAAGTTCCTTTGGGGAGATTCTATAAATCCAATATTATTATACCAAACACGAATGTACATTCTGTAAATTACACTTCACACTTCCTCATTCCTATCCAACGCATCTTCTTCAGACAGTTCTTCCTCTCTCAAATATTCTGCTACACAGTCCTTCCATCTTCTCTTTGGCCTTCCTCGTACTCCCGGCATTGAAACTGCAAGTCACTTATGCGAGGGACACTCTGTCACTTATGTTACTTTCTGATCCTATACTTTCCACTTTGGTTTTGCACTTGACACTGACATCTGTCAATTAGAATTTTTTTGAATATATGTGTTGTTTCCATAATTTTAGCAAAGCTAACTGATTTTTGAAAATTAACCTCTCTTAATCTCTCTATATCTATTGAATATGAAGGAAAATGTATAATCAAATTGTATAGAGAATAAGATTTTCTTTCATATTAATGATCACAAAATGTCAAAAAATGATATTTAACTGCGGTTTTCCCAGAAAAACTGTTAAAAACTTCTAATAAGGGTACTTCCGGTTGACCAATTATAACCAAAATCTAATCAGCTCTTCATATGGTTGTAAAGAAGAGGAATACGAAAAAATCATAATTTTTAGAATTTTAGTTTGCGAGTTATCGTCGGAGAAAAATTTGTCACACACACACACACACACACACACACACACACACACACACACACACACACACGGACACACGGACACACACACAGACACACACACGGACACACACACATACAGACATCAATGTAAAATTAATAATATCGTATTCTAGGGATCTTAAAACGTGCTTATTCATTAAAAACTCACCACCGAATTTTTTGATCAAAGACAATATCTTCCTTACCGAAGGGTGACGGAAGGTAAAAAAACTGATGTGGCCAGCATATTATCTACCGTCAATTCTACGTATATTTGGATAAATCCTATACCAAAAGTTCTTTGGAAAAGATTCTATAAATCCCGTAAAATTGTAACACGAACATATAATATTTTCTACAAATTCTATACCGAAAGTTCCTTGGAAAAGGTTCCATAAATCCAATAAAATTATAACACGAACATAAACTATGTAAATTGCGCTTGACATTGACATCTGACAATTAGAATTATATGAATATATCAGTTGTTTCCGTGATTATAGCAAAGCTGGATGATTTATGATAGTTAATCTCTTTATAATTCTTCAACTCTATTGAATATGAAGAAAAATGTGTAATCAGGCCGTATAGACAATAAGATATTCTTTCATATTGATAATCACATAAAATGTCAAAACATATTTAAACTGCGTTCTTTCAAGAAAAACTGTTAAGAACTTTAAATAAGGGAACTTCCGGTTGACTAATTACAACTAAAATCTAATAAGCAATTATATAATGAATACACAGGACTTCATCTAATTAATAAGCAATTCATATGGATGTAAAGAAGAGGAATACAAAAGAACACACACACAGATAGACAGACATCATCGTAAAATTAGTAAAATTGTATTCTGGGAACCCTAAGACGTACTTATTTATTAAAATCTCCACTAAATTTTTTAACCAAAGACAATACCTTCCTTATCTAAAAGTGACAAAGGTAAAATATGCAAATTTAACACGTTGACTGTCCCCATAAGAATTTTTTTCGGGCCCACCACGTCCAACTGCTTTTTTGTAGTATTTTTACTTTATCTATATAGAATATCATATTTTACCTAATAAAAAACAAAACAAAAATTAACTATTGTTTTTCTACGTGTTCGTATATGAGAGTTACACCTCACAGAGTCCCATGAATCAAATATGATACAGCCGAGGAAAAGAAGGTCAGTCTGTACTTCCCTTAGACGTACATACACCATACAGTACCGGGAATGCAGCGTGCAACACACAAAAGCAATTAGTGTACGGGTAGGCAAATGAATCATATACATATATCTCAGGGGCGTGTATGGAAAACTTGTTATGTGAATCATATGTGTCTCATGGGACAGTCAACGTGTTAATATTCTTTTTCCGTTACATCCTATGTGTACCTATAATAGCATGTTCGTTATTATTTTTTGATTAATAGCTGAAGTTAATGTTCGAGATAAAGCTTATTGAATATGTGTATATTTATTTCGATTTCTCATAATTCAATTTTACTCTCTAATGACACCTTTATATTTAGAACATTCTAGTATTAGTAATTTACATTTACTTCCTCTTTATCCTATAATAATGTATAGAAGAGGAAATTTATAATACTTGACGTAGATTCAAATAACCATTTATTCCGTCGTTATATTCAATATCAGTTCATATTTCATCCAAGTGGCATGTAGAAAATTTGCATTTAAATTATATGTTATCAGTAATAACAGACACTGAAGCCGCATTTATTTGTGAAAAGTCATCCTCTGTAGTGTATCGTAATTTAAGAGAAAGGAGAATAATATGAATTATGAGATGAGAAATATGGTTATGACTCATACCTTGTTTCGAACAAAATTTATACCGAAAGGAAAATATTAAAACGCAAAGTAAAATATGAAAAACATCGTTTTTAAATTCCATTTATAATAGTTAATAATTAAATACAAAATAAAAAATCTTTTCACAAAGTAGCGTCAGGTTTTCCAATATATTTTTAATAGAAAAGTACAGTCTGTCTTGTTTCAATATTGTTTCTTTTTCTTTATTGTTTATGTTTTTCTGTGCCTTTTTACCTCTCGCCTAGAGAGGTAATAGAAATTAGATTCATGCTAAAAATTGCATATTCAGATTTGTGTGTGTATGTGTGTGTGTGTGTGTGTGTGTGTGTGTGTGTGTGTGTGTGTGTGTGTGTGTGTGTGTGGGTGACAATTCCTCAAAAACTATAATATTTAAGACCTGTTTAACTATGCATTTCTCAATCTGACATTAATGGGAAGAGCTGAAAAGGTTTTGATAACAATTGGACAACCGGAAGTAGAAGTTTCTGAAAACAATATTAAAGAATATACAATTCTCCATCTAATACACTTAATTTTTTTTATTATATCTCCTATAGATTTAGAGATAAAGGAAATATAATATATAGATTAATCTGTTCCAATAAATCGCACAGTCCATACTACACAAAAGAAACCAGTTGTCAAATTCAAATGTTTGTAATTGACAGATAAATATCATTGTCAAAAATAAACAAGCTGAAAGCTTTTTCTGGAAAGTACTTTTAATATTTCAAATTGAATTATTAATTAAATCCTTAAAATTGTAGGTATGTATATTAATAGTAATAATACATATCGTCGCGTTCAAGGCAAAACGACACAAGCGCCATTTACATAATAAGCCAGGAGACACAAATAACTGTCTGCGCTTTTATACAAATATATTTTTAATGTCTTAACTGCATTAAAAGTAAGCAGATTTTTTAAAACACTTACTTTGACATCAATAACTCGGGCCATTTCACTCTGCATTCACCCATAAGAAACTACGTAGAAATGGAGCATATGCCATTTTAAGCCTGCGTAATAAAATTGTGATTGTCGCTTGCGCAACTTCAAAGTGAAATATCTACTTAAATAAATTTTTCGTACTTATGCCACTGTGTTTAATAGATGGAGGTTACGCCAATCTATCGAAAGGTACCAAAATCGCAAATTACGATTTTTTGGCGCTTAGGCCGTTTTGCCTTGAACGCGACGATATATCCGTAAGAAATACAACATTTTAGAAGAGTAGGACAAGATTTCTTATAGAATGAAACAAAACAGAAATGACGAGAGGTATTGTGCTGGCCACAACAAATTTTTATTTTCGAATTTGTGGATTTATAAAAAACAAATCCGTTGTGCTTGTTGTTATTTATTGATCAGACCACTGTTAAAAATCTATAAAACTAAGTTTAATAGTTTTTCTGCGACTGTATATTTTATTGACTTCTCGAAATTATGAATAATATGAAAAAACCTTCATTTTGATTGGAAATCAAACTTAGAATCTTCAGCACACCAAGCGATAATGTAACCTAAAATTATATTACCTACGTTGATCTGCTACAAATTAGTTGCTTTCAAATTTCAACAAATCACTTAATAAATTAAACGTCGTTGGAAATCGGGGCCATGGAAATAACCGACATTCGACAAACAAAACACCATCTCACACCACAGCTCACGTTAATGTTTCATTCATCCCGTCAGGCATCTGTTTAGGAAAGTGCCGGCCAAAGGACTCTTGATTTGCTTTCCTCCAAGACTTCGTGACATCGAAGCCTCGTTATTTACTTTTATGAATAATAATTTGTAAATTAATTGGTGAACGTCGGTATGGTTATATGCTCCATTTAAATTGATGATTTCATAACGGGACCCATTTGGATTCAATGTTTATTGTGAGTGCAATAGAAATGTGTGGAAACACTGAGTTATTGTAATAATACATAAGGCAAACGTATGTTTATGGATTAATGGAATTAATTAGAACACCTATTAAGCCGCTAAATTATAATGTTTGTGGACGATGTAACCTAATGAATTAGTCTAATAGTCTAAGGAGTTAACTTATGATATTATTTGTTCTATATTTCATAAAAATCTAATATATATTTAACAATTTTTGCTCTAATTATTTTAATTGTTATTTTAATAACATATATAAATATTTCAAATTAATACTGCAATACATAATAAGTATTCTTACCTTAAGAATGGCATTGCAAAAAGTGTATGATTTTTGACGACATACGTAAAGTGTTTATTTTTGTTTATAAGGCGACGTTTGTGCAGAAAATAATTTAGAATTGTCAAAATAATTCGTATTCATTGGGTATATTTTTAGCATTCTTGTGTCTCGTGTTGATGTACTAGATTTATCAATAATGCAAAAAAAAGACTATTGAAAATGTCTAGAATAATTTTGTTTGCAAGTGCGTTTTTTGATGCAGAAAAGATATTTCCAAGTGTATCAGCATTGATTGTAGACCAAATTGAAATATTTCTGAACTACCTACACGCCAACTTTTCTCCAAGTTAAAAAATAATATAAATCCTTGTGACTCCACAGATGTTATTTATTAGGTCGAGTGCAGAAAATGTTATCATAGTACATAGGGGAAACGTCCCACTTCCAACCCGTTAAAATAGAATCTATCAACATAAATATCAGAGTAACCTACTCGTATTACATTCAAATTATAATGCACTCACTAACCACACAGTCAATACTGGCTATACATTAAAATTTGGTGACGTTAAAATTATTGATAAAGTTAATTACAAATATCCTTGTTTACTTTAAGATATTATATATTACCATAAATAAAAACAAATGTGTGAATTTCCAAACAGATTTTAAACATATCTTAAAATATATAAACAACTTCATAGACAAACTACAAAGTCACTAACTACCACACGCATGACTTCATTGGTTGTGTTATACTTCCTGCTTTTCTCTTCAGTATTTCACCAACTCCGAATTGCTTCGACGGTTTGTTGAAATGCTGTATCCTGTATCTTAAAATCTTATCAACGTGGCTTATAAGGATCATTGTTTCTAATACAATTTTAAGATTTTGCAATAAAAGTCATCAGTATTATTGTGTCTTCACCATTAAGTAAGAAATATATAAAACTATTTTTTGCTAATAATTATGTATCAATAACTGAAGATGGGCGTCCGTAATAAAGAATTTTACTTTGGACTATTTTAAGCTTTTCATTCGACTTTAAACGACCTAACTGTTGGTCCTCCATCCCTTCAACAAACTACCTATAAATGAAATATTGCGCAATGCCATACTTACGGGGAGAATATAATAGGTAGTGGAAAACAACATTTGCACTATAATTTTAAGAAGTTATTTTATCTGCCATTTGAAATTAATTTAAATTAAAGTTCAGTTAGAACTTAGTAAACCAATTTTTTAAAGTATTGTTGTAAGTGATATGATATTAACCAGATGGCATTTTCAAGTCATGATTTATAAATTGACAACTTTGACAGTTTTTAAGACCCCCAGTTCGGTAATTAGTTTGATAGGTTTGGCAGTTTTTAAGTATTAGAAAATGAATTCAAACAATAATAATAACAATAAAAATATCTATGCACGCAAAATAAGAACTGTACTTATAGGAAGTGATCAAAAAGAACTGATTCAGTTGGCAATAATAAAATATTTCTTGAAATTGGTAACACTGGTACAAAAAATTGATTCCCTGTTGTTGACAGTGACACTTAAAAATTTGGGCATTTAACAATTTTTTATTAAAATTGTTGTTGTTTCCCTTACCTACTTTTACATAACCTATTTGTATTTGTTGTCAAAATAACAAGTCACATAGTATTTCCACTTTCACCTGGTGTTGTGTAAACTGTGGAATAAAAAGATCCCCAGAAATTCTGGGGAAATTTGCAGAATTGTATTGCCAACTGCATCATTTCTTTTCGATCACTCTGTACTTCTAATTCTACTCTTTCTTAACAAACATCACTTACATTTTAATGGAATTTGTTGTCATCCTACACCGTTTCGACATGGTTAGTTGTTTTTGGTGCCATCATTATCTGTAAAAAATGTTACAAAATAAAATATTAATAAACAATGAATTCTTAGGAAGAACCTAAATTACCAAAATATTCACAATAATCGTTTGAAAGTTCTCGAAAGTTTTTCACGTACAATAAAAATGTTTTTGTGTGAACCACGCGTAAAACCAGATCAACTGAGAATTTCCGCTGTTGAAAAACAGAAAAATAAACCTAGATTCTTGGTTAAGATTCTATTGCAATTGTGAGAAATGGGAATATTTAAAGTGTCAAGTGTATGTGAAAGCTGAGTAGGCAATCTTTACATCAAACCAGTAATTATTCCGTATAAATTATAGTGCGTGTTTTTAAGAGAAATAGTAAAATAATGGATCTCAACATTGAGATACTTCAATGTGAAATTGATGATACTTGAATAGCAATAATTCTCTTCCGCAAATCAAAACGTCTAATTCTATTTTAATACGGATGCAACAAGAAAGTTAATAACGACAATTTTGAGATAGGTCATAATACCGACAGAGCAGAACACCGACATATAAAACTCCGTTGTGACCAGCACAAGACCTCTCAACATTTTCATACATAATTATATCTATTAATAATATATTTTTATATTTTTTAATTCATTCTATAAAAATGTTTCCTCCTACTGTTCTAATGTTCGAGATTCTTCAAATTCATTGACGAGATTGGCAGTATTTCAGATGCTTATATGTAATATAATAATAAGACTCAGCTCTCGAGGCCATGTAGGCCTATGGCTTCTCTTGGAATATTCTTCCACTGTATTCTGTCCTGTGCTCTTTCTTTCCAGTTTTTTATTCTTAACATTTGTAAGACTTTTTGCACTGATATGTAATATATGTATCTACAATTTTATATATTTAATTAATAATAAAATAAGAAATATTAAATGCACTTCACAGAAAAAGCCTTCAGTAATGTATCTGAATTTTCGACACTGACATTTTTCTGTCAATTACAAACATTTTAATTTTTCAACTGGTGTCCATAGTTATATGGGCTGTGAGACTCATTACAATGGATTATTTTATATATTTATAATTATCTATCTCTAAATCTATAGAAGATAAAATAAAAATGTTCAATGAATAGAATACAGAATTATATACCTTAAAATTTGTAATAACATAAATTTCTAAAAAATAATATTTAGAAGATTTTTAAGAAACTACTATTTCCGGTTGTTCAATTGGTACCAAAATCTTTTCAGTTCTTCCCATTAATGTCAGATTAAGGAATACGTAGTTAAATTGGTCTTTATTTTTACATAATATGAGAAACCGTCCCGCCAACATCCACACATCGTTAAAATGTTAAAATCTGGAAATGCGATTTTTAGCATAAAACCAATACCTCTCTTTGCGAACGCAGTAATATTCAAGACTTGCAGAAATTTAAATTTTTTCCACAATTTTTTTAAGAAATTTAAAGTAAAATTTGCTTGAAAAATTGAATTATTAGAAATGATTTTTCTGTGAAGTAAAAAAGTAAAACCCATCCTTGTTGATGGTCTTAAAATCGTATTCTATCTCAAGGCGGTGTTGGCATTCAGCTATTATTACTTTTTAAAAATTGCTTGAAATATGTTGAAGATGAGAATGATGAGAAGAAATGAAAAAAAAAAAACTCTTGAAATTAACATAAATTTTCAAAAATTTCTGATAATTGATAATTCAGTTGTATTTTACATAAAATAATTTAGTTATTTATTTGATCCACACTACCTTCTAATATCATTTATTTAAACTAAGTACGTATTTTGGTGCCCCAGAAATCAGAACTCTAAATCTTTTATATTATATATGTATATTAATTTCTAAAATACATTTTAGTAGATGTAGACGTACAGTAATCATTACTTTCAAGAAATTATTCAGGGCAATAAACTTCGCGTTAATTATGGACTTACAATTGTAGAAAACAAGGTAATTATCATTGCACTTCTTGCCTTCAATAATTATAGAAAATTAGCAATCCATAGTTCCAGAGTTCAAAATCCGAATAAGGGCAGAATTCTCAGTTAATAAAGAAATAGGTGATCGACGATTTTAATTGATAATACTCAATATTTTAATAGATTTTTGGTATTTTCTATTATTATTTTAATGTGATAAAATGAATTTTATTATATAAACACTAAATTCATTGAAGATGAAGGTCTCTGATTTGTTTTAATGCCATTGAAAAAAAAAAATTGTTTTAATGCCATTGAAAAAACAATTCTTCTTCTTTATTTAAAAATGTAAATATTTGTTTAATTTAAAAGTAATCTGATTTAGAAAGTAATATTGGAAATAGGCTATTTGTGAACTTGAAAGGTGAATAAATAATTTAAGTTAGTAGCTTGTCGACGCTATAATATGTCGGTATTGTGCTACAGCACGTAATCGTTAATAACGACGCTGCATTTATAATAAATGACTGTATTTAACTATAATTTTATTAATATTGCAGTGAAAAGGTTTAACAACACATTTAACCTGAATCTGATCAAATCGCACAGTAAAAGAGATTTTTTAACCTCATTCGAAGGATTATTATTAATTTTATTACACTTGAAATAGGTAAATCTTCATTGATTAATACATTGATATTTGTTAATAAATACATACAACATTAATTATTGATAAACAATGTTTCAACTTGCAATCACCTACTTTTACATACTGATCAAAAACGAGTTTCCGTTCTAACTGCTCGTTGAAGTTCAGTTTCATTAGTTTAATCTTTTGTTATCTGTAGTCTATAAATTAGTATAAATAGCTATATCATGTTCATTACATACGCCTTCAATATTGGTATTCTGTCCAACATAATTTTCTTGTGTTTCCCTAAGAGAATTTAACGCTAGAATTATTGCGAATGAGGTTACATTTTTTTTAAAATTTTATTTTAAATTGTTCAAAGTAGTGTCCTTCTACAATAATACACTTCATCATTTTTTTCTTTCACTTCTTAAGGGCTCCTAAACAATCTTGTTTTGTAATGCTTTCAAACTAATATCTGGAAAACAATCATGGTTGTTAAATTAATTTCTAGTAACTAAAAAACTACCAAAATTGTCAAAATAGTTACTGTAGAACTTAAAAAATATCAAATTAATTAATACTGACTTAAATACTGTCACATTATAAACAATGAATGGAAAATGCTGTCGGGTTAATTTCATATTTTTACTCAGAAGAGTACGATAATTTAAAAAAATCTGATGTGGCCAGCACATTACCTTCCGTCAATTCTTTGTATTTTGTACAAATCCCATAACAAAAGATCCTTGGAAAAGATTCTATATATCCAGTAAAATTGTAACACGAACATATACTATTTTCTACATATTCCATACCGAGAGTTCGTTGAAAAAATTCTATAAATCTAATAAAATTAAAATACGAACATACACTATGTAAATTGTACTTGACACTAACATCTATTAATTAGAATTATTTAAATATATCAGCTGTTTCCATCATTATAGTAAATCTGGCTGATATATGAAAGTTAATATCTTTATAATTCTTTAACTCTATATCTATTGAATATGAAAGAAAATGCATAATCAAACCGTATACATAATAAGATATTCTTTCATATTAATCATATAAAATGTCAAGAAATATTTACAGCGTTTATTCAAAAAAACTCTTAAAGAACTTTAAATAAGGGAACTTCCGGTTAACCAATTATAACCTAAATCTAATCAGCTCTTCATATGGAATACAAAAGAATTATGTATAATTTTTAGAAATGTAGTATGTTATCGTCGGAGAAATTTTTGTGACACATACACACACACACACACACACACACACACTCACACACAGACACACACACATAAACACACACATATACATACAGACACATAGGTACCCTGAAACGTGCTTATTCAAAAAACTAACCACCGAATTTTTTGACGAAAGACTAAAGGTGACGGAAGGTATAAAATAATTCGGACATTATCATGAAAATAAATTTATACCCGGTTTTACCAACACCAAATAAATCTTCGAATAGCTTATTCGTCGAATAAGAGAAAAATATCGCATCTAAATCATTATACAAATTAATGACGGTATTTATTCTATACAGTGTCCCACACTCTATGTTCAGTGTAGGGTCTTATGGAGTAACATGTTGCCAAATTTACCTGCTGTAAGTCTACAAGATAGAAAGAGCGAAATAGGTGCCCAAAAAGAGATGAAATATTCCGAGTACTTCATTGAATATATTTATGACTGGTGTATTTTCAGTGTATATATTTAAACAGGTGGGTGAAAATAAAAAATAAATTAAATAATAAACTGGTCAGTTTTGCTTTAAAATCAATATGGGACGATATAAAATAATTAACACTGTATTTTCTACAGTGCATTTTTGTAACACTATACTTGCATATTGGAGGAGATGATGACTTAAAATCCATAATTGTTTGTGTTCCTCCTACTATACATTATCCCAGTGTCATATTGATGAAGAATATTTTTTTTATATTTTATGCTATTTTTGTCGACATATATTTACTACCATGTGTTTCACGCACAAATGCGATTATGTGTGAAACATATCAATTTACAAAATTTCTCCTTTTTACACATAACAAAAACAATTTACAAACAACATAAATCTTACGTTTATTAATTTTATATCCCATTTTCATGCTTTTTGTTGTCATTAAAAACCACAGTTAATTTCAAGTTAAACTTAATGTTTATGTTGGGTTATAAGAAGCTTTATAATGAGATCATTGTAATTATACGCTGAAAGATATAAAAGATTGAGTGTTGCAGTAAATGATGCGAAGGTGTGGGCCGTCAGCAGCGGCAGGAAAAGGAAGTACAAATATTCCAGCCAGAAGCGTGATCTTAATCGCTCAGTCATTAGTAATGACCGTGCGTCGTGCGTGTTGTATTACCGGCCAAGGAGAAAACAGAGAGCATATATGCGACATATACTTAGACAAAGACAGAGAAATGGATGCATATTCAGAAAATCCAGATAGGTATAGTCTGATGAAAGAAAGATGTCTATTCAAGGTCATTTACTAACTGTTGGGTATAATATTAATTGCAGACAACTTTATATGAAAAAAAAAAAAAAAACTGATGATAAAGCAATCATTATGTTCAAATATTTTTATATTCACTCATAACAATCTTTATTTTACATTTAACAAATATACCATAAACAAAATAAATTTCACAAATATTCACAAAATAATAGAAAAACTTAACAAAAATAAAATAGTACTCGCATCTTTACACAAAGTCTTTTCAGAGCCGTACCCCGGAAGACAATGAAGCAAATCAATAGTACATCTAATATTTATGTACGATGGAAAATATATTACTTTTTACAAATTTTAATTTCATTAGAATAAAATATATTACCACTATATTCTCCTTAATACGATTTCATTATTAATGTTAATGTAATTGCTTATTGACAGTGACATTTGTTTAAATATGTCAAAATTGTTATTAAAGTATTATGTTTTTGTTTGACGCATTGACAAGATGATGTATAAATAGTTATTTATGCAACAAGCGTAAAACGTATAACCTTATTTACTCCAGTTGCATACAATTTTTTTTACGTCTGCAATAAAAGTGTGAAAAAAGTGCTGTAACGTTTCATTATTTCACTCCGTAGTGTTAAAAAAGTGCACTTTTTTTACATTTTTTTATGTTAAAAAAGACACAATTTATAAATCCATTTTAATGAAAAAAATCTGTTGTGGCCAGCACAAGACCTCTCGCCATTTCCATATTAGGCATATAAGTATTGTATTGCACTTCGCTTTCGAACCGTCGTTTTATAACAAAATATTATAGAACATTACCCAAATATTGTTTTTTATTATATTTAACATGTCTTCTGCACACATATAATTCTAATTATATCTATTTTTCATTGTATGAGGAAGTTTCTAAATGTCAGAGATTGTTCCAATTCATTAACCAGATTGGCGGTATTACTGATGGATATATGCATTTTACCACAATTTTACCTATAATTTCAAATATTTAATTAATAAAACAATAAGAAAAATTAAATATACTTCCCAGTAAAAGCTATCAGAATGTCAGTAAAACTGTTGATTTTTGACACTGACATGCGTCATTTACAAATTATGTTATAAAATTGAAATTTGTCAACTGGTGTCCTTAGTGCCGTAGCCTCTGCGATTAGTTCACTCTATAAATTATAGTGTCTTTATCTCTAAATCTATACAAGATATAATAAAAATTTTAAGTGTATTAGATGGAGAATTTTATGTTCTTCAATATTTAATAAAAAAAAACCTCCCAAAAAATTATATTTAGAAGAATTTTTCTAAGAAACTACTACGTCCGGTTGTTCAATTGTTACCAAAACCTTTTCAGCTCTTCCCAGGAATGTCAGATTGAGGAAACTACAGTTAAATATTTTTTAAGTATAGTTTTTGAGGAATCGTGACTACAACATCCAGACATACATACATACATACATACACACACATACACACATCCACACACACACGCACACACACAGACATCATTTTAAAAATGTTATAATCGGATTCTAAGGACCTTAAATCGTGCTTATTCAATAAAATCTGATATGCGAATTTTAGCATGAATCCAATCCCTCTCTTAGCGAGAGGTAAAAAGTGTACTTTTTTTAACAGACGTAAAAAATACATAATTTTATAAAATTACGTTTAAGATTATTTACTAAATGCTATTATTGTAGAATTGCAGATTGTACCATTTTATTTAATTTTTATTAGTAAGAGTTGCTGAAAATTTATATTCAATGTATTTTTTTTTTTCAAAAAACTGTTAAAAGCATGTATAAGTGATACTTCCGGTTATCCGATGTACACTAAATACTAATGAGCTCTTCCCACATTAGTACAGAATGGGTATACAAAATTTCAAAATTTTCTAATTGATGGTATTTGCTTTCTAGTTACAAAATAGGCAGCCATTATAAATTCTTTAAACTAACATTTATGCTCGAGTTGGATTTCAACCCAGGACCTTTAGATTGCCAAGCGTCATAGGGGAGTCTATCCTATTCGACAATATATTCACAAAATTTCATTGGAGAGAGTGAAAGAAATATAATTTTTTGCGTGTATTTATTATTTTATAAAAAGGTTTCTGTCTTAATCAGCCATTGAAGTCTAATATATAATGTTAGTTATATTCCCATTTTTATTATATTTGCTAATATGAAACATCATATAAATTAATTTCTCTTCTCTATATGAAATATTAAATTTATTTGTAAAAGAACAAACACATGAATTGAGTTTCTCTAAGATAAATACACTCAAGCTCACGTTTTTGATGTGACTTTGTTTGATTGTCATATATGGCACTGAAATGTCGGCTCATAATGCACGTCCTGAAAGTTTCCTTTCTATTCCCATATCTCAGTCAAGAATTTCTCTATCCTTTTATTTATCTTTGTTTAAGATCTCTCTAGTTGTAAAAAATCTATTTTAAAGAATGTTATTTTCTTCTAGTTTGCATGAGTTTAAAATCTGTACTTTCCAGGTTAAAGTAAAGTGTAACTTTCTTTAACCCCAAACAAACCACGAAAGAATAAATCGCAAATTGAAAACAGTCTTTAGACCGAGGTCTTGAATGCCAGAGTAAAACACCAGATGATCAACACCTACACGACCCGACTACTCTCATTCGCTTTCTGCACGCAATGTTGGATATCCTGTTGCTACCACTAAACTACATATTTTTTAATAGTTGTTTGTGATTTAAGTGAGTAAAGATACATTTTAACTGCATGAGAAAAGTTTACCACATACGACATTGTGGCAAAAGACTTTATTTTAGTTTGTTGTTAATGTTACTTAAGTAAAATACATAAATTGTCAATGTAGAAGAAGCTCTAGGAAAATTATTATTTTAATTGTTATTACTAATATATTGGTTACAAAAATATTTATTAGTTACAGTCCATTTATTTACTAATAAACTGAAGTGCAAAAGAACGGGCCACTATTTTTTACCTCTCGCTAAGAGAGGTATTGGATTCATGCTAAAATTCGCATATCCAGATTTTATTGAATAAGCACGATTTAAGGTCCCTACAATCAGATTATAACATTTTTAAAATGATGTCTGTGTGTGTGTGTGTGTGGATGTATGTGTGTGTGTGTGTGTGTGTGTGTGTGTGTATGTATGTATGTATGTCTGGATGTTGTAGTCACGATTCCTCAAAAACTATAAGACTTAAAAAATATTTAACTGCAGTTTCCTCAATCTGACATTCCTGGGAAGAGCTGAAAAGGTTTTGGTAACAATTGAACAACCGGAAGTAGTAGTTTCTTAGAAAAATTCTTCTAAATATAATTTTTTGGGAGTTTTTTTTATTAAATATTGAAGAACATAAAATTCTCCATCTAATACACTTAAAAATTTTATTATATCTTGTATAGATTTAGAGATAAAGACTCTATAATTTATGGAGTATACTAATCGCAGAGGCCAAGGCACTAAGGAAACCAGTTGACAAATTCCAATGTTTATAACATGACATATGTCATTGTCAAATATCAACAGTTTTAGTGACATTCTGATAGCTTTTCCTGGGAAATATATTTAACTTTTCTTATTCTTTTATTAATTAAATATTTGAAATTATAGGTAAAATTGTGGTAAAATGCATATATCTATCAGAAATACCGCCAATCTGGTTAATGAATTGGAACAATATTTGACATTTAGAAACTTCCTCATACAATGAAAACTAGATATAATTTGAATTATGTGTGTGCAGAAGACATGCTAAATATAGTAAGAAACAATATTTGGGTAATGTTCTGTAAGATTTTGTTATAAAACGACGGTTGGAAAGCGAAGTGCAATACAATACTTATATAGCCTAATATGGAAATGGCGAGAGGTCTTGTGCTGGCCACAACAGATTTTTTATTTCTATTTTTGTTAATTGTTATCGCTAAGTTAAGTTATGTATCTATAATTTTAAATATTTAATTGAATAAAATAAGAAATATTTAATGTACTTTAATGCGTTTCTCGTACTTCTGGCATTATAAGTTCCTATCTTGAGGCGAGGCCGCAAATGCAAGTCACTGGCGAGGGACACTCTATCACTTATATCACTTTCAGATCATATACTTTCCACTTTGGTTTTGAACTTGCCACTGACATCTGTCAATTAGATTTTTTTGAATATATCTGTTGTTTTCATAATTTTTGCAAAGCTGACTGATTTTCGAAAGTTAATCTCTCTATAACACTATATCTATTGATTTTGGCACTTTTATTTTAAGATTTCTTGTCTTGTTGTTTCGTCAATTCTATGTATTTTGTACAAATCACATACCAAAAGTTCCTTGGAAAATATTCTTTTAACCAGTAAAATTGTACACGAACATATACTATTTTTACAAATTTCATACCGAAAGTTCCTTAGAAAAGATCCTATAAATTCTATTAAATTATAACACGAATTTACACTATGTAAATGGCACTTGACACTGACATCTGCCAAATAGAATTATTTGAATATATAAGCTGTTTCCATGATTATGGCAAAGCTGGCTGATTTATGGAAGTTAATCTCTTTATAATTCTTTAACTCTATATCTATTGAATATGAAGGAAAATGTATAATCAAACCGGATAGAGAATAAGATATTCTTTCTATTGCTAATCACATAAAATGTCGAAAATGATATTTAACTGCGATTTTTCAAGAAAAACTGTTAAGAACTTCAAATAAGGGTACTTCCGGTTGACCAATTATAATCAAAATCTAATCAGCTCTTCATAGGGTTGTAAGGAAGAGGAATACGAAAGAATAATAATTTTTAGAATTGTAGTTTTGGAGTTATCGTCGGAGAAAAATTTGTCACACACACAAACACACACACACACACACACACACACACACACACACACATACAGACATCATCGTAAAACCAGTAAAATCGTATTGTAGGGACCTTAAAACGTGCTTATTCATTAAAAACTCACCACCGAATTTTTTGACTAAAGACAATACCTCCCTTACCTAAAGGTGACGGTAGGTAAAAAAATAATATTTGGAAGATTTTTTTAAGAAACTACTACTTCCGGTTGTCCAATTGTTACCAAAACCTAATCAGCTCTTTCCATTAATGTTAGATTGGGGAATCCGTAGGTCTTAAATCTTATAGAATTTGACAATCATTGCAAAAGTGTTAAAATCAAATTGTAGGGGTCTTAAAACATACTTATTCAAATCCTGGATATGCGATTTTTTGCATTAATCCAATACCTCTCTTAGCAACAGTTAAAAAGTCAACTGCTTTCACCAAATTACATCCTTTCAACTTTACAATAAACATCATCTTAACCCTTGCCTTAGAAAAAATTCCCTTTGAAACGGAACAACCATCAACACCACACCCGCACTTGCACCCAACTTCCTAGCACGCAACCTTCCTGTTGCTCTTGCTCTTGTACGACCTTCCTCGGCTCGGCAGCTTCGTCTTGGCGCACGTACTACCGCTAGGCTGTCCCAGTGACCCACATGTTTGTCTTGCTAGCCGACAGCCACCAGCCAAGCCATGGCGGCCAGCATTCAGTCACTGTCCGGTCTTAGCCTAAGACACACAATCAACACCATCCACAACACAAGACCATTAAACATCACACTCACCACACATAAAGTGTTCTCATTCACAAGTGTATTCAGTGATTCGACTTGCAAAATGGGGGAAAAACAAAGCTAGCCCTAACCTCAAAGTGTGAAATTCAAGGAAGACTCGAATTGTTGTGAGTGTAAATAAAACGAGGACCAATATTTCTGTCAGAAATGTCGACGGGTGAATGTTGTTTAGTGATTCTGCTGTGTTTGCTGGCGACAACAATAGGGGATGAAGCAGGTAAGCTGGATTATGGCAAAGCTTGTGTTCAGAGTGTATTGTAATGTCCGTTCGGCAATAATCTCCAGCAACACAGGTTTCGCGGGAACTGTGACACCTGTTGCGAAAGAATTTAAATGGTAGAAAATGCTGAGGCCAGTATTCTGTAGTCCAATGAAGACCATATTTTGTTATTATATTTTTATACTTGTTTCCCGCAAGTTTATTTAGAGAATTTCTAGTAATAAAATTTGATAGTTTTGCCAATTGTGTAAATAGGAGCGGTTCTTAAAAAAAAATCACTGACGGCCCCTAAAATGGTAGTACTATGCAACCATGATTTTGTAAATTAAAGGGATAAAGAAGAATGGAAACTGAAACGAAATAAAATATGAATTGACAAATTTATCATTGCAGTCATTAATCTGATTTGTGTCTATAGTCTATTTGAGAATGACTGGCAGTAATAAATCATTATTTGCAAGAGTAGTATTGGATTTTTGCCAGCAATGCGGCAAATAAAACTACCAGAAAAATCAGTTGTAACTACACTAGGACGGTCAAAATAAGCCGCACGCTTTGTACCTGGAACGAAACTTACTTGTCGAACAATAGAAATGCCGTCCGATAATCCCCGTCGGACTGTGTCATAGACGTAGATAGGATTTGTAGAGTGATCTGTTTATACATTTACTAAAAATAAAAGTTTTTAATATCTAAATAAAACTTTCTCAGTCATTATTATTATATTGCATACATTTAATATTTACATACATACATTCAATATTTACATTTTTATTTGTTACATACTAAAATTTATACTTATTTCATGTGTGTTGTCAAGATATTGGTACCTGTCATATTTCTATTAAATATACATATTACATTACATATACTTATATATTTATACATAAATTATTAAAAATCAGAATCTGATTCTGAATCTTGTCCTACTGAAATTATAAATGGCTCGATCGTTTCGTCTATCAGATGGTCAAATTTGCACATTTGGTCTTCTTCCTTTATGACATGTTGAATACAGTTTTTCCAATTATCGGCAGTCACATGTTTTAATGCATCCATAAAAAGATTTTTCACATTGTCCAATTTAAAAGTGGTGTTGTTTCGCGCTACTTCACCTTTAACTTGAGCCCAAACTAATTCAATTGGATTGAGCTCGCAGTGATAGGGCGGTAAACGAAGGACAGTAATACCGAATTTAGTCATTTCGACTATCCCTGTGCAAACAATTATTGGCGCGCCACTGGAATGTCTTTGACAGAATGATTTATTACTGCCAGTCATTCTCAAATAGACTATAACAAATTTTGATAGTTTTGCCAATTGTGTAAATAGGAGCGGTTCTTAAAAAAATCGCTGACGCCCCCTAAAATGGTAGTACTATGCAACCATGATTTTGTAAATTAAAGGGATAAAGAAGAATGGAAACTGAAACGAAATAAAATATGAATTGACAAATTTATCATTGCAGTCATTAATCTGATTTGTGTCTAGTTGCATCGCTGTCAAATTTTAAGCTAAGGTGAAACAAAAAATGCAAATCGAAATTTTGACAGCAATATTAAAATACTCATTTCACACTTAACATTTAAGCGACAGCGGTGCAACTGGCCATTAATATTCTTTTTTGCATGATCAGATTTTTTTAATCTTTACTAATAGGGTTTCTCAGGCAATATGTTTTATTTACATATTACTGATCGGTAAGTGATTGTGATTAGGTACTTACCGATCAGGACGCGAGGCAGTAAGGAAATGAAAACAACGATGAAAGCTTACTTTAAAAAGACAACTAAAATTTTTTGATATGTTAAAGTTTAAAGACATGTCAAAATTATTTTCAAATCTTATTACTCAATTTTGTGCGTCGATTGTGCAAAAAACGTAATAAGCATTGCGGTCAGTAAGTGTTCTTCTACCGGATTCGGATCTAGACTTCGTCTTGATCTCCAAAATCATCCTTAACTGGTAGGAAGCACTTACTTATTTCTAATTCTTAAATAATTATTTATACGATCGAATTCTTCTTTTCGTTTAACTCTTGAGTTCCCAAGGCAGTAGGTATCTTATCTTTACAAATTACTGATCGGTAAGTGATTGTAATTAGTTACCGATCAGGAGGCGAGGCCGTAAGTAAATTAAAAATAAGCAACGACAATCATCAAAGCTTATTTAATAAATGACAATTTTTTTTTTAATATGACTAAATAAATGTCAAATCTTTTTAAATTTTGTTATCGGGTCGATCGTACAAAAACCGTAATAAGCAATGCGGTTATTAAAGTGCTTTGTACCGGTATCAGATGTATTGCAGACCGCAATTTCGTCTCGACCTCCAAAATCATCCTCAACCAGTGGGAAGCACTTACTGCCCTTAATACTTAAATAAATATTATTTTTCTGCAAGCTAAAATTCTAACTGGGGATTTTAAATTGCCTGAAGAGTATGAAATGTCAATTTATTTAAAAGGTAAAGAGTCTAATAAATAACAGCTCAAGAAAACAATTATATATATATATTGACAGATTATTAAACTTCTATTTTCAATAGCGACCAGTTCCCTTTAAATTATAGAGTTGGAGTAGCACAGATCTTTTTTTTATTACTTACTACCGTTTTAAGGGGCGTCTACGATTTTTTTTAGATAAAACGTACAAAATGTTCCTTCTATTATATAATTGACTTTCGTCACAAAAATTGTATCGATAAATAATGTTTTTGGTTAAAAAAACAACTGTTTAAATGACATAGGAATATAAATTCGTATACAAACTAAATTGATTTCGTCAATAATATCGATGTTTTGTTGAATAGTGTTTGACCGACATTTATAATCTAAAAAGAGTCACAGTTATATTTTTCTAATTGTGGTGACAAGTAATATTCGTACATGACAGTATACAGTAATGCTTCACTAATTAGAACATTAAAGACTAAAAACACAAGGCTCAGAGGGGCATTTCAAATACAGTATGCTGTATTTTTATGAATACGACTACGCAAAAATGTTTTCGATAATAATTAAATAAGAGGAGAAGTAAATAGAACGAAAAAAAAAAAAACGAAAGATATCAGGCATTCGAATTAAAGGGGGTACTATTTAAATAAAACCAGTTGTTAAAAATTAACTATTGAGTTAAAGAATGCAAATAGAACTTTTTTTCTTCTTTTAACTCAATGTTTGTTAGGTATAGCTGTTTTAGGTTAATATTACAAATTGGTTCTTTCATCCAAAGCTAAATATAAATTTTATGGATTAATGTAAGAACAATCAATGCCAATATTTAGAAAATTTGAGCAATGAATGATTTAGGCTGTGTTCGATGTCGCACTTTGGCATTTAGTTTTCGGATTTAGATCTTCTTCACATAAATACAACTCCGAATGCCACACTAATGCCATCCATTGATTTGTAGGGCACCATTTTAAAATATCAGAAATGAATTATACAATTCGATTTAATTTGATGCTTTAGATTAAATGTTAATACCTATTATATTTCATAAAATAAAAGGTAAGGCTGTGTCCGATGTTGCACTTTTATCACCCTAATATCTAAATCCTAAATTTATATGCACTAAAGCTAGTGATTATGTAGGATTTTAGGATTTTGCAAGAGCACACTATGCCTTGAAGTTGACGCGCACTAATTGTACAAATCATATTCATAGTCGTAAAACATCAAATTTACTTCCAAAGAATAGCTTCTTAGCATCTATTTTATGAAATATAATATTAATATTTAATTTGAAGCATCAAATTAAATCTAAGTGTATAATTCATTTTTATTATTCTAAAGTGTTGCCATACAAACCAAAGGACGTCATTAGTGTGCCATTCGGATTTGTATTTATGTGAAGAAGACTTAAATCCTAAAATCTAAATGTCAAAATGCGACATCAGACACTGCCTAAGAAGCTATTCTTTGACAGTAAATTTGACGTTTTATAAAAATTATAGCAACGAACATGAATTGTTTAATTAGTGCGCGTCAACTTCAAGGCATAGCGTACCTACTTCTGCAAAACCCTAAAAGCTAATTCTTAAATCCTCATTAATGACAATATTGGGGAAATATAAATTTAAGATTTAGATATTAGGGTGATAAAAGTGCATCGGACACAGCTTTAGTCAACAAGGAACTTTTATTGTTAATAATATCGAGAGTATCTTTTGATGTTTTATGCGTTATGTTCAAAATGATTTGAATACATATTTGCGTTTTCCGTAATAATGCTAAATATTTACCTTACTGTTTCTCTTTTAACAAACAATAAATAACTGTATTATTAACATAAAGTGAATCTTAACGGTGAATACTAATAAATAATCTGTCACATATTAGCAATAACATGTTTCATAATAATGTATTACATATGGTTTATTAATAAAGGTGGGAACTATTCAATGTCAAGTATTATCTTAATACTTGCTACTTTTAATGAGTATTGTATTAAAATTTACAATTTTGTAATATGAAATACAGGCAATAAATTTATATAATTATAAGGTTTAAACAACCAAATAATTAAGAAAACGATAAATATTAATTAATATCCAATAAATTTACTATAATATACCTTACAGATAGTAATAATACGATACTAAGTATATATGTATACCTATAGAGGTTATGAATAATAACATTTATCATTATTTATATTAAAATGTACATGTTTTTAGATAATTTGTAAAATTGTGAAAATTATTTGAAAGCCTATATAAAGTTGGCAATATAATTATATGATACCTCCATGAATAGCTCATAAATTATAACATATATTACATATACTTACATACATAGTGTAACTTTACGTTCTTCAAAATCAACACCATGAAATATAAATGTATGTTTGTGGCACAAGTGTATGTATTGAGAAGTTATACATATATACTAAAACTGTATTAAATTCATTTGTATCATTATGATAACTAATTTATTTTGGAGGTATGAATTTTAATGATTTACAAAATACATATTTGTATTAAGATTTTATCATCATTTTTAATTATATCCTTTAATATGCGATAAAAACTCATTTGTAAATATTCATATAAGTGAAATTAAGGTCTTATCTTAAAATATTCACATAATTTAAATCTTTATGTATTAAAATTGCAGTTTGATGCTAAAATTCTTTCAGATTTTACAATGGCGTTTCAAAGATAGTTTTATTTATATTATCATTATATAATATTCATTCAATTCAAAAGTCCTACAAGATTCAAGCATAGTTTATTTGAAATTGTTACTAAAGTGTCCAAAAATCGTCATCAAAAGCTCAAAAATCGGTAATAAAGTAATCCATTATATGACGATTTCAAGCAAATGCAATGTTACCAACCTCATAATAATTATTATTGCACATATAAGATAATTTGGCTAGGTGTACGATATGTAATAGTAAATTTGTACGTAAAATGACAAAATTGTAATAAAAACGTACTAAACAATTCTGATGAAGAATACTGAAATAAAACAAAATTTTAAGTGTTCTTTACGATAACCTCAATGTTTGGAGGTTAGAAACATTGAGTGTCAAACTGATAGTTACATAAACATAACCTATAAAAATAAAATATTCCTTTCATTTTTAGAAATGTTCGATAAAATTTTAAATAAAATTTAATATGTAACTCGGCACTGAAGTTCAATTTTATCACATGGTTTATTTTCCTCGGCATTACGGTCTCGGCAACTAAATTCCATATTCGTGATAAAAAGTAGAACTTCAGTACCCTGATAAATAAAAAACTATTTATTCAATTTTGACGTTTTATACTGTCATTATTAACTCCATAGCAATAACTATAAGTAACACTTTTTTCACATGTAAATTAAAAATATTTTTAAATCACCCTTACAAAATTTTAACTCACTCTGCAACAAATAATGCATTTAATATAACATCAGGTACGAAAATAACACTCACCATAATATTTATCAGACATTTTCAGCCATTTTCATTATTTGCACGGCGCGAATGACAGACAATAAAGCATTTTACATACATGACTTAACGTCTATCAGCGACGATTGTCATGCTCAGCCTACTAACTGATCAGTTTTTTATTTTGTCAAAATTAAATATGATAATGGTTTTTTATTAGTATTTCGTCAAAATTGAATAAAATATTGTACAAACCACGTGAGCTAAGAATGTTTATTCACTCGAAGAAATTAACTAAACTTTCTTCTCATGAATAAACATTACCTTAGCTCACTTAGTGTGTTAATTAAATATCTATTATTTCCATGGTTTTCTGATTCTTGACGAAATTATGACATTCTATTTCTTAAATATCACGTACCGCATATATGTTGTTACATTGAATTTAAACTTATTTAATGTAAAATTTAATTCTAAACAACTTTTTATTGTTGTAGATTTGCTTTAAAAGTTACAGGAGAGCCAATGCCAATATGCGCACATATTTAAAATTCCATGTTAAACTTCTATATTCCAAGTATTAGTGCACATCCGGTATATAATCAGTATCACACAGTTATGTCCAAAGTTAACATTCTAAAGAAAATTATAATTAATTTATGAAAACAAGTTTTCCAAATTATCTAAATTGGTGCTACTGTTATTTATAACACCGAAACGCAATTTTCTGTTTTGATATGTTATAATTCTAGCAATAAGTGCACAGTTAGTTCATCTGGGTATTTTGTTGAAATTATGCGACTAGTTTTTGTTGCGTGTAGAAGTTCCGGTACTATCGAAGAACTGGTTACAAATAAAACCAACCTACCGCAATAAGCTCAAAGGCTCAAACCATAAAAATGCTCATTTCATTTTAAAGGCAACTTGTTTTTTTTTAAAAAAGATAACAATTTCGTCTGTTAAAATATTTGTAAATAACATTACGTACAAAGTATCACGTTTCATGTTCCATTATTGCGAACAAATTTATATTCACGTTTTGTTATTTTTTATGAAATGAACTGTATTTTATGATTCATATTATCTCATAACTGTTTTTTAAATGGTAAAGTATCATCAACGGTTGTAGTATATTATTTTCTAATTCATTTCCACGTATTCAATTTAGAAATAAAGTGATAGAAATGCTGACAGTTACAAATATCTAACATTTATCATATTTTTTAATAAGCTACCCGATTACATTAAGGTGTACTATCATGGAAACATTTACGACAAATTGAAATGAAATTTAAGTATGTAAAATTCTGAAAATGTTTACCACCAGTGAGATCAGATATTTATAGCAAAAATAAAACAAAACTACATTGACATTATAGAAATGGTATCCCGCCGGGAAATTTTTTTCTTTACTATTCGTACAATAAACAACAGATTTGCTTAAAAAAGTACCTAACGACTGTTCACGTGACTGTATGTAGAGAGATTAATGGCCATATTATGGTCAAAAATCTGTTAAAAAATCGACTAATATATATATTTCTTGAATATATTCAATGTTTTTTACTTTCCGTCCGGCACCTTTAGGTGAGGAAGGTATTGTCAAAAAATTCGGTGCTTAGTTTTTAATGAATAAGCATGTTTTAGGGTCTCTAGAATACGATTTAACTAGTTTTACGATGATGTCTCTATGTGTGTCTTTGTGTGCGTGACAAATTTTGCTCCGACGATAACTCCAATACTACATTTCTAAAAATTATAATTCTTTCGTGTCCTCTTTTTTACGTCCGTATATGACGAGCTGATTAGATTTTGGTTTCAATTGTACAACCGGAAGTTCTCTCATTTGAAGTTCTTAACAGTTCTTTTATTTTTTGTAAAAACGCAGTTAAATATCATGAATGAAAGAATATCTTATTGCTTATATACGGTTTGATTATACATTTTCCTTCATATTCAATATAAGTTAAAGAATTATAAAGAGACTAACTTTCATAAATCAGCCAACTTTGCCATAATTATGGAAACAGCTGATATATTCAAATAATTTTAATTGGCAGATGTCAGTGCCAAGTGCTATTTACATAATGTAAGTTCGTGTTATAATTTTATTGGAATTATAGAATATTTTCTAAGGTACTTTCGGTATGAAATTTGTAAAAACAGTATATGTTCGTGTACAATTTTACTGGTTAAAAGAATATTTTCCAAGGAACTTTTGGTATGTGATTTGTACAAAATACATAGAATTAACAAAACAACAAGACACGAAATCTTAAAATAAAAGTGCTAAAAGTTTCGTCCGTCGCCATATATTAGATAAACATTTTGTAGTAGACTTTATTTTGAATGTTAGTTTCCTTAAATATATCTAGTTAGTCCCAACCTTTCTGGTGATTATTTTTGGATTATCCATAAAATTTAACCTACCGACAGGAATTCTCAAAAAAAAAAAAAAAACAGATACTAAAGTATCGCGGTTTGTTGTATCTTAAAAAAAGTTTTATAATTTATAATACTTTCGATTTTATTTTTAGTGTCTGTTTCTTTTTATATGTTTGGTTGTTATTCCCAACATTTGAATAGTTTTTTGCTATCAGATATCCGTAAAATAAAATAAAAAAGCATACTAAAATATTGCGGGTCGTCGTATCTCAGGTAAATGCTTTAGAAAATCTATTTTAAGATTTTGTTTTGAGTGCTTGTTTTCTTTAATATGTATGGTTATTCCCAACCTTTGAGGAATTTATTTTTTTACTGAAATATATTCTCAATAAAAACAATGGATCGTCTGTCGTTGACGCTTACAGAATTCTTTCATATTTATTTTTTATTTTTAGTGCCTGTTTTCTTAAATATTTTTGTTTTTATAAATCTTAATCCATAATTTTAAGATTTCCATCTAGCTACAACATTCCCAACACCAAAAACGTTCATAATTACTTAAATCTTTCTCTAACCACTGAAAAATTTAGAATCCACTTTCTAAAACCCATATTTGTCTAAAAAATTTAAAATGTCAAGATAAAATGCGCCGATACCACAGGGATAAGAATGTCTGAAGAATTTGTAGGTTAATATCCCAGTGGGCTGGTGTTCCACTTTACAAGCGAAACACTCTTACCTGGAGAGCGGTAATACACGCTCAATTAGTCACAAATATTTTCTCTTCACTGACTCACTGATATGAACGATATGCTCACATACCTCTCAAACTGCTCTACCTGTACTTTCGTAAAGAAAACAATTCATACTTTAAATGTCAATACACACCATTGATTTTTCTAAAATATTTTGTGACCTACCGCTACCCTTCGTAGCTAAAAATTACATATCGTGATTTTAGTAAATGACCACGTTTTAAAGTCCCTAAATTCCAATTTTAACATTTTCACGATGATGTGCGTGTGTGTATGTGTATAAGTGTGTGTATGTGTGTGTGTGTGTGTGTGTGTGTGTGTGTGTGTGTGTATGTGTAAGGATTTTGTCTTCGCTCTAACTCAAACACTATCATTCAGAAAATTCTGAAACCTTGTATTTCGACCCTATTCTAATATGGAAAGAAACCATTAGATTTTGGTGTAAATAGGATAACCGAAAAATGGCACTTTACTTGAAGCTCATAATGGTTTTTCTTCAAAAAATAACATTAAATGCCATTTTTTGCATTTTATGTCATGTAATGTAAATTAATATAAATTAAATAGCAGGAGGTCTTGTGTTGGCCACATCAGCTTTTTTTTAATTGGTCAATAACGAAATAAACGCACATCACATAACTGTGTGACTTGTAGGATAAGCAAGACCCGAGGGGTTGTTACAATCCAATTTTAATTCTACTAATTCTTAACAAATTCCGCTAATTCTCAGATAATTCCACTAATTCCGTAATAATTCCGATAATTCCCAGGTAATTTCAGTAATTCTCCGGTAATTCCAATAATTCCTAGGTAATTCCGGTAATTCTTAGTAATTCCACTAATTCCCAGATAATTCCGGCAATTCCCAGTTAATTCCGATAATTCCTAAGTAACTCCGCTAATTTCCAGGTAATTCCGCTAATTCCCAGGTAATTCCGCTTATTCCCAGTTAATTCCGGCAATTCCCAGGTAATTCCGGTAATTCCTAATTAATTCAGCTAATTCCCAGGTAATTCCGGTAATTCCAATAATTCCAAAGTAATTCTGGTAATGCCCAGGTAATTCCGGTAATTCCTAAGTAATTCCTCTAATTCCCAAGTAATTTTGGTAATTCCACTAATTCCAAAGTAATTTCGCTAATTCTCAGGTAAATTCCAGGTAATTCCGATAATACCCAATTAATTCCGCTAATTCCTAGGTAATTCCGCTAATTCCTAAGTAATTCAGCTAATTCCTAAGTAATTCCGCTAATTCGTAGGTAATTCCGGTTATTCCGCTAATTCCCAAGTAATTCCGATGTCAGTTATATGATAGGATAATTTTCTTTTATCTAACTGACACTTACCTACAGGTGGAAAAAATCGGGCCTTAGTCAATAAAAATAAAATTTTCGTTTGTGAATAAAATATGTCGTAATTTCTACTATAAATAGCTAAAACCAGTTAATAGATCAAATCTCTAAAGTTTTAAATATTAATTGCAGTAATCAGCGTAATCAGTTTAATTGCTCATTCAGCACTAAATTGCTAATTTTGTGATTTATATTCTGTAACCTGATTACAATCGCACAAAATTATCGAAACTACGTCGCTTTCAATGAGGTGTATTCTAGCATGAAATTATGAAATTACATTTTACATCCATATCCCCGATTTTTTCTCGCAGGAATTATGAAAAGCTACAGACGACATTTGACATATCTCTACATTCTAGGGCAATTCACAAATCAGAGAAACTCATCATGTAGTGACTTCCATCTAAAATCGCTAGGATAACCAATTCTGGAAAGATCAAAGTAAGCATCTTCCGAATTACCGTGGTGGCGGTGAAAAACAAAAAGCTGAAGAAAAAAAAACGTTATTGAACAGATGAACATTTTATACTAATAAACTCGTTCTACTTTTACTTGAATTTTTCTTGTATGAAACAATAGATGAAGCCATTTAAATTCTATGGTAACTGTAAAGTATCATTAAACTTGAAATAATGAAATTTTGTGAAGTGAATTGGACTTTAACCGTAAGAGAGCAAATTATGTTTTATTCGGCAACTTTTTCCGAACAGAACTAAAATTAAAACAATACTTTATACTTCGTAATATCTAATTACTGTAAATATAACAGATGTTGTAACACTTTAATTAAATTGTATATCATTTCTGTGCAGCTTTTTGCCTTGAAATAAAAGAAAAATTACTACTGCTTACTGTCTATCGGGCCTATTCTGTAACTCAGTGGTTAATTTTTAACAACTGGTTAAAAATGTTAACCAATCAAGTATATTGATATATAACAAAAAATAGGATTTTTAGTTGTCAAGTCAAAATCCATTGGAAAAATAGTTCTTCAAAATTAACCACTGAGTTACGTATAATAGTTATTTATGTATAAGGCACTGAAGTTCTATTTTTTATCACGAATATGGAATTTATTTGCCAATGCCCTCAGGGCTGAGGAAAATAAACCATATGAGTGATAAAAAGGAACATAAGAGTCGAGGTGCATATTAAATTTTATTTGAAATCGAAAAATTAAAATTGTGAAAATGAAAGGAATATTTATTTTATATTTTACGGTGCGATTCTGTAATTTTCTGTACCATTATAGAACTGTAACTGTTAACAAAAGCGTATCACTTTTTAATATCAAACGGTAATAAATGTATTAGTAAACAAAAATTGTTGCGATTTTGTTCACTTTTACATTTTTAGCGTTACAGAAAGTTACAGAATCGCACTATAAATATAATCTATCTATCTGACATTCAATGTTGCTAACCTCGGAAATTGAAGTTTACTACTGTAAATCGTACACCACCCAAATTTTCTTACATGTACAGCAATTATCATATATGGGTGGCAACACTGCAATTGCATGAAATCGTCGTGACGTCTTCAAATAAACATTATTGTCCCAAGAAAATGTTTTTCTATATATACTAATCAATGGGCTACTTGCGTGGTACTGAAAATCCGATTTCTATCACTATATACGTAATGTTATGTTGAAAACATATGTAAAAATATAAATTTTATTTTTAAAAAATTATTTGTTTTTTAGTAAGTTAAGAAAGAAAATTTTCTGTGACGTCATTATATTAAAATGGAAAAGGAAACCATATGTTTAAAAATGTAACGTATATATGGTATGCGTGCGAGAAAATTTTAATTTGAATTTGACATTAGTTCATTTTTTTCTCTTTCTGGGCTCTGAAATATATTAATTACTTCACAAATAAACACATAGGTAGTCACATGTAATTTAAAATATCGATACCAAAAAGACAAACTAAAATACTAACCTCCAAACTATTGTTGAAACGTCAAACAGGGAATCTACATTTTCTGTACAAACAAACGCTATGGCTTTACGACCATTCATTGGTGCGGCGTAATTCTACGTCATACATGGCGGGAATTCAAATAATCAAATTTCATTATTTTTTTTCTGGCTAATTAATAAATATTTTGCCAAAAGAAAAAATATGGGTAGCAAGTTTGTACTTGCTCTTCAAAAATATTAAATAAAAAAAGGTACGCAAGTAGCCCATTATAAACTATGGTAAATATTCCTGAAATTCGTTGTATTAGGCAGCAAAAAAATATTGCCGTACATCGTTTTATAATTTATTTTTAATTCTAAAATTATATTCAAGAAGAAAAGCTTTGATTTCTTTAGATAACATTTTTGACATTACTGTACCACGCTCTTTATAAAAAAAATAACATTTGCAAATCAGTACAATTTCCAAAATGAAAAAAGCACAAACCTAAATCCCGTGAATAAAACAATTTTCCTGCAAACTCTCCCCATTTTCATATATTCCAAATATTATTTTTCGCTTGTGTTCTGTGTGAGCGTAAAAAACATCAAATCAAATGTCATCGCTGAAGGGCGGCGAATGCAAACACTACAAAACAAACGCGAATCTCGTGGGTGTTTATGCACCGTTGATATTAACCATTATATTATACTCCCCTGAGCAATCACCTGTGTAGTTTTATTTCTCATTTTCTTTTTGGTACCGCTGTAAAGGAGAAAATGAAATAGATATAGTGTATTTCATTAAAACTTGAAAGATCGATGAAAACTCCCCTCAATAACGATTCTTGATTTATTTACATTTTATTGAAACTTATGTTATTATAAAAATTAATAGTTATTTATGTATTAAGAGCGTAAGGAGGCTTTTATGGCCTGCGGCGGGATTTTGAACCCGAGGCGTAAGCCGAGGGATAAAAACACGTCAAAGGCCATAAAAGCAAGTTACGCTCGTGGTACATACAAAACTTTATGCACGGACGAAAATTTTCAAATTGAGTGTTAGAAAAATTGTATCGAAAAGAATTTGTCCTCGTACACACTAGATACTGGATGTATCTAGTGTTGCTATGAAAGCGGAGAACAACAGTTTATTGTTTGTTTATTAGTTATGTCATTTGAGTTTTATTTTGTGTATCTCCGTGCTTTCCATATAAATATCACAAAATTAATTTTCATTTTTCATTAAAGAATATAAAAATTTTCGATTTGTGATAAATACTTTTCATGTTGCCTGTTTAAATTGTTTATATTGTAGGTTATAATTTGGTTTGACGTTTCATTATAGCCCGGCGGACTATAATGAGGCCCGTGGGCTATAAAATGACGTTTATGTCAAAGAAATTCGTGTATAATTGTCAAATTATGATACGTCCGTGCATAAAGATAATTTAATTTCCTGCAGGTTTGTACTAATACTTACTCTTTATATTTTATTGATTTATTTATAAACTTATCCACTTTTTCATATTTTTCTATTGTTGCTAGGGCTGCGTTCCAAAATATTTGTAATTACAACATTAATATCAAACCCGTATTACAAGCGCATTTTTATAATAAAAGCGCCTATGAAGCACTCTCCTCCTAATATAATGTGAAAGTAAACTCCATAAAAGCGCTTTTATTATAAAAGTGTGCTCGTACTGCATGCCAATGTGTTTACGTAGGTATGTTTATTTTCAACCAAAAGCATGTTTTCTTCCTTAAAAAAGCAAATTACTTTCATATGTTTAGAATCGTGAGCATCCATGTTTGAAAATATTGTAATTTCTGTACCCTCCTCGATCGTATAGTAAGTAGAGATCACTTTGGAGTAAACTCTGGCTATTTTGAAACAGGTTAAGAGTAAACTCTGAGAGTAAGGTTATTAGTTTTGCAACGACTTTGAGTAATTTCGTACTCTAGAGTAGGGTTTAGGAACGCAGCTCAGTATTGTACTTGTAAATACAAGATGTTCGGTAAATAGGCGACCATCGCTTCACTGCAAGTTCACAGAATCAAAAGAAATCCCAATCTTCAGTAATATTTTTCTGTTTATCATCCGATGAAGAACTAGAGGAATTTAAAAATGACCAAGGAGAGAGTAGATTTTATTATCGCCTGTTCTGTTGCATCAAATACTGTTTGAGAAAAAACGAAAAATTGTCACATCTGACGTCAGATGTCAATCAGGAATTGAAAACACATTACGATAAGGAATTTGGCGATTTCGATCGCTTTCTTGGTACAACCTTACTACAGGTCTGCTGTTCCCTCCAATTTCACAATGGATGAACGGTGAACAAACGCTACTGCTTTCAACTTTCAACCAATCAAACTTGTGACACAGACAATAGCTATCAATCGTTTCTATACAGTGTCCCACACCCTATCTTCAGTGTAGCAGAGATAGCGAATGTTATTCTTACGGAGGTTTTCTGTACCATGTTGCCAATTTTTCAATATAATTTAATATTGAAACATTCATAAATTTTCATTGCTATACCAAAATTAGTTAACACTGTACAATTTAAGTTTTATGAGGGTCTCTTATTTACCCAAGGGCTTATTGGAATCACCCGAAATTTATCTGCAGTTCTAAATAGTTTTATTTACAGGGGCGCGAAAAGATGCATTGGAACCGGGGTGTAAAAAACATGCTGAAGCTATTTGTACGTATAATAAGTAATATTTCAATACAATATTTTAAAACCGCCCGTCATACTAATCTCGATCAAATGCATTAGAGATTAAAATATTATAAATTCAAATTGAAGATTATAAAGAAAGAATAAAGACATGAACTATGTAAAATATATGCAGTATTTCTATCAAGCCTAAATATTAGTAAATTATCAAATAAGAAGATATAAATTAATTAAAAAATAATGCTTAATAATTTTAACTCTTTATTAGTTCATCATATAATATGTCGACATAAATAGCATAAAACATAAAAAAATATTCTTCATCAATATGACACTGAGATAATGTAGGTATCGTAGGAGGAACACAAAAAATTAGGGATTTCAATTCATCATATCTATCTGCTCCAATCGGCAAGTATAGTGTTACAAAAATGCGCTGTAGAAAATATAGTGTTAATTATTTCATGTAGCTCTATATCTTTTCGTAGAATGTAAATATGTAACATAGGGAATTTATATTGTTGACGAAGATTGTAAAATGTCCAATTAAGTACAAAAAGGTTTTATATTATTTACTTTAAATTGAAGAGTTAAATGTTAAATATTTTAATTTACCTACGCTTGTTATGTTTTTATACCCTAATTATATTTTGTGTTTGTATTATTTTATATTTTTTGTAAATTGTTAAACTGACCAGTTTATTACTTAATTTTTTTTTCACCCACCTGGTTAGCTGTTTAGATACACTGAAAGTACACCAGTCATAAATACATTCAGCAGGTAAATTTGCCAACATGGTACTCCATAAGACCCTATACTGAACATAGAGTGTGGGACACTGTATAGTAAGTCACTTGGATCCGAACTATAACCCGACCTAATGTCCGAAACAAACTATGCAATAATGTCGTAGGTTGGCTCTTCAAATTATTTCATTGGAGAAATGGAATCTGCTCTCCGGAATTAAAGGAGCTCTTATGCTGGATATCGTCTAAATTGAATTAAATGACAGAAATTTAGCAATACCACATACGAGTATAACATAATAAATGTATTAGAAAATTTCGTATTAAGGAAAGTGTAAAATAATCTAATTATTATTTTTTATGATGAGATATCTGTTATCGTTAACGTTTCTTATGATGCAATTTATTTCATTAGAAAAGTAATAATTATTTCATTGGAAATAAAAATAAAACGTAAGGTAATTAGGAGAAAGTAATGAAAGAAATTTTTTCGTGCTGAAATGACATTTAATATGTCATTAATTATGTCATATTGGAACGTAATAAATGAAATTAAAAATTGAACTAGTCACACGCAAATATTAATTACATTAGATAACAAAGTGCATGCAATTTGTCTCTATATTAATAACTTTTATGTACCACAATTTATAAATGGAAAAATAAGTACACCTATTATAATAAAAGATGCAATTAAGTTTTTGCCAACAAAATAATTAATCTAAATTTATAAAAATGTGCTGTCTATTTTCCGAGTATTACCATAATTATCTTTTCGATATGATCTCTTTTGTAACTTAAAACGTGGGTGAACTAAATTTAAAATCTTCAGACTTGGCAGATCTTTTCCCGTTAACGGCGGGATAAACTCTTATTGATATTCACCGCTTATTGCCATTGTTAATTGACTTGTGCTGTCTGCGTGCTCCTTTGAGCAAAAATTATAATTAACTAACCATTAAAAGTCCGATTCTCAAAAAGTTCAATTTTCATTTATGGATTGGTGAATTCTATTCTATCCCGGTATTTAACATTTAATCTTTGAAATACTAGGAATATATTAAACTATAGGTATTTTACGATTTAAACTACCTATTAAAATTGGAGTAGAATTCGTTAATCCATAAATATATCAAACATTTTTAACATACATATTAATTTTTTAAAGATATCTGAGCAAGGTCATATCATGAACAAATTAACAAGTTATCTATCTCTCTCATATAACACACTTGCCTGTCAAAAATTCATATTGTTTCAAATAAGTAACGACATGCCGTTTTAAAATTATGCTCGTTGTTGACAATACTGTTGCTGTAACGTAAGTTCATTTATTATTTCCTATATATTAACTTGACTTATAACCGTGCGTATAGCATTATTTGTCAGTATCACTGACTCTGAAGCACTAAAAAAATTAAGGAAAAATAGAAGATGCACTATTTAGCTCTATTCAGCGGCTTGCTAAGAACTTCAAATAGACAACTGTAATCCAGGTGTTTGAAGCTCAATTTTAAACTTAGCCAGGTTCCTACATTAAAAAAAAAAATGACATATGTATGTAAAACAAGTTTGACATACGTTTTTATAATAAAAAATAACAGTATTGTCTTATGTCCCCCTATAAAAACTAAGTAAAAGATGGTATTGAATTTGATAGAATGGGAGGAGCTAAAATTTTAACTCATACAATTCGAAAATGATCTTGTTCAAACATCTTCAATTAAATTGTACGTAGGTCGTTTCATTGGTACAGTCAATGACACGAAAGAAAACCGATTGGGTAAGGGACAGTATCCCAGCAATCGTGATTATCTAATAAACCATGGGCGTTGTTTCGGTGAATCCACTACTCTTGGTTGGAGTGGTTCACGTATTACGTATAACAACTCAGAGTAAAAATATTCTAATCATAGTGCCGTTTTACAAAAATCCTGCTAACCCTTAACATTCCTCAGACTAGTTTTCTTTCTTGTCATCGACTGTATTGCAACCATTAACTCCAATTTAGTAAATATAAGATATAAATAAACATACAATTGCTTGTGAAATGTTACTTTTTACCTCTCGCTAAGAGAGTTATTGGAATCATGCTAAAAATCACATATCCAGATTTTAATGAATAAGCACGTTTCAAGGTCACTAGAATCCGATTTTAACATTTTTACAATGATGTCTGTGTGTGTGTGTGTGTGTGTGTGTGTGTGTGTGTGTGTGTGGATGTGTATGTGTGTGTGTGTGTGTATGGCTGGATGTTGGACGGACGATTCCTCAAAAAATAATTGAACAACCGGAAGTAGTAGTTTTTAAAAGAAATTCTTCCAAATATTAATTTTTGAAAATTTTTGATATTACTAATTTTGAAGAACAAAATTCTACACCTGATACATTTAAATTTTTTATTATATCTTCTATAAATTTAGAGATAAAGACGCTATAATATGTAGAATATCGGGATATAACAAGTCGAGTAGGCGAAACTACACTAAGGAAACCAGTTGATAAATTCAAATGTTTATAATATAATTTGTAAATGACAGATTTCAGTGTCAAAAATCAACAGTTTTAGTGACATTTTGATAGCTTTTTCTGGGAAGTACATTCAATCTTTCTTATTGTTTTATTAATTAAATATTTGAAATTATAGGTAACATGCATATAACCATCAGAAATACCGCCAATCTGGTTAATGAATTGGAAGAATCTGTGATATTCAGAAACTTCCTCATACAATGAAAAATGGATATAATTAGAATTATAAGTGTGCAGAAGACATGTTAAATACAATAAAAAACAATATTTGGGTAAAGTTCTGTAATATTTTGTTATAAAACGACGGTTGGACAGCAAAGTGCAATACAATACTTCTGTAGCCTAATATGGAAATGGCGAGAGGTCTTGTGCTGGCCACAACAGATTTTTAACCTCTCGCTAAGCTAATCTCACATTAATGGGAAGAGCTGAAAAGGTTGTGATAACAATTGGACAACCGGAAGATGTAATCTCTTAAAAAAATATTCTAAGTATTATTTTTTGAAAATTTTTGTTATACATACATATATTGAAGAACATAAAATTCTCTATTTAATACATTTAAAAAATTTATTATATCTTCCATATACATATATTTAGAAATAAAGAAGTACAGTCCAGTCTACACCAAGGAAACCAGTTGTCAAATTCAAATGTTTGTAATTGACATATAAATGTCAGTGTCAAAAATCGACAGTTTTACTAACATTAATGGAAGCTTTTTCGGAGAAGAAAATTTAATATTTTTTTTATTGAATTATTAATTAAATATTTAGATTGTAGATAGGTGTGTATATTAATAGTAATAGTACAATATATCCTTAATAAATACCCGTCAATGAATTGGAACCGTCTTGAACATATACGAAGAGTAGGACAAGATTCCTTATAGAATGAAAGCATAAATATAATTAGAATTATTTGTATGTACAAGAAATGGTGAGAGATACATCTGGCCACAACAGATTTTGTAATTTGTTCTGTTCAAAATTATGAAAAGTAAAATTCTTATTGTTTACGTCCAGGTATGTGCTACAAATTACGTTACTACACCACTAACATAAATTTACATATACAATATCAAGTTCATCGAGGAAATGTATGTCAGTATGATTGTTAGTCTTCCAACTTTATGCACCGGCTCTTTCAACAGGTTAGACAGAGTCAGAAACATAAAGCAGATTCATCGACATGAAGTAGGCTGCTTTACTTACACCATGAGAACTATTTCATTTGTTTAAGTAAACATATGACACTCGGATATAAAAAGCAAGTTTTCTTATTGAAACACCTGTGATTATTTATAGCAAAATGTATGTCACTTATATGGAACTAGAAATTCAATAGGCGTAATCGCATTGCCGACGCGGGAATTCATGCCCGCGAAGAATAAGAGAAATTATTGTATTTCTGTATTGTTTAACAATGGATAGTTAAGCTAACACTGAAACCTTATTAGAAGAATACCGCATGTTTCTAGCTATTGTGTGCAATATATTTAATTGCCAGATGAATAGAAATTCTCATAAGGAAATAATTGATTTTGAAGTTGTTTAATTGCTTTGCACATAATTTAATGACTTGACGTTTACTGGTAAACAATTCAGCAAGTAAATAGAGAAGACCTAGTTTGGTAAATTTTCTGCCAGTGTCAATGCTTTTACATTGCCTACAATACTTTCTCGTACGAACTACTTGAAAAACATAAATAAAGGCGGATTTATGCAGCCATTTTCATTTACATTTAATTTAATTTTCATTTAAAAGATAAATGTATGTAAACCAATGTAGCCATGCATACACCATTTTCATTTACGTTTTCATTTATCTCTCATTCTCATTTATTTTTAAAGATGGCCAACTTTTATCTAATAAATGAAAATTATAATTGGCGCATGCGTGTACGACATGACAGGGACGAGAATTTGAGTTGATCAGCTGGTTGTCATTATGTATCTCCGATATCGTTTCTTTTTACGGTTTTTTATTGCAATAACACATTTCAAACTAAACTCATAACTTCTTCGCTGTCACTATTGTTGAATATTTTTAATAATAAATTTTATTCCAATGAAAGTCGGGTTATAACGTTCATCATCTGTCAGCGTATTTTTATATGTGCGCATGCGTTCATTTTCATTTATTTTTGTTATATATTTTTGTATGAATAGGTACATTTAAAAATTATAAATGAGAATTAAATGAAAATTAAATTAAAAAGTAAATGTAAATGAAAATGGCTGCATAAATCCGCCTTAAATTAATTTATTGAAGTTTTTTAATTTGAATTGAATATTTTAATAAAACTATGTAAAAGAAGACCTAAAGAATTTAATAAATAGATTACCGTGGGTAAAGAAGGTAATGTTTTTGGTCCAAAAAGTCGATAGTGAGTTTTCAGTGAATAAGCACGAATTAGGGTCCCCATAACACGTTTTAGTTATTTTTAAAATGATGTACGTGTGTGTGTGTGTGTGTGTGTGTGTGTGTGTGTGTGTGTGTGTGTATGTATGTGACGATTTTTTCGTCCACGACAAGTCTTATATCAAATATCAAACTTCCAATAATTTATATTTTCCGTATTTAAGCTTTCTGTACTAATATGAAAAGTTGATTAGATTATGGGTAAAATTGGATAACCGGATGTGGTACTTTATTTGAAGCCCATAACAGTTTTTAATATATTATGTTATAATCCAAAACTTTTCAAATTTAGTATTTAAGGCTTCTATATTAAAGAGAGCGACATATTGGATTTTTTCTAAAATTGATAAACCGGAAGTGGTATTTTCCTTGAAGCTCTGAACAGATTTTCTTGAAAAAATATATTAAAATATGATCAAAAACTTTTCAAATTTCGTATTTAAAACCACGGCATCGAACCCGAACCTGAACCGAACCAAAACCGGAACCTAACCTTAACATTATACCGAACCCAAACCCAGAACAGAACCTTAGATATATTTTTCAATTGAATCCGAGTTGGAACCGAACCGGATATTAAAATTCGAAAACAGCGGCTTTCATTTTAAATTATTTTTATTTGTTTGTCATTCAAAAATACTTTACTTCAATTTTCATTATAAGTCGAACCGAGCCTGAACCCCATACAACACTGCAAATTTATTAATGCTTGAACCAGAACCGTACCCGAACCCATTTCTCAAAAAAAAAATTAACTTGAGCCTGAACCGAACCCAGTTTTTGGCGGGTTCGGTGCCCTGGTTTATAATTTTACTAATAATAATAATACTTTAAATAATTATTACTCTACAAGTAAATAAAATAAGTGTATGTTTGTCTATTTTTTATGTTTAATATACCAAAATTGCTTTCAATTCCGAATTAAAACAAAATATGTTATATTATAGACTCTCCAAACATTCATTAAACTATTATCGTATACCTACTGCTACGTATTTTTGTGTCAATGTAACCTAACCTTTTGTTACATTAAAAATATATAGTTTTAAATGAAGTAAGCTATGGAAATATTGTTATTTTTATGAAAACATTTACAATAAACAAATTTTCAAAACAAAATACAATATCTAACCTTTACGAAGTCTGCCTTTTGCTTCTTTCCTTGGACTGCCAGCTACGGATCACGGATCATAACCACATTTCACTATTAAATAAACAAATATAGTATAAATAACACATAAAACACTTGATAAAGTTTATAATAATAAATAAAACGTTCGAATTGTTCGTAAATAGCAACAAAAACACTCATTTCACGTCACAAAAACATTGAGAACTGAGGACCGACGCTAGCACGCGTACGAATACATTAATGCAAGAATAAACCAGAGAAACAAATGAATGAACAGACAACAGACAGAATTAATCTTTAAATAAAATAACTATATTGAACTGTTTTTATCGCGGTAAATTTAAATGTTTGAATATGTAAAAAAATATTAAAAATATTTTTTCATTTTAAATTATTTTTATTTGTTTGTCATTCAAAAAAACTTTAATTCAATTTTCATTAAGTAGAACCAAACCTGAACCCCGAACAAAACCGCAATTTTTTTTAATGCTTGACCCAGAACAGCTCCCGATCTCATTTCTCAAAAAACAAATTAACTTGAACCTAAACCGAACCCAGTTTTTGGCGGGTTCGATGCCCTGTTTAAAACAATATATTAGATTTTGACTATATATGATAAAACGGAATCGCCACTTAATTTGGAGCTCTTAACAGATTTTTGAGGAAAAACATAATAAAATATAATCCAAAATTTCGTATTCGTTTTTCAGCTTATGTTCAATTAATTCAAGACAATGAAGATTTAAAATAAAATCCGTCCGTGTCATACAGAAACATATTTTCATGCTGCCATCTATTGATATTTTCCTTGAACTACACGTGACTCAGCCGCTGTAATACAAACAAAAAAACAATGTCATGATGACAGTTGCAATAAAATGTGCCAAATATGAAAAATGAAGTGAGTGTAAGGTATTTGCAACAATGACTCTCGTTATAATTATAAGGAATGCACGACAAATGTGAAATTCTTTAAGAATTTGAATAATACTACCTTTTTAGTTTATGTGCTGTATTTTTATTAAAAAAACAACGTTTCGGCACCATAAACTGGTGTCTTCTTCAGGGAAAAAAAATTACATACAAAATGTGAAAAAAGTAAAAAACAAGTTGTTCCAAAGCCATCCGAAGGCATTGAATTATGCAGAACTCAAAAATCAAAACACAAGTGACAAGACAGAACTTTAAAAATGGCGATGGTTTGTTTGTATTATGATCTTCCATCTCAACTTTTTCATCAACTCTCTCTTTCTTGCGTGTGACATGAAAAGTATAACCCTCTATTGAAAAAGTTTCACTCAAGTAATGAAAATAAAAATTTATTCTAATTACATAATTCCAAACTAACTAGAAATTATTAAAATGTGGTCATTTGATATTCGTAGCTTTCCTTTTCCCTGCTCTACAGGAAAAGCATGTGCAACGAAACAAATTACATTTGCAATTTGCATAAAAAAAGGACTCTACAGAAAAAGATACCACACTTTGCAGAAACTTTACACCACTAGAAACTTTAATTTCGCAAACACGTACTTCACTAAAAGACTGCATTGCATGCTAATCCAGAAAATGCTCTTCGCAAATTCTAATCCAACTTCAATTAGAGTAACTACTTGAAACAATTAGGGCCAATCTTACAGCCTCTGGTTAAAATTTTAACTACCAGTTAAATAAACAAAAGCAAAACAAAATGAACCATCAAATGACAAACTTATAATTGCTGTCAATAACCCGATTGTTATTGTTTACTTAACTGACAAAATTTTAATCAGAGATTGTAAGATTGGGCATAAAGGTTAGTATAGCAACATTTTATAGTTAGATGTGTTCCCAAATGTGTGGCCCATTTCCCACAAAACCGAAACACCCAAAATTCTGCACCCATAAACTAACCATGACCAATTTAGAAACTAAAATCTAAATGCGACATCTTCCTCACGACTATGGCTAGAATGTCGATCGGCTAAGTGGATCGCGCTTCATGCCACGTGAGGTAAGAGTGCTATGAGAACAAGTGAGCACGCTACCGTGACCATGGCAACCAAACATATTACGTCACTGGGAGGACTAGGGACTAGGCATGAATGAAGGGAGATATAATGAAATTAGACACATATTTTATTAAAGAATTTGTTAGAATGGAAAGGTTACATTTTTTACAAGTACGTATTTCTTAAATAAAACATGATTTAGACATAGTTGTAACTAAAAGAGTAAGGGCTGAATTTTCAATTTTCGAAGTAATTTTCTTTAAAAAAAAAAACCTCTCAACAGGATTAAATCCCAATTACAAAGTGGGTTCACATACACAAATATCCGTGCCTTAGTGCGAACCCAAATGATTAAAGGACGTTACTCTAATCATTAAGCCACCGGAGTTTATGTAGCAAAAATCTTTCACATTTTCACTTGAAGCTATTTTCAATTGCAAAGTGATCTTATACAGGGTGTTATGTAAGTAAGTGTTCAACGCTTAACCCATGGTAGAACTGACCCCAAAGATAGTAAATCTGGCAATAATTTTTGTTTAACATACTTTCTACTAGAACTAGAGGCCTTTAAAACTGACCAATCACGTAATAGTTAAAACTTTATAAAAAAGTAAAAATCAATGTGTTCTCTGGAAAAAATATTGATTGTCAATCTGACGTTAAATGTTTTTTTTACACAGACCTACAATTTATATTCTGTTTTTTTGATATTCTCAAAATGCCATTTATCTTCACCAATCAAGAGTATGCAGACATGCATATGGTTTATAGCGAGGCATTACAAAATAGTCGTGCTGCTGTAAGACGGTACAGAGAGTTATTTCCAAATAGACGAATACCGCATTACTCTGTTTTTATCCGAACTCATCAACATCTACGCGAATTTGGAACCTTCCAGCAAAATATTTGGGATCTTGGCAGGAATCCTGATGCCAACGCTGTTGATCGAGATGAAGAAATTTTGGAATTGATTAATGAAAATCCAAATTTTAGTATTAGGCAAGTCGTATGATAGGAACATCTACATTTACATCCTGGAATTTATTTAAAAAAGAAAATTTACATCCTTACCACTACTATCGCGTGCAAGCTTTGCAACCAAAACAGGTATCACATTTTTTCCAGAGAACACATTGATTTTTACTTTTTTATAAAGTTTTGAACTATGACGTGATTGGTTAGCTTTAAAGGCTTCTAGTTCTTGTAGAAAGTATGTTAAACAAAAATTATTGCCAGATTTACTATCTTTAGGATCAGATCTATCATGGGTTAAGCGTTGAACACTTACTTACATAACACCCTGTATAAATGAGCGCAAGTGTAATATTGTATGTATTTACCATATGTTGACATTGGTTGCTCATAAGAAAATACGAATTTGGTCCATGTGTTTGTTTATATTGGACAAATAATATCACGACAATGATAAGTGATATGATATAAATTTATCATTTCAAGTGACAACGATACAGGGTCGTTATGATTCTATTTACTATAATTATTAATTATTCCAGTAGGTACTTTTTTAGGCTGGCTTATATACGATGTCACTTGCTGATTCACGCTGAGATGACGACAGAATACCGTTTTGTTGTGTCTCAAAGTTTTTCTTAAAAAAGAAAAACATTTTCCTTGCAATAACGAACGCTTTATTCAGTTTGGATGAAATATGGTACGAGTGTGACGTATGACACTCCTTACGGCTATAAGTCATCTTTTAAGGTGCTATTTGTTTTTATTAGTGAGTCACTAGTGCATAAAAGTTGGATAAAACACTATCATGATTATATATTTATTAAAATAGTGCTTCCATACTTCACTGTTAATTTAAAATAATTTTCTAGTTCCTGCGTTAATCATTTTTGTGAACCGTATGTCACAAAATGTATAGAAACCACAACCTAAACCTATACCAATTCTATTTAAATTTATGATACATATTACAATGTAAATTATAACTAGTTTTGAATATGTCAAAATAAAAAGTATGTTATCAAGCCTATAATGATTAATAATAGGTTTTCACATGTCAGAATTGCACTAATTAGAGGATGAAGATTTAGATCCATGTTTAATATTTTTCCAGAGTAGTGAGAGGATATAATTCTCGCCAGTTAATAAATTTCATGGTGTAATAACAGAGTGTGCTGTGACTGTGCTATCCCAGTCATCTATCTGCTATCTGTCACAGACGGGATCTGTGTTAGCGGGTCAAGCAAGCGTTCGAATCGCTTTATTTTCAACCTGTTGTTGAATGTTGAGCACCTGACCGCTCCCTATCATAGATCGATTCGCAGCTGTTTGTTCCCGTCATTCATGGTATCAGCTCTGACGTCATGACACAAACTTAAAAATAAACTCTATATCTATATTTTTCTGCAGGATTTTGTAGCGCTTTTAAATATGTGAAATTGTCTGCGTCGATAGATGACATTATTCTTGACGTAAGAATGTCATTGCGCAATAAAAAGTATATGATTCTTGATAAGTAATTCAAGTAGTTTTTTTTTTGCCACACAGGTTAGAAATTTGTTGAAGGCAAGGAACTTTGTATACATAGCGTATATTGTAGCATTATTGTGATTCTTATTGATTTACGTGATTTATGAATAATATAAAAAAAATCTGTTGTGGCCAGCACAGTACCTCTCGCCATTTCCATTTTAGGCTATATAACTAGATACACTCCCAAGAAAATCCATTATATCCATTCGTTAGATATTTTTGTATTTTTTAATTCATTCTATAAACAAATTTACTCCGACTCTTCTAAATGTTCCAGATTATTCGTTAACGAGATTGACGGTATTTCTGAAGGATATACATAATATTTCTATAATTTTGAATATTTAATTAATAAGAAAATAAAAAAATATTAAATGTACTTCCCAGAAAAAAACCTTTATTTTTCAACTGGTTGCCATGGAGTAATTTGGGCTGTGAGATTCATTACAACGGATTATTTTATATATTTTTAATTCTCTATCTCTAAATCTATAGTAAAAATGTGAAATGTATCGGATAATTTTTTTTATATTCTTTAAATAAATAAAATAAATATATCATCACGGCATATTACCCATTTCTGGGTGTGTCAGTATCTACAACACATGTAGACATCGGTAATGATGACGATATATTTTACCGTGTGGGCGCTTACCAGGCGTCACCTCACGGGCACTCATAGCTGGTGTGGAGAGTGCAGGGGTCACTTTTGTGCCATTTAAAATTGGAAATATTTGGCGTCTGTCGGGATCGAACCCGGTTCCCCCGGGTTCGCGACCAGACACTCAGGCACGCGGCCACGGGACCCCATATATTCTTTTATATTTGTAATAACATAAATTAAAAAGAAAATAATATTTAGAAATTTTTTCAGCTCTTCCCAATAATGTCAGGTTAAGGAAACCGTAGTCTTAAGCCTACAAATTTCACGTCGCGTGCCTAAAATCCTAAAATACTATCATTTCGCAATATATAATAGCTATTATAATTTTATGTTTAAAGTTGTTTAAAGTTATTTACTAAATACTATTATCGTAAAATTGAAGATTGTACCATTACATTCAAAATTGTTTAAAGTTACTTACGAAAGGCTATTATCGTAAAATTGAAGATTATATCCAATTTTTATTTAGGGTAGCGGGAGGTAAAAATTATAATTTTTCAGGCCATATCTTCATCAAAAATAACAAATAAATTAAACAAAATACTTATCTTCGCAATGTTCCCATGATAATTTCAAACTATCCTAAAGGCGTCGGTACCCCAATTTCTTACAATAATCATTAACATATCACTCGCATTGCGCAAGAAGGCGTAGAAGATTGAATTCCGTATTAATTAAACGATTCTAATGCTTTTTCTATTCGTGGCCTAGAAACTTCATCTGTTTTCTTCCTACGACTTCAAACCGCCTTAGATTATCCCATTCTGCATTGCGTAAGGCGTTTTTACACGATTTATTATTCAAATTATCCCCGACGAAAAGCAATGTTACATAGATGTGAAATAAATTTAAGGTAGGTTATGTTAGCGTGAAAGTTGTGCAATTTGGTTGGCATCCTTATCTTTTTTGATGATATATGACCTGCATAATGAGAATAAACAATGAATAAATTTAATTAGAAGTTTTATTCTATGTATGAACTAACTTTAATAATTAATTTTTAACAAGGAGGATCACTTACGTTGTTTTGTTGTTATTTTAACCATTACCTAGTGCTATAGTAGTTACAATGTTTTCCCATATTTCACATGTAATTTTTTAATTAATTATTTTGTCTTTTCAAAAGTTAAATTGTAAAAATTTGGTAAAATACCAAAGAAAAGTGAAAAGTGACTTTATGAACAAGTTGATATTTATTAAAATGTATTTATTAATCATAGCATAAGTAAAACATTTTGCCTCTAGAAAGAAATTAAAAATGAATCCTAAGGAGTTTTTATTGTTTTAAAAGTTCACTTGCCTAATATGAGTCACAGGCTACATCCTACAATATTAGGTAAAGGCACACACTGCATCGGTCAATATTCATCAATCCTCGCGCAACAACTACAATCAACTATTTTTTCTTGAAATTGGTCACACTGCTGCGCCAATTGGTAAAAAGTGAAATATCACTTTTAAAATTTATTAACTGATTAATCTCGTTGTCAGTATACTTCTGTCATTTCGCTTTTGGCAATGAAAACAAAAACTCAACAGGTTAGAATCGTCAGAATATTCCCTCAAAGAGCACTACTCATCTGTTTTCATAGAGCAACATCGAGCGCCATAAGAAAATCGAAAAGGTTTGAGACATCAAACAAGTCGACGGTACGGTCTTGCGCGATTGTCATCAATGCACGCATTGTAAACCTTCTTCTGCATTGTTAAACTCAGGTTCGTCTTTTAGTTAATCGTGCTTGATAGATATTGATTGTTCAGTGAGACTACGGCCTTATATTAGATGGAGAATTTTATGTTCTTCAATATTTGTAATAAAATTTTAAAAAAATAATATTTAAAAGAATTGTTTTAACAAACTACTACTTTCGGTAGTTCAATATTGTTATCAACACCTTTTCAGCTCTTTCCATTGTCAGATTGTGGAATACGTAGTTAAACAGATCTCAAGTATTATAGTTTTTGAGGAATCGTCCTTCCAATATCCGGACACATACACACACACACACACACACACACACACACACACACGCACACGCACACACACATAGTAAAAATGTTATAATCGGATTCTAGGGATCGTGCTTATTCATTAAAATCTGGATATGTGATTTTTTAGCATGAATCCAGTACCTCTCTTTGCGAGAGATCAAAATTCAAATTTCATTTCAAAACAAAATTGTCCTTCACACAGAAAAAATAAAGTTCAAGTTCAAGATAAAATTAGAAAGTAACTACTTATGTATAAATGTTATTTAATTCTTCTCGCTTAATTTCAACTCTTGCTAATATATACATTTATAACATAATAAAACGTGTCATAATAAATAATTATATCATGTTATACTATATAATAAGATTGTCATTATTAATTGGTGAACTAGATATACGAGTATGCTTCCTGTTATAAAAATTTTGCTATTATTTCATAAGTTCACACACTAATAAAACAAAACAATTGTAAATCATTTTGGTAGATAAGAACGACATGTTGTAGGAAACTAGTTTAAGATTTGTGGCAAAGTTTATGAAAAAAACGGAAAGAAATCTGGAAAGAAATTAATGGAACAATATAAAGAAAAATATAGAGAAGCAGTACAGATACAGCAAAGTACAGATAAATATTGCACAATGTACAAAATATACCAAAGGCACTCCGGAACTAACAGACGATGCCCGGTTTCACCAACATCAAATAAATCGTCGAATAAGTGAAAAATATCTCATCAAAGTGACGGCTAGAATAAATACCGTCATTTGTGTTATGGTTTCGATATTTTTCTCACAAACTGTTCAAAGATTTATTTGATAGTGAAAACGGTCATGAGAGTTGGAAAAGAAGTAAATAATGCACCGTAAAAGGTAATAATTAAAATACTCAAAATCAGTAATAAATAGTCTACACTTAATAATGAAAAGATGGGTATATTTACCATGAATTTGTATTACAAATGTTTTTATTAGTTATTATCGCTAAATGGCAAAGAAAATATCTAATTCTCTACTACTAGTAGGTAAATATGTTTTTAGTTGTATTTCATTCTAAGCTAATTCATAAAGAATGCATTTAGTATTAACACAATTTTTTAAACTATTTTACTTTATGAAAATTCACGCGTGCCTGAGTGTCTGGTCGCGAACCTAGGGAAACCGGGTTCGATCCCGACCGGCGTCAAATATTTCGAATTTTAAATGGCACAAAAGTGACCCCTGTGGTGCACTCTCCACGCCAGCAATGAGTGCCCGCGAGGTAACGCCTGGTAAACGCCCGCACGGTACAAATATGTCATCATCATTACAGATATCTGCGACAAAGCAGATTGGCACACCTAGAAATAGGTAATATGCCGTGATGATATATTTATTTATAAAGAATTAAGTATGCAGGAAGGAACAGAAAGGTCTGCCTGAATATTCAGAAAGATACCAGAATAAAAATTAACATCAAAATGGAAATATAATTTATGTCAAATTTAATTACTAAACAGGATGGAAATTACACAAAATTTTCATTTCACATAATACATTGGGGTCTGCATTTTTGCTGATACTCTACTAAACGACGGAAATTAAAAAAAGTATAATCACAGGCCTCATATAAGCCCCGGAATTTTATGGCTTAATGATAACGCGCAGAACGTAAATCCGCCGACCATATAATGTAAAAAAAATATCAAATTCAGTTTCCAACACACCTCTCGCTAAGAAAGGTATTGGATTCATGCTGAAAATCGCATATCCTGATTTTAGCGAATAACCACGTTTTAAGGTCAAAAGAATCCAACATTTTTACAGTGGTGTATGCGTGTGTGTGTGTATGTGAGTGTGTGTGTCTGGATGTTGGAGAAACGATTTCTCAAATTTTGGACCGAAAACCTATTTAACTATGTATTCCTTAATATGACAGTAATAGGAAGAGCTGAAAAATTTTGGTAATAACTGGACAACAGAAAGTAGTAGATTCTTTAAAAAATGTTCTAAATATTATTTTTGAAAATTTATGTTATCACAAAGACAAAAGAATATAAAATTCTCTATCCGACACAATTAACGTTTTTATTATACCTATCTTCTACAGATTTAGAAACAGAGAATTATAAATATATAATATAATCCGTTGTAATGGAAATCAGTTGAAAAATTAAAATGTTTGTAATTGCCAGAAAAATGCCAGTGTCAAAAATCCAAAAACATTACTGAACGCTTTTTCTGGGAAGTACCTACATTTAATATTTCTTATTTTATTATTAATTAAATATTTAAAATTATAGATAATACGAGTATTATATATAGGTACGGATCAGAAATATCGCATATCTCGTCAATGACTTTGAAGAATCTCGAATATATAGACGAGTAGGAGAAAACTTATTTATAGAATAAATTAAAAAATATAAAAAAATATATTAATAATTATTAATATTAATTAATTTTTTTGTTTGTACCAGAAATGTTAAATACAATATATGGGGTCCCGTGGCCGCGTGCCAGAGTGTCTGATATGATTTTGACGCTTAAATCTGAGCTTATAGAAGAAGTTTAATTTTTTAAAATGGATAAGAAAATAGCGCTTGTTGCTGTAGTTGTACATAATTTTATATACGACGACTTAAATGAGACTGAAATGCCACTTCGATTATTTGTTTAGATTATTTCGATCAGAAATTGTTTCATTTGGTATTTTTTTATCCGAAATAACTAAAAAGACTTCACAAAATGCGAACTGCTATATTTTCTTCAGAACTTTCTGCATTGTTCATAATTAGAAACATTTAAATAAATATATTTTCTGAATCACAAATATATGCAATTTTAAATTTGCGCGCGCAATCTGTACTAAAGGTAGGATTAGGGTTGATAATTTTTAATCGGATCGCTCAGTCTGACTGATCGGAGTGAGTTTACGAACGCGTTAGATTAACCCGATTGATTTTATGAACGCTTCACATTGCATCAGATCAATCCGATCGACTTTACGCAAACGCCTTATATTATAATTATAACAATTCATTGGACTTTACCAGTATCTCTTTCTCTTTCCTTTCAACATATGTCCACTAATCCTTCCATTATCGTTATCGCCACCTACAACACAGCTACTCCATCCCATGTTGACTAACACTGGTAATCGCGTGCCATCAGCAAGACTATCCGTTAATCCGTTGTTATTGTATCAACACAGCACACGGTATAGCATTGTGGCTTCGGCTTGATGCTTGACTATATTGCAGCAACAAATCTGCGAGCTGTTACCGTTAAGGCGTTACCGCTTCGAGCAGAGAGCATCTGTAATTCCTGATGTCTTGCTATAGCCATAGTATTATAGAGAGTAATGCAATGTTTGGTAAACGAGATAATGGAAAATGATATTGCAGTGGAAGAGAAGGTGCACACTTTATGGTTACAGTCACATTTATATGAAAAGAACGTTCTGAATCTAAATAATTGATTTTTGTAAACAATTTCGAAAACAGAATCAAAACTATTGGATTCAATTAATTGTATTTACAGGAAAATAATAATAACAATAATAATAATAATAATTGCCAAGAAAAAATAATCTGGGGAATGTAAAATTAGGCCTGAATTTTGCAACATACGTTAAATCTAATGTCTGACAATGTCAAGTACAATTTACATTTTACATAGTATATTCGTGACATAATTTTACTAGAAATTATAATCTTTTGAGAGAAATTTTTTGAGTAGCAATGTTATAAAATATACATTTTTTACCTCCCGCTACCCTTGGTAAGGGAGGTATAGGGTTCGTGCTAAAAATCACATATCGAATTTTAGTAAATGACCACGTTTTAAGGTCCCTAGAATCCAATTTTAACCTTTTCACGATGATATCTGTATATGTGTGTATGTATGTATGTATGTATGTATGTATGTGTGAATGAATGTGTGTATGTGTGTGTATTGTTGTGTATGTGTGTGTGTATGTGTGTGTGTGTATGTCTAGGGATTTTGTCTTCACTCAACTCAAATACTATCATTCAGAAAATTCTGAAACCTTGTATTTATATCCTATTCTAATATGAAAAGAAACCATTAAATTTTGTTGTAAATCGGATAACCGGAAATAGCACTTTACCAGAAGCTCATAATGGTTTTTCTTCAAAATATACCATTAAATGCCATTTTTTCGCATTTTGTTGTTATGAAAATTAAAGGTTATTGAATTTTCTACAGGAATATGTTAATACTTTTTCTATATATTTTACAGTTAAATTTAAAAATATTTTTTTTACAAGTCCCGAAGCCTAAGAAAAACACAATTCCTTTGTTACACAGTTCATATTTCAAATGAATGTAACTGACAGTCAGGGAATACTCTGACAGTAACTGTCACTGTCAAAAAACTAATCACTTCAAATTAATAATAGTGACATTTTAAAAAGAAAATAGTAAATAAAGCAATAGTTTTATGCAATGGAATAATTTGCAGCGTTAGTAAATACGTAGGTATGTATTTAAATTAATAAAAATTAAATAGCGGGAGGTTTTGTGTTGGCCACATCAGATTTTTTTATAAATATAGCGGCCTTGCAGTTCCCAATTAAAAAGAAAAACAGAAACGATATTTATTTATTAAATACATATTTAAAAATAAGTAATACAAATAAACAAGGGAAGGCTTTTAATATGTAATAGTGGGAGTTACAAAAATTGTAATTGTTATATGTAATATGTTGACTACATCAAAATTTTACTTTATTAAAACATTTGGGCCTCAAAACCATGGAATTATGGATATAACCATTGAATAATTCCCTGAAATGTATCTAAACTTTGCAACGAATAATTTATTTATATGCTCAACGTTTCATTTTCAATGCATAATTTATGTAATTTTAAGCAATAACTGTGTTAATATCCATTTCATATTTAGCGAGAATCTGATAGTGTAAGGACTTTAAGTATGTATTTATGTACATTTATGCATAATAAAAAATTTAGACATTTGAAGTACATTACCTCTAATGTAAATTAATTTAAATATTAGTAATTTCTATCAATACGAATTCATGAAAAATAAAAAGGACAAAAAAAGAATAAATCTTCGAATGAAAAATAAAACAGCTGTTTGAAAATAAAATCAATAACTCATTTCACTTTTACAGATTTATGAAACATAAAAACTAATATAAGGAACTGTACATGAATATAAATTACGCTAACAGTACTTGAATATGAATAGATTATCTATCGTAACTATAATTCATATCAACTTTTCCCTTTTTTACCACTTTACACTTTCAACTTATCTTTTTTGAATAAGTACTTAATTATCCGACGGGTTAATATAATCATGATTTAAATAATTTACATTTAAATATTTGCTTGTAGGCATTAATTATATATGAATTCAAAGTCACGTCTTTATATACATACCTGAAAATACAGTTACAGAAACTGAACATGAATTCCACATAAAAGGATTGAATTTAAATTGCGAGAAGGTAAGAAAAATCAGAGCCAACGAATCTTGTTTGCGATTTCTATCTAAGAATTATTTATGGCCGATTTAGCGAAGAGAATCTTAAATTTTAAACGGGAAACATTATTTTCTATGCCATATAAATTTAATTTGTACAGTTAAATAGCTTTAACTTTTCTCATCACTTTTTAAAAAGTAAAAGATACTAACGGATACCGATGAAATCAATTTACTGAATAGTTTTATCTATTTATTGTTAAGAAAATTTAAATAATTAGGACACGGAAATTTTAAACCCTTGAGAACAAATTGCAAAAACGCAGATATTTTAATAATAAAATAATAAATATTAAATGTAGGTACTTCCCAGAAAAAGTCTTCAGTAATATCTTTGGATTTTTGACACAGACATTTATCTGTCAGTTACAAACATTTTAAATTTTCAACTGGTTTCCATGGAATTGTTTAGTCCGAACACAACCAGTGAGATTCATTGCAACATATTATTTTATATATTTATATTTCTCTATCTCTAAATTTCTAGAAATTATACTTAATAAAATTTATAAAAGTATCAGATAGAGATTTTTATATTCTTTAATATTGTAATAACATAAATTTTTCAAAAATAATATTTAGAATTCTTTATTAAGAAACTAGTACTTCCGGTTGTCCAATTGTTGCCAAAATCTAATCAGCTCTTCCCTTTAATGTCAGACTGAGGAATCCGTAGGTAAACATGTTTAAGTCTTGTAGTATTTGAGAAACCGTGTTTCCAACACACACACACACACACACACACACACACACACACACACACACACACACACACACACACACACACACACACACACACACACACACACACACAGCTCTCTCTCTCTCACACACACAGCTCTCTCTCTCACACACACACACGCACATACACATAGGTACATACCGACACCATCGTAAAAATGTTAAAATCGGATTGTAGATTGTAGGGAACTTAAACCGTGCTTATTCACTAAAATCCGGCTATGCAATTTTTAGCATGAATCCAATATTAAATACCTCTCTTAGCGAGAGGTAAAAACGCCCATGTTCGTAAAATAATTTTACTGGAAACATAATCTTTTGCAAGAAACTTTTTGAAAGGATTTTATATAGAATTGACGGAAGGTATTATATTGGTCACGTTTTCGATTTCAAATTTAAAAAAATACTCTTATTGACATAAAATGCCGTCTTGTTCTGTTCTCTGTAATATATTTTATATCATCAAAAAAGTGTGTACAACAGACATGATGCCACATTTATTGATTGGTAATATTGAACAAAATTGTTTTTACCCTCCGTAAATAATTAAATATTTCAATCATCTTGATTGCGCTACAATTAAAGTAATAAATAATCCAAATTCAATTTCGAACAGAAAATAACTTGTTATCCAGCTATCACAAATATCATAAATAAATAAGCCCAACAATGATTTGTAGATAGAATTGCAATCATACATAACAGCAATCATGTAGGCATACAACGAAACAATACTCAATTACCGTACGCAATACCATTGCAATATTAATTATTCCGTTGCCCTAGTTCTCCCCGATGCGATTTTATTATCAAAGCCTGCGTGATGTCTTAACCGGTGTCATCGCGAGGACCCGTATATGTTATTATAGTTTATCTCAGGTTTTGTCCCATTTTTTATCTGTTTACACAGAACCTCCTTTCTAATACAAACATTGTAGAAAGAGAATGATGTTCTAAAAAGAAAATGATGATAGAGATTTTGTGATAAGCTTCAATGTTTTTGGTAATTTGTTTTATTGTTATAAGGCATGTTAATTTGAGAGAAATGAATCTTTTTGTGTAGAGAAATTTTTGACATTTTAATGATAGTTTAACAAAAATGAAAGACAGTGATGGTTGAATGGTTAATTTCTTTGCTTATGGAACAGCAGGTCATGGATACCAATTCCACTTTCATAATTACTGCTTTGTTGAAATAATTTAAAATATACTATTCACTATCAGCTTGAATCTCAAATAAGTTTAAGCTAATCCTCATTTTTGAATTAGTGAAATTTATTCTATTCCGGTATTTAAAATTTAATCTTCATAATTTTATCAAAAGAAAATAGATACAAGGAATAAATTAGACTATATTTTAAGACATAAACTGTCAAAATTAGAATAGAATTCGCTAATCCAAAAATGAGGATAGCTTAAAATTTTTCAAAAGTCGAGCTAGGTTTAAGACGTAGGGTCCATTGCATAAACTATACAATGATAACATGTACAATTAAACTGCAAGTAAAATTGTCAAGAGGAGACAAGACAATTAAAAAGTTATATGTGGATGAGTGCATTAAATATCTGATTACTATTCCAATGAGCATAGTTTGAACAAAAACTGAAAAATATTTCAATACAAAATATTAATGAAAGTTAAGAAAATAAACTTATAAATAAACATTTGATAATTCTTGACTAACGATTTCATTTGTTTCATTATCACAACCATTGTTTTTAACCTATATATTGTTGCATTATACAAATGCACATAAATAAGTTGCACACCGTTAGTAATTTAAATAAAATTCTCTTTTCAAAGGTGTCAGTTTTCAATATAAAAAGTAAAACTAGGATTATAACTTCAAATCCAATAGTGTTAAAAATGTGAACATCACCATTCAAAAGAACAAAAAAAGTGCTGCAAAGAAATTTAAATCAAAATCCGATATTACTTCACATTTGTAAGTTATTCGCATAAATAAAATACTATATCGTGACCTATGCATTTTTTCTCAAATAATACGAGCTCCTTCCCACATCATTTGGCCCAATCCGCTTAATTTAATTTTATTTAGTTAATATATGACACAAATAATAACTAACGTAAATTATCACCAATTTTTATTAATATTACAGACATTTTGTCGTTTTACCGATATATCAAGATATGTTTCCTAAAATATTTTACTATTTCAATGTAAAATGAAATAATACTTAGTTTTAGCAACAATTCAAGAAAAACTGAAAAAATTAAATGAATTTAAGTCGTAAAATTGTAAGGTTTTATTAAATAAAATGTCTAAAAGATTTGCAGTAACAATTTACATTTAAAAGCGACGTTATTCAATATTGATAAATAATATGTAATTAATATATTAGATTTGTGTTAAAGTTATACCATTAAATTTTTAATCTTGAGCTAAAAATTGAATTTAAAATTACGCTATATTGCTGAAAATCTACATTTTAAATAAAAAGTAAAGATTCATTTTAGTATTATTAAAAATGCTATTAGTTAAGTCAACATAAATGAATTTTTAACAAGTGGGCCAACTGAAGTGGGAAGGGGCTCGTAATACAAGATCAAGGGCCGGTTATTTAAAATTTTAACTTCTAGTTAAGTAAACAATATTGCATCATTTTATTGACAGCAATGATAAATTTGTCATTTCAGTTCATTTCGTTTCAACTTTGTTTATTTAACTCTTAGTTATAATTTTAACCAGATATTGAAAAACCAGCCCTAAGATAGTCTCCTAATGGAACTTTTGTCTAATTTAACCTACAGTTATCAAGATACCCTTGCAGGGACACCCGGTTTCAATCTAATGAAGAGAGTACCACAGAGGTCATTTATTTTGTGCCATTTCAATATATTTTAAATAATTTTCAAGTTGACCCCTGTTCGATTCAACTCATCCGGATTCGAAAATAAAGTTTAAAAAGAAACCATATTTTTAATTTCTTTTATAAAATTAAATTGATAATCCATAATATTTGTAACATAAAAATAATGTGACTAAAATTGATACATTTCCTAACACTTGCCCAGCAGAGGAAATTATAAAATTCGTAGATTATTTAAATTGAAATTGCCCACGTATCCTATTTAAATAAAACTTATTAAAACGTTTTACTAACAATCTAGTCAGCCTATTATTATTTTTATTTAAATCATCATGATTACATCGTTTTCTATTCAGCTACATCTTTACCCATTATAATTTTATATAAACAAACACCTCGCGTGTAAGAAAGTGGCTTAACATAAACAGATTCTCACGATTTATTCTTTAATGTGAATAATTACATTCTACAGCTTTATAACACCAACATGCCAAATATCTAAACGAGATAGTTCTAGCGCAATTAAAAGAAATATAAACAAACATAACTGTTCTGTGTTATCACACAACTCTTTGCATAATTTTTAGGTTAGAATTATATTACAAAAAAGAGAAAATGCTTGCGAACTATGCGCATTGGCATTATCTTGTAATTGTTTAAATGATATGTTTTTTTGCTCGTTCATGCAGAATAAAATGAGGTAAAAAGCACATGAGAAATTACCCTATTAATTTTACTTAGTGATATACGACTGCTCGTATTCATGAAAAGTTTTAGCGCGTTACTGAAATTGAATATGTACGAGTTGTCAAAATAAAAAAAAAATAATTACTGAATCATCATTGTCCAACTAACTATATTTTGAATTATAATGCATATATTTTTTAATAAAGGTATAATGCATACTTTTATTTTACAATTTTGGTTATATTAATTGAGACTTGATGCACTACATTAGTAAAAAGAATTCTGCAATGAAACTTATGTTTAAAGTATAATGTACAATTTAATTTTGCATTTTTAAAACAGTAATGGCGTTTTAGGGACGTCATCATTTGACATTACCGAAACAATAGTACAAGAACCTGAATACAAAAAAAAAATTGTACAAGTTTTTACTGATATTTTTACCTCTCGCTAAGAGAGGTATTGGATTCATGCTAAAATTCGCATATCCAGATTTTATTGAATAAACACGATTTAAGGTCCCTAGAATCCGATTATGACGTTTTTAAAATGATGTCTGTGTGTGTGTGTGGATGTGTGTATGTGTGTGTGTGTGTATGTATGGATGTTGGAGGGACGATTCCTCAAAATCTATAAAACTTAAAAAATATTTAACTGCAGTTTCTTCAATCTGACATTCCTGGGAAGAGCTGAAAAGGTTTTGGTAACAATTGAACAACCGGAAGTAGCAGTTTTCTTAAAAAATTCTTCAAAATATAATTTTTTGGGAATTTTTTTTATTAAATATTGAAGAACATAAAATTCTCGATCTAATACACTAAAATTTTTTATTATATCTTGTATAGATTTAGAAATTAAGACACTATAATTTATAGAGTAAACTAATCGCAGAGGCCAAGGCACTAAGGAAACCAGTTGACAAATTCCAATGTTTATAACATGACACATGTCATTGTCATATATCAACAGTTTTAGTGACATTCTGATAGCTTTTTCTGGGGAGTATATTTAACTTTTCTTATTGTTTTATTAATTAAATATTTGAAATTATAGGTAAAATTGTGGTAAAATGCATATATCCATCAGAAATACCGCCAATCTGGTTAATGAATTGGAAGAATCTTTGACATGTAGAAACTTCCTCATAACAATGAAAAATAGATATAATTAGAATTATATGTGTGCAGAAGACATGTTAAATACAATAAAAAACAATATTTGAGTAAAGTTCTGTAATTTTTTGTTATAAAACGACGGTTCGAAAGCGAAGTGCAATACATTACTTATATAGCCTAATATGGAAATGGCGAGAGGTCTTGTGCTGGCCACAACAGATTTTTTTAAAATATAATTTATGGACATTGTCGAATGCAGCTGATGAAACGATCAAAGATGATTGATGTAATGAAAACAAATTAAGTTTCCTTCTGGATTCACAAACTCAAAACTTTTCGGTTGCAAAATGGCATCGCTGTTACCTACTTCCAATACCTCGGTCACTTATTTAAAGTTATAAATCTGTTGCGGCCAGCACTATACCTCCCGCCAGTATTTCTGATGATGCAACTGGAGAAATTGTACAATAAAGTATAAATATACAGTAAAATTTTTGAAAGAAGTCCGATCAAGGCCATCTACGAATTGTATCTATGAATTAAGATTTTGTGCTGTCAAATTTAGTAGTGTCTTTTATTTAGTTTTTATGAGGGTGCATAATATCTTGTGTACCTCATAAAAACTATGTAAACGACACTAGTAAATTAGACAGCATAAAATCTTAATTTATAGATGCAATTCGTAGATGGCCTTGATCGGACTTCTTTCAAAAATTTTACTGTACTTCTCTTGTGAAACTAAACCGTGTGTAATTTTTTTTAAACTTTTATTAATTTAAATACATACCTACATATTTATTGATACTGGAAACTGTATTATGTTCCTTTGCATTCGTTTTATATAATTATTGTTTTATTTATTATTACAATTTTCTTTTTAAAACGTTACCATTAATAATTTGAAATGATATGTTCTTTGAAAGTGACGCTTATCTGTCAGTTACATACATTTATTATAACGTGTATAACTGTATAAAAGCAGTTGAATATTATAGTTACTGCACTGAAAGAAATTTTTACTTTATTTTCAAAATAGTATCTTTTCATTTCTAAAATCTGCAAAAATGAAAAGTTTTCCTATAGTTTTAAAAAAATTGCAGGTAAAATTAAAAACTTTCGGGAACATGTACTTTTGAAAAAAGATTTTAATTCAAAAAATTGGATAATTTCAAATTAAAATCTTTTTGCAATCATTTCTAATGTAAGTGATATTCACTTATAAATTTATTCTTTTAAACTGAAAGTTTACTTTCAATTTGATTGTACACGTACTTAAAATAAATAATATTTTCATTAGTTTGAAAGTCATATACAATTATTTTAAAATATTTTACGTCGCTCTTTTTATTTTAATTATTTTACTTTTGATTAAAAATTACGGCATTTGAAACGAATAAAAAATATTACATTTAAAAGCATTATTTTTGTGTCAAAACATTTTACTTTTGTGCCAACATTTTTAATTTCAAATCAATATAAAATAATTAATGATATAATACATTTAATTTAACAGTAATTACTTTCGTTTGAAAGATCAAAAACAGAAGTAATTTCAAAACAAATAAAAATTTTGTTGGATCAAAGTTGAATGCAAAATATTTTGATTTTACCTGCATTTTTTTCATAATTAAAGCAAATTTTTTTTCAGTGTGGGTGTGATCCCTAAATCATCAAGTGTGTCGCGTTGTCCATTAAGTATTCAATGCTCTGAACTAGTAGTGCTGTTTTTTAGCATTAAGACAGGTGAAAAATTCATTGACTTTAGAGGGATTTTATTGCTAAGTTGGGAGAACATCGTACCGGCAATCCGAAGGTCCTGGGTTCAAATCTCGGTGATGTCCATGAATTTTCACAAAATATTTATTTGTATTTAGATAGTATTTGAGATAGAGCGTTGATCAAATCCATTCACATACACACATGAGACAAAATGGTAAAATTGGATTCTAGGGACCTTAAAATGTGGTCATTTACCAAAATCTCAACATGCGGAATTCAGCACGTTCCCCATACCTACCTTATCAAGGGTAGCGGGAGGTAAAAATTAGCCACTGTGTATGTTTGACATTGACATGAAAATGTTAAAATTGAATTCTAGGGACCTCAAAACGTGGTCATTTACCAAAATCTCAACATGCGATATTTAGCACGTTCCCTATACCTCCCTTACAAAGGGTAGCGGGAGGTAAAAATTGGCCACTATGTATATTTGACAATGACATTATTACGGTCAGCCTATATATAGACAGAAATGCATATACCTACATTCCGCTTCAGGAATTATGAAAATTACAGGTACGTATCAAATATAGCAACGTATTATACAGTGTGTCCCATTTAGAGGTGCCACCATTGGGATCTCGAGAACTATAAGAGATACGATGTCGGTTAAATGGAACTTTTTATGCGCCTTTAGGAGGCCATCTCAGATGTGCTTTTATTTTTCCAAAAATTCTCATAGGGCACTAGATAATGACGAAAAACAGAATATTGCTGATTTTTTCTTTTTCAAATAACTTCTAAACTATTAATAATTGAGAAAAAAGTTTCAAATATAAAAGATAGATATTTTTATTAACTAACCAGTGGCGACCGAAATAAATTTTTATATCCGTAAATTTTTGAGATATAACACAAACTTATATTTTTTTAAATGGAACCCATATCTGATTTTAGTCTCAAAAAATTAAATATTTTTTTCTCTTTTCAACGATGTAAGGGTTATTATGTTTAATATTTGTTTTGCCTTCAAAATTATTATTTTTTTTCGTTTTTTTGTATTAAATTTACAATTATTTTGAAAATATTGGTAGATTTCTATTTGGAAATACTTCTTGTATTTAAATAATTTATTTCGTTAAAAAAATTTGCTAAAAATTCGTATCAAATTAATTTTTATTATATTTTGTATCAGGTCGCCCTTGGCACATCATAGTGTAATTTGTAATTATGAATCTAGAATGAAAATATTAAGTAATAAAGGCATAAAACAAATTATTTTGATCAAATACAATATAATTAATAAAAATAATAATGTTTTTTTGCGAAATAATAAGAAAATTCAGGAAAATTAGGAGAAAAATTAAATTTTAGGAGCAAAACAAATATAAAACATAATAACCCTTACATCACTGAAAAGAGAAAAAAATAATGATTTTTTTGAGACTAAAATCAGATATGGGTTCCATTTAAAAAAATATAAGTTTGTGTTATATCTCGAAAATTTACGGATATAAAAATTTATTTCGTACGCCACTGGTTAGCTAATAAAAATATCTATCTTTTATATTTGAAACGTTTTTCTCAATTACTAATAGTTTAGAAGTTATTTGAAAAAGAAAAAATCAACAATATTCAGTTTTTCGTCATTATCTAGTGTCCTATGAGAATTTTTGGAAAAACAAAAGCACATCTGAGATGGCCTCCCAAAGGCGCACAAAAAGTTCCATTTAACCGACATCGTATCTCTTATAGTTCTCGAGATCCCAATGGTGGCACCTCTAAATGGGACACACTGTATACGAGATAATACAGAATACAGTATTTACATTGGATATCAAACAGGTATTTCCATAACCAAAGCGTCAAAACTACTCTACGTTTACATTACAAATACAATTAGAATGCTATTTCACATTTCACATAATATAATCATTCTGAACTCCTACCAATTATTCCAGCCCTCCCAGACAGTTTTGTTTTGTCTATCGTTTACTTCTATTAATCATTTTAATGCATCTATTGTTATTCTCTCACTGCATTTATCCGAGACTCCAGAACAGTACGAATGAAGCCCGAAGCATAGGAATTAATCAATACTTGATATCTGGCGCTGATGGTACAGCGATGTTTTGTTATGGATCAAAGGTAACTCGATCCGATATTCGCTGCTTTCGTTTTATAACGCTGTATTGCTGTTCGTGAAAATAATTAAATATTGATGTTGATGGTGTTTTTGATGATGTGACGTACATTGTGTGGGATTATCGACGCGTTTTGTAAGTGGAACAATGAAGATGTTGTATGTCTTGCTGTAATTAAATTCAGTTTACTTTAAATATTTGGATAGGCTGAATTCATTAATTTAATTAATGTAACTCTCTGTAATATTCTGATTTTAGTACGATTAATGTTTTTATAACAACCAGATTGGAAATAGCTTTTTACGAAAAACTATTGACAATAGATTTTTTAAAATAATATCTAATTTCTATTTGAGTTCGGTCTTAAATATTTTTTTATGCCACTACATAAACAATAACGCCTAGACTAAACACAGTTTCTATCCTTGTTACTATATAGACCTAGTCCTTGATTTGATTTAACCTTTATGTTTTCATTTTTTCCCCTATTCCATTTTGTTTACATGCGGTCTTCCTGAGGTATTTCATCTTCATTGTATTTATTTATCCCTCGAGCTTTTTGTGCATATTCCAGAATTCGCTGCGTACAAAATTAATGATGCGGTTATTGTATAGTATACTCTTTTTTGTTATGTTATCTATTTCTTTTCTACCCCATGGCCGCATGTCAAGTGTCTGGTCTCAAACCTGGGGAACCGGGTTCGATCCCGACCGACGTCAAATATTTCGAATTTTAAATGGCACAAAAGTGACCCCTGTGGTGCACTCTCCGCGCCAGCAATGAGTGCCCATCAGATGACGCCTGGTAAGCGCCCGCACGGTACAAATATGTCATCATCATTACCGATATCTGCGATAAAGCAGATTGTGGCACACTCAGAAATGGGTAATATGCCGTGATGATATATTTATTTTATTTTTTATTTCTTTTCTACCCATTATCGTAAAGTTTATAGTATAGTAATATTTATGTATCAAGGCACTAAAGTTCTACCTTGTGCCGAATGTGGAATTCGTGGAACCATATGAGTGATAAAAAGGAACTTTAGTGCCGAGTTGCATATTAAATTATTTGAAATCGAAAAATTGTGAAAATGAAAGAAATGTTTATTCTTGAAGGTTATGTTATGACATTTAATGTTACAAATCTTGGACATTGAAGTTATCGACAAGATCAGTCAAAATGGGCTACTTGCGTACGTTTTTTTTATTTCATATTTTTGAAGAGCAGGTAAAAACTTGCTACCCCTATTTTTTCTTTTGACAAAATTTTTATTAATTAGCCAGAAAAAAATAATGAAATTTGATTATTTGAATTACCGCCATGTATGACGTAGAATTACGCCGCACCAATAAGTAATCGTAAAGCCATAGCGTTTGTTTGTACGGGTAATGTAGATCTCCTGTTTGACGTTTCAACAATAGTTTGGAGGTTAGTATTTGAGTTTGTCTTTTCCGTATCGATATTTTAAATTACATGTAACTACCTATGTGTTTATTTGTGAAGTAATTAATATATTTGAGAGCCCAGAGAGAGCAAAATGTCAAATTCAAATTAAAACTTTCTCGCACGCAATGCCATCTATAAGTTATATTCCTAAACATGGTTCTCTTCCTCAGATTAATATAATGACGTCACAGAAAATTTTCTTTTTTAATTTACTAAAAAAAACAAACAACTTTTTTAAAATAAAATTTATATTTTTATATATGTTTTCAACATAACATTACGTATATAGTGATAGAAATCGGATTTTCAGTACCATGTAAGTAGCCCATTATGTGTTTTATCTCAAATTTGTTCATCGGAATTATTTTGTTCGTTTTTCTTGCACATGTTTTTTTATAATTTTACGTACAAATTTACTGTTTCACATCATCCACCTGCTCAAATTATTTTACATATACAATAATTATCATCAGGTCATAAAAACTCCATATGAATAAAATTGTCGTATACCTAATGGATTATTTTTGGGCTGATTTCTGAATGACGATTTTTGTGCACTTTAGTGACAATTTCAAATAAATGCTATTTGCGTCAATTTGTCTTATTTAACCTAAATCGTCTCTTATAGTTTCCTTTATTCCAATGGTGTCAAATCCGGGCAACCTTTATATAAGCAATTTGGAGCTCATATTTGTTCAATGAAAGTAAAATTTATTGGCGGAAGACACAATTTAACTGTGTTTAACCCAGTTTTGCATTCTAGGTGGCCATTGTATTACGTTTAATAGGCTTTTATCTCAGTTCAAACAATATAATAGCTATTAGCGTAAAGTAATGTCAATGTGTGGAAATCTATCCATCTACTTTGTGACAATTGTCTACATTCAACACAATAGTTTTACTCATTTTCACACCGATAAGTAAAACTGTATTTCATTGTCTCATTATCACTGTCATAACGACAGAATTAATTTGCGAAGAAAATTACATAGCAAATCAAAATTCTTATAACCTGTTTTGATAAAAGAGGTAGGTACACTTACTTCAAGTGGTACGAGTAGGTTAGGGAAAAGTAATAATAAAAGTTTTATGTGTTTGTCAACTCGTGATATGCTTGCCAAGACATACATGTCATGTATGTCATTAAATTTTCCAGTCTTCTGGCAGTTTAAAAGTACAGCATTGCCTTAGTTTTCGCTAAAAGAATTTGCTGAAATATAAAGGCACCAGAACCCAAAACAAAAAGAAACTGAAAGGAAATTAATTTTTCATGTTTACAAAACTTAAAATCGAACAATCTATAATAAATATAAAAATTTTGTACCCTGCGTATCACTTTCAAAATTTTTGTAAATACCAAATATCCGTTGTATCATATTTTATTGAGAGCGTAGATAAAATAATTAATTCTATGTTTTATTTTGTTTTAATCCAGTTGAAAATGAACATTAAATATTTTTTTCTACTAGCGATAAAAGAAGAATACTTTGATAACATTGGATTGACATTTTTATTCAATTATTTCAAGTTCAAGTCAATTCTGATCTTCTCGTACCAACCTTCTAAAACAAACAAATATATATATCGAAATGAAGGCTCTTTCGATGAGCAAGTGGATTTCGTAATGACTTCGATATGAACGCAAAATATGAAATAGCTATACAACACGTCAAATGTTTAAAACACTCATTTCACAGTGTACTACATACACGATTTTTTTATAATAGCGTTTTAAATCAGATAATTTATTCTCCAATATCAATATTTTGAATTTTTCAAATTAAGAACTAGGCAGACATCAGGTTCATTTAGCATTTTACACATTAAACTGTCACTTTTACGCTATTAACTGTCATTTTTAAACACTAGTGCTTAAAAATGTAACTTTTAAGCACTAGTGCTTAAAAGTATTTCATTTAGCAACGAAATTGACAAACAAAAAGTTTTTGATTTAAAACGCTAGTATAAAAATAAATTGGACACCATTGCTAATAGTAACGATCTACAATCTTTTTATTTATATAAATAACAACAAATTATTATTTTTATTACTATAAAAATATTGCATAAACTTTCATTTAAAATACTTTTAAAAAAAATTGTTGTGGCCAGTACCATACCTCTCGCCATTTCCATTTTAGGCTATATAAGTAGGTAACATAATATCTTATACTCCGAAGGATTTCCAATTATACATCTACTCTTTAGATATTTTTGTATTTTTTAATTCGTTCTATGATCTATTTTTCTCCGATTTTTCTAAATGTTCCAGATTCTTCAAATTCATTGACGAGATTATTGGTATTTCTGAAGGGTATACTTAATATATCCAAAATTTTAAATAGTTAATTAATAATAAAATAAGAAATATTAAATGTACTTCTCAGAAAAAAACCTTCAGTAATATCACATTTTTTTGTCAATTACAAACATTTTAATATGACAACTGGTTGTTTGGGCTGTGAGATTTATTACAACATATTATTTCATATATTTATAAGTCTCTATCTCTAAATCCATAGAAGATATAGTAAAAATGTGAAATGTATCGGATAGAGAATTTTATATTGTTTAATATTTGTAATAACATAACTTTAAAAAAAAATAATACTTAGAAGATTTTTCTAAGAAACTACTACTACCAAAACCTAATCAGCTCTTCCCATTAATGTCAAATTGAGGAAACCGCAGTTAAACATGTCTTAAGTCTTATAGTATTTGAGAAACCGTGGTACCAACATGCACATACACATACACACAAAAACCTTAAAACGTACTTATTCACTAATATCTGGATATGTGATTTTTCGCACGAATCCAATACCTCTCTTAGCGAGAGGTAAAAATGTGAAACCGACTCATTGTAAACAGTTTTGGGTTCTTCTTTTTATTCTTCAACTATACTTTATGCTCAAAAAAAACTACATAATGCGACGCAATAATGACAAATAATGTTAAAGATTTTTATTACGAGAAATTTATTATTAAAAGAGAAACCATTTCACAGAAACATAAACCTCCTACATCCTTTGCAAACCGAAACCACAATGAGTAATATGAAAGTTGCAAATATGTATTTAAATTCCTCGTAGGTGTCACCACAAGTAAATTCATTTCCGTAAATATTGTTCTGGGTCACTAAATTTCAAGTCACTATTTGCTCGACCTCCTTGCCTTCATTTCAATTTAAATCATGCCGCTCTCCAACAATGCTGACACCCCAAAAGTAAATATTAAATAGCGAAATCATTACTTGCGAATTTGGAGTGTGCCGCCGTGTTGACACAGTGAACAGCAAGGAAGTTAATTATATTTTGTACAACGGTCATTCGTATAACAGTTGTAACTCAAACAGACATTTTAACTGATTCCAATGGCGAAGATGAGATAACTATGTATGACGTTTTCATTGTTTTGTTTTTTGTTAATGATATTACAGTTTTTAATTGAGTACTGTTGTTGTCCTCTTTTAGATTGTAAAATAGATAAATAAATATATCATCACGGCATATTACCTATTTCTAGGTGTGCCAATCTGCCTTGTAGCAGATATCGGTAATGATGATGACATATTTGTACCGTGCGGGCGTTTACCAGGCGTCACCTCACGGGCACTCATTGCTGGCGTGGAGAGTGCACCACAGGGGTCACTTTTGTGCCATATAAAATTCGAAATATTTGGCGCCGATCGAGATCGAACCCGGTTCCCCAGGTTCGAGACCAGACATTCATATAAAATGAATCGCACTACAAATGTAATGCAGTTTTATTATAAAAACAAATAGCATTTCATTCAGGATTGGAAAATTCATTAATATTTTACAAAACAAAAGGTCAAAATATGCTTTATATTCCCTACTGGTTTTATTGTAAAATAGGCTTTTAAATTTTAATGAAGCATTACAAACTTTTTGAGGTTAGGGCAACAAACCGTTGAGTAAATATTTAAATATTAAATTGAGTTATCTTTTTGTAACTTGTGTCATCTGTAGTTTCGCATTTGTTTTAGCTGAACAAATATTAATTTATGACATACTTTTACATGAAACATGTGGCTAAATTTTGATTTATTAATACATATTATTACCAAGAAAAATGCATGTGTCATTTTACCTCGCTAAGAGAGGTATTGGATTCATGCTAAAATTCGCATATCCAGATTTCAATGAATAAGCACGAATTAAGGTCCCTAGAATCCGATTATAACATTTTTAAAATGATGTGTGTGTGTGTGTGTGTGTGTGTGTGTGTGTGTGTGTGTGTGTGGATGTGTGTATGTGTGTATGTCTGGATGTTGTAGACACGTTCCTCAAAAACCATAAGACTTAAGAATTGTTTAACTATGGATTCCTCAATCTGACATTCCTGGGAAGAGCTGAAAAGGTTTTGGTAACAATTGAATAACCGGAAGTAGTAGTTTCTGAGAAAAATTCTTCTAAATATAATTTTTTGGAAATTTTTGTTATTAAATATTGAAGAACATAAAATTCTCCATCTAATACACTTAAATTTTTTTATTAAATCTTGTATAGATTTAGAGATAAAGACACTATAATATATAGAGTAATTTAATCGCAGAGGCCAAGGCACTAAGGAAACCAGTTGACAAATTCCAATGTTTATAACATAGTTTTTAAATGACACATGTCAGTGTCAAAAATCAACAGTTTTAGTGACATTCTGGCAGCTTTTTCTGGGAAGTATATTTAATCTTTCTTATTGTTTTATTAATTAAATATTTGAAATTATAGGTTAAATTGCATATATCCATCAGAAATACCGCCAATCTGGTTACTGAATTGGAAGAATCTCTGAAATTTAGAAACTTCCTCATACATTGAAAAATAGATATAATTAGAATTATATGTGTGCAGAAGACATGTTAAATACAATAAAAAACAATATTTGGATAAAGTTCTGTATTTTTTGGTATAAAACGACGGTTTGAAAGGGAAGTGCAATACAATAGCTATATAGCCTAATATGGAAATGGCGAGAGGTCTTGTGCTGGCCACAACAGATTTTTCGGAGAATAGGGCGCATATGTTAAACAGTGATTCGTGCTAACATCTTTCCGCACTCCATCATTCGGGGCTCGAACAGTATACTGTATACTTAGTCTATACCTTTCTATAATGGCAGGCAAAAACGAACAATATGTCATAGTAGAAATAATGCCTACCCATCACATATACCTTCTCCGAAAAAGAAAAGTTATGTGTACTATTATTCGCATCTTTTGTTTGAAATATTTTTCTCCAAAATAATCTATAAACGACTGAGAGAAATAATTCTAGACAACTGATCGCTAATCACTCTTAAAACGTTCACTGCCGATCATCTGCCCTATTACTGCCTGTTATGTCGGGTCTTAGTTGTGGAAACTAACTATATCACAATTATTTTTTTATACTCCCATGCGTGAAGTGGGTACTTCACGTATCAATTTTTATGTGTGAAGCTTGAGTTTTTGCACACGGTGCGTGAATTGCTACTTCACGCACACTGTGCGTGAAGTAACATTTCACGCACCGTTCATTATTTTAAATATTACAAACTCAATTGTATTTTAATAAAACAAAGCTGTTAAACACCTGTAACGTTGGTAACCATGGTTACACAAGTCGATAATACAGAGGTTTTACGTTTAAAGAATGACAATGTGAAGAAAAAATATATTTTATTGCAAGGTCGTAGAAAAAGTATAGTATGTAACACGTGTGTGAAGCCTATTTTACATTCGGGTGGTTTGCAACACTCGCCTTCGGCTCGTGTCGCAATCTCCACCCTCATGTAAAAATGTCAGCTTCACACACTTGCCACATAATATACTATTATTATGCCATATGACAGAACACTTGTGTCATTACATTTTTGGTAATGGGACTCTAGAAATTAGTGATGTGAGATGTATTATGAGTTTTTTATACCAGCTCATGGTTTTCCTTTCACTGGCATGTCAGCATTTAGTCCTAGCAATTTACTCCCGACATATTGATTATATTATATTATCGCTTTTGGTTTTCTAATACTTCTCCAAATTTTTTGTTCTGTAATTCTGCATCTGATATAAAGCTTTTAGTCACGACAAGAACGTACTTTCTTTTGCACCGATGGTCCCGGCAATTGATTGACCATTGTAGAACTCAGAGTGCCCAAAACTGAAAACCAACTATGTACCTGTATAAAGTGTACCTGAGGTGCCTATAAGAGCGCAACTGAAGCATAGAAGAATGTATATAATCATGGCACAGACGTTGTGTCATCGGCATAGCAGGCAAAATACCAGATGACACACCGTATGTGTCATAGGCAGTGAACGTGTTAATCAGTTGTTACCCCGATTTTATCATTTTTACCTTCTGTCACCTTTAGATAAGGAAGATATTGTCTTTGATCAAAAATTTCGATGATTTTTAGTTTTAGGGTCTCTAAAATACAATTTTACTAGTTATACAATGATGCCTATGTGTGCCTGTGTGTCCGTGTATGCGTGTGTGTGTGACAAAAATTTGTCTGAAGATAACTCCAATACTGCTAATCTAAAAATTATAATACTGTCGCATGCCTCTTCTTTACATCCATATGAAGAGCTGATTAGATTTTGGCTATAATTGATCAACGGAAGTTCCTTTATTTGAAGTTCTTAACAGTTCTTCTTGAAAAAAACGCAGTTAAATATCATTTTTTGACATTTATGTGATTATCAATATGAAAGAATATCTTATTCTCTATATGGTTTGATTATACATTTTTCTTCATATTCAATAGCTATAGAGTTAAAGAATTGTAAAGATATTAACTTTCATAAATTAGCCAACTATACTATAATCCTGAAAACTGCTGATCTATTCAAATAATTCTAATTGACAGATGTCAGTGTCAAGTGCAATTTACATGGTGTATGTCCGTGTTATAATTTTATTAGATTTATAGACTCTTTTCCGAGCTCTTTTTTCATATGATTTGTACAAAATACATGGAATTGACGGCAGGTAAAGTGCTGGCCACATCAGATTTTTTCTGTTAAAATAAAAAAATCAAGCAAAAAGAAAATTTCAAATTATTAGAATATAATTTTAAATAGTGTAATATTTAATATTAATACTCGTAGTAGTATTAATACTTGTAGTATTAAAATAGCAAATACCTATTAATATTTAGTAATTACTTGACAAGTATCTATGTTAGAAAGTACCCAATACCCAATACAATTTTAAATAAGTTTAAGTGAAATTATTTAAAATTAATTAATCTTCCTAAATGATTTGATTCGCAATGAATTTTTTGCAAATGTTATTTTTAAATCAAGTTTATAATATTATTCAAATTAAAAATTATTATCAGAATTTAACAACTATGAAAAACATAAAATTTATCTTATCATGTAATTAATTCATGTGTTATGTGTTATAATATATGTGACATTTTTAGAAGTTTTATGGTAATAAGCATTGTTTTCCTTATTATTTTCTTCGTTTAAAATAGTAGAATGTAACCTTCTAAGAAAATGAGAACCGTAGAATGTAAATGGGCTCTAAAAATTAACGGCAACGATTATTACGCTAATTAATGCTAAACACTGCAGAATTATTTCTGTAAATAGATCAAGGAAAAATATTTTGTTTTCTTGCACAAAACTCATAAATATTCATAGTTTGATGCAAATAGATCCTCTGCTATTGTTGTAAAACGATTATAGTTTTCATATATATGGAAATTGTTTTAATCTGACGAGAAATTTTAATTGAAAAATTATTGTGTTACTGGAGAAATTGAGTAAAAGACTTACATAACATTTCTAAGTTACATTAAATTATACAAAACAAAATAAAATAAATAATATCATTTACTTATGATTATTAAACATAAGCAAAACGTGAATTATTAATTTTTGGGTTGAAAAAATGTAATTTAATAAGAAACAATTGAAAAAATCAATTACAGATCAGCATTTGCTTTTTTAATTCTATATCTATTAATTAAATTATCAAATTTCTTTTCAGTCAATTATTTTCGGATTAGTTAATTATTTTGGCTTTGACACAATTCGAAATATGTAATATAGTATCCTTTTTGAAGTTTATACAGGGTTAGTTAAATGTATGGAGACGGCGATTTATTGTCGTTAATATTCATTTTAGGAAATTATGTTCAATACAAAAGTTTTCTAAGAAATTTTGATCTACATTTGAGAATACTTGAATTTTTTTTTTTCTTTAATTGTTTTTGGGTTACGCTTGTCCGCGTAATTTTTTTAAATGGGAACCTATTAATTTTACTCTATCATTCGATAGAGTGTTTTTTTCTCTTTACAATAGTATGTTTGTTTTTTGTTTTTCAATTTATTTTAATAACATTTTTACAAGGAAAAACACCTGTTCAAGTAGGTTCATCTAAGATAGACAAAATTATTTCCAATAAAGTTGTCGGTCATCATCTTATCATTAAATCAAATTAATAACTAAGTAAATTTCATCGTTCGAGTTTGTTTATTGCTTCGCTTTTGTCTATCTGAGATGTACCTACTATTCGTAATAGTAATTTACGTAACAAGACCTGAAAGTGATACTTTACTTTGGAAGCTTGTGAGCCCAGTATAGACACTTTCAGGTCATGTTGGGTACAATATTTTTTTGCGATCCTGAAAAAAGAATAAAAAAGTATTATTTTATTTTTTACTGCGAGCAAATAAGAAATAAATAAACAACTTATCTCCATGGAAACATTTAGCTTTACCGGTCCCGGGATCGGTAAAGTACTTTCCGAGCTAGCTCAGCAAAGAAGAACTTTCAAGTCTAAATAGTGATCAGAAAGAGCTCATTTTCTAGGCGACCGCGAAAAAATATTTGAACCGGTGTTTTTAATTGTAAAAATGTTATTGAAATAAATTGAAAAACAAAAAAACAAACATACTGTTGTAAAGAGAAAAAAACACTCTATCGAATGGTAGAGTAAAATTAATATGTTCCCATTTAAAAAAATTACGCGGACAAGCGTAACTCAAAACAATTGAAGAAAAAAAAATTCAAGTATTCTCAAATGTAGATCAAAATTTCTTAAAAAACTTTTGTATTGAACATAATTTCCTAAAATGAATATTAACGACAATAAATCGCCGTCTCCATACTTTTAACTAACCCTGTATATCAGAAAAATGAATAGAAATAATGAAAATAACATTAAAAATAAACAAATGATGATCTGTAATTGATTTTTTCAATTGTTTCTTAAAAAAAATAATTTTTTCACCCAAAAAAAAAATTCATGTTTTACTCAAGTTTGCAACAAAAGAAAGTAGACTTGTTGAAAAGTTTATAAAATAAGGAAAAAGATGAGAGTATTTTCAACATATGTTCTCATTTAAAAAATATAATATTCGTGTTATATCTCGAGAATTATTAAGTTTTTAAAAGATATAATTGCATCACGTTATTCTACGTAAAACAGAGTATAAAAATTATCTAAACGTTTTTCTTTATCTTGCATAAACTAGTTATGCGGCATTTTCAAAATAAACGAAAATCATGTTTTAGCCTGTAGCTCAAAGCAAAAGACGATCAAAAATTCCTGTTGTGCCTATTAAAGATGGCCCATAAAGCCCTACATCAATTTTCTGTGGCGTGCATAGTAAGATAGGTTTTCATACAAGGAACTCGAATTTGTTCTACGCTGTACATATTAACTTGTAAATCCCTATTTCAACCTTGTGCAAAACGCAAATACTAGTGAATTTCTAAATAGCACATACATACATACATGCATATTCATAGTTAGTTTGTGATAGGTACGTATGAGAATTCAACATTCAACCATCTAATATATGCGCATTCTTAACTGTCCTAACTCTAGATCCTGTATATTGAATAAAATAATGAAACCACCTAGAATGTAGGTCTTGAATCCACCCTGAGACAATTGAATCAAATAACAATCATTGTTCAATTTCATACTTTCACAATTGTTCTGTCAGGTGCTATTTGGATTGGAGACAAAGTAACAGTGAATTAGAATTAGAATCTAGTGGCCCATTCTGTAGGAGTGTATCAAAGTGTTTTGGTAAACAGATGACGACAGTAACAGCGAATAACTGTGAAGTCGACTAACACTGCGATCTAATTAGTATGTAAGTAACCGAACCCGTAACAAACTTTCTTGAATATGGCCTTCCATATGTCTACTTGCACTTGCTGCATAATAATTAGGACGTCCTGAAGTCCGGGAGAAAGAAGAAATTGAGTCCGAAAAATTTTAACGAAGAGTAAGAAATTGGAGACAATGTTGCATTTCTTTTACGAAACTACAACAAATTATTATTAAAAGATAAATTCGGACTTCAGTTATGGTGAACAAAATATTCCAGATGTACAGTAAATGGTTAACAATAATTGACCTCACAATTTTTTGTTAATAGTTATAATAGATAGACTATTAACAAAACATTATTTTTAAGTTTATTTAAGTTAAGCTCTATACCACTCTGTAAAATTAGAAAAAATAAAACTATCTACATAATTTTCCTTGTTAATTTAATTAATTGACATTCATATTTTAGTTCATACCCATTGTTTTCAATGTAGTACATTTTTTAAATATATTTCCACTAATATACGTACAAATTCAGTGAAACCAAACATTAACATTGTTTTTTTATAATATATTTGAGTTTCAAAATATTAAATGGGGTATTCCACTCAATTTTTTTTATTATTTTAAATAAAACTTCATTCAGTTTTGAAGCAATTCATAGTATTAAAAAATCTTAATTGTTCCTAGTTTAACAGTATTTTATTTTCGAGAAATCAGGGTAACGTCACATTTCCCCTATACTTGTCTTTCTCACACACACTGCTCTGAGTACGCTGCGAGAGAAAGATAACAATGGGGGATTACGGCTCAATCGAATTAAAGGAAAATAGTAAAAAAATAAGAATGTATATGCTGAATAGTGAATATTAATAAAGACAATTAAATGGTATAATTGAGATATTTCGGAAATAAAGGGTTTTTTGTTATAGCGCTTCGACACTAATATGAAAATATTTTGATTGGCGGCCGAGAGACCACCTATACATGCATTACAAATAGCATGTTAGGAGGTGGGGATTACTACCAATGGAAGTTAAGAAATTCAAATTCGAAAGGAGGGGCTAACATTCCTGTACAGCAGTTTTCAAACAGTTTTTATTTTAACATAAATTTCTTGCATTAAACTTAATAATTTAAATACACCTGTAATTATAAAGTATGTAGACTTATACAGTGTTATAATATTCATTTATTTTTATGTAAATATATCTTAAAATAGCATATATTTCAAGAACATTTAGGTCCATGATGAAAACAGTTTGATATAAAAACACATAAATGTGACGTCACGTCAATCTTTTCAAAATTCGGGAGACCATAACTCGCTTATTAATAGGAATTTTTTCACCGGATTTAAATCAATAGTCTTAGTTTTCCTAATATTTTCAGATGAAATTATAAAAAAAATGGCGTAATCCCCCATTGTATGACGTCAATTTTCCCTTTTAGCAAATGTGAAATATCTCGTAAAGTAATTATTTAAAAAATGTTTTCATTGTTTTAACTATTATTTATTGAGCCATACTTCATGTTAAAATGAATTTTTTTAAATTTTCTTGCTATGGTGGAATACCCCATTGAAGCAGTTATATATTATAATACGTAAGTAGCTTTTATATCAATATGAAATTATGTAAGAAGAATATTTTGTGAGATATTTAAATTTATATATTCCAGTATGGTAAGCACAGGAAAATTTATTTACGCCCAATTTCTTCGGGAAGGTAAAATTCAATCCAAAATCCATTATAATCGTCGATCGATTTACAATTTGTCACCAAAATGAAATGCTATATCACATCGCGGAAGAAATATGGAACAGGATGTCCTTCTACAGCAGTAAAACGGAACAAGAAAAAAATGTGTAAAATATTGCATTCAAATGTAAAGAGAACTTGGTTGTGTGTGTGAGTTGATTAGATCACCTTCCACAATTTTTTCCTTTGTGAGCGAAATTCGTTTCATTTCTCCCAGACTGATGTGGCGGGTAGGAGGGAATCGATAAAAGAAGCACAGCGACATAATGATAACCGTTATATAATGCTGTATTTTTACATATGATAAATGGTTTTGGAAAAAAATGAAAATAAATCGTACAAAGAAAGAAATACTTACTCCAAGAAAATTCTACTACTTATATTTTAGTGCTAGTTCAATTATTAAATGTCGAAGAGGTTACTTAGCTTGTATATTTCTGTATAAACCCTACCTGAGTTTTCGAAGCGTGAGTTTTGTGCGTTAGGTTATGTTATGGTTTAGTTAAAGATATTGCTAGTACAAATGTTCTAATATTCATTATACAATGTAGATGTTCGTCATTTTATAAATTGTCCAGCCAGGTTGTAAAATGTCGCTGAATCAACAAAGATTTGACTAGGCGTTTAATAAAGACGAATTTTCTACTCTAGCTATCAATTTTAATATTTAATTTATAAATTTAAATGCTGAAACTTTAATCTAAAATTTACAATTTTCTGTCTGTTTTATGTTCGATTTCGATTTTTCGAAATTCTGGATCTGACCAATCAGTATCTATCATGTGACTAGTCATCTCTTTTCATATTATGACGTTTCTCCAGTTCAGATTTTAGGTTACGATATTATTTTTATAAGCTATGGATTAGTTGAGCTAATGAAAAAGATGATTTTCTTAATAATATCGGAAATTTTTTACTATTGTTGATTTGTGTAAGAAAGAAACAGACGCAAACGTAAAAAAATTGTTGTGGCCAGCACAAGACCTTCCGTTAATTTGATGTGTTTTGTACAAATCCCATACCTAAAGTTCATTGAAAAAGATTCTATATATCCAGTAAAATTGTAACACAAACATAATACAATTTTTTACAAATTCCATACAGAAAGTTTCTTGGAAAATATTCAATTAATCCAATAATACTATTTTACACTTACGTAGCATTCTCTTTACAATCATATAATATTACTACCAAGTTTATATCTCTACTCATTTTTGAATTATTGCCCCAAAAGTCAATATAGCCCACATTTAGATAAAAACTTCAAAATTTTCAAAAATCTAATTTTTAGGTATCTATATACTTCTCAATGCGCTGATTCCAAATTTTGAAACCGCAGGTCGATATCTCTTTTCGTTCTTGAGATATTTATATTCAAAGTTTTGCTCAAAACTGCCCATTTTTGGGTATTAACCCAAAAATGGGTCGAGATATGAATTTGGGGACAACACCATTCAATTCTACGGGCAAAATTACATAAGTACACCAATTTTCAGAATTTTTGAACAACGCATACAATCTCTAAAGCAAAATAACTTAAAATGGCCAAAAATCGCAAAAATCTAAGGTGTACCCCTTACGATTTTTTCAGATTTTGGACATTTTCAGGGGTTCTCATGCTTTTATTCATAAAAAAATGAACCGCTTGGACAAAAATTATGAAAATTGCTACACTTATGTATTTTTGTCCGTAGAATCGAATGGCGTTGTCACCAAATTCATATCTCGACCCATTTTTGGGTTATTACCCAAAAATGGGCAGTTTTGAACAAAACTTTGAATATAAATATCTCAAGAACGAAAAAAGTTATCGACCTGCGGTTTCAAAATTTGAAATCAGCGCATTGAGAAGTATCTAGATACATACAAATTAGATTTTTGAAAATTTTGAAGTTTTTATCTAAATGTGGGGTATATTGACTTTTGGGGCAATAATTCTAAAATGGGTAAAGATATAAACTTGGTAGTAATATTATTTAATTGTAAAGTGTCCGGTTTTTTTCACTACAATTAAATAGGGCGCTTATGGACTAGAAAATTGACTTCCCATATTAAATCAGATCAGGGTTTTTTTATTAGTTGGAATAGATGTTAAATGAAATGTTTTCAAAATGTGGTATTAAATTGACATCTGCAAATATTTGAAACTGTTTTCTGGATCAAATTTTGTTCTCTCTCATCAATATTTTCATTTATGAGATAAATTTATTTTTCAATCCCTCGAAGCAAACACGAAAACAAAAACAATAATTAATTTACGATTTAAAAAACAATAAATACCAAAGTTCACAAATAATTCATTCAGAACTTTATGTGAAACATAATTCAAAACTCTGGCGAACTATAAGTTCAAGAAAACGAAATAAAAAGCAACTGCGAAGAATTTTTGCTATCGATCTTGTTGTGGCACGTGTTAAGCAGGTCCGGTAAATCTTCACACTAAAGTTTACATCATTACCGAGGTAATTTTAAAGTTCAGAACGGAATCGTTCCATAACGAGAACTTTTAACTTTTATAAAGTACTTTATTGCGTAGATAGTGACATTTAATCTTAATTGTATTACGTCTACAGGGAGAAATCGTTGAGTTTTGTTTTTATTTTTAGAACCCTAATTAAAACGGAAATGTATAGCTTCGGAATCGAGAAATTGTATTAACTCTAACTTTAGAGGAAATTGTGAAATATGAATGCCATATTTAATTACTTTTAAACAAGAAAGAGAAATATTGAACACGTGGATGATTATAAAAATAAATTTAGACTCATGGAATTTGTTTTTGAAACTAATTTTATTTGAAACATTATCTTTTTTATAATAAATATACGTGTAAAAGTATAAAATTGCTCTTGCAAGTATAATACGCAAGGAAATATAATTTTATTTGAAATCGTCACTAAAATGCTCAAAAATAGTCATTAAAAACAAATTTTCAAATGTTGATGTATTTCGTTACTCCCCCAAAAAATTCATAAATCTTCTTAAACACATACAGTGACATAGTTGTATGTTGTTCTTTTTAATAAATTTTATTCATTGATCGTGTAGACATATACTCATTTTTATGTAATGTATTTCATGTATTTTTTTTCCTGCCCTCTTACTGGGTCTTTACCTGTTGGGCATTGTATGGATAAATAAATAAATAAATAAATAAATAAATAAAGTTCAGAAATCAGCACTAAAGTAATCCATTGTACGACGATTTCAAGCAAATGCACTGTTGCCAACCTTATAATAATTATTGTAAACATAAGATAATTTGGGTAAGTGTACGATATATAATACTAAATTTGTACGTAAAATGACAAAAATATGTGCAAGAAGAACGAACTAAATAATTTCGATGAAGAATTGACTGCGAGTATAGTTAGTAACTTTATGTTGTTTACCTTTATTTTCTGTTATTTTTTTTTATTATTATCCGGGCGCACAGATTTTTACTAGATATTTCACTACTAACTCTCAAGCTTGTCGGAATTAAATGTCACACTTGTTCTCGCTACAAATTGGAGATATAACATTTGTCACTGGCAACTGATGGCCACTCAATTGAACCTTTTCAGAATTGTAGGTTAAGTTCGATCGCAAACACCAATTGAAAATGTAATATTGTAACACGAGGTGCATTTGACAGAGCAATCAAAAATCAAGAACGGAAACAAAATTTGTTTGATGAAGTGATAAACTAGAAATGAAATATTTTGCGTTGCAAACGGTATTCCATTATTTGATGACGATATTGCTTCTCGTGGTAATTGTCTTTTGGTAGATAAGTCATCTTAGCAACCAAATCTTGTAGGCCAGTTCTGAATAAATCTATGAATCTGTAAACAAAATGACAAAAATTCATGTATTTTTGATGATTAATAAAATATTATACTTTAGAGCAGGGGTCACGATTTTTTTTATGTCCCCGTGACAATTTTTCAAATGCTGGCGTACCAGGTAACTTTACAATAAATAATAAAAAAATAATCTGTTTTGGCCAGCACAAAGCCTTCTGTCAATTCGATGTATTTTGTACAAATCCCATACCAAATGTTCCTTAAAAAAAATACTATATATCTTGTAAAATTGTAACATGAACACACTATCTTTACAAATTCCACACCGAAAGTTCCATTGACAAGAGTCTATAAATTCAATAAAATTGTAACAAGAACGTAGATTATGTAAATTGCACTTGACATTTTCTTATTCTTCAGCTTTTCCCTATTTTATTAGGGGTCCCTGTTTCTTACTTCATTGGATTTATAGGAACAAAGGAACATTCGGTAAGGAATTTGTAAAAAAAAATAGTGTGTCCGTGTCACAATTTTACAGGATATATAGAATCTTTTTCAAGGAATTTTTGGTATGGGATTTGTGCAAAATACAACGAATTGACGGAAGGTTTTGTGCTGTCCACAAGTCCACAACAAATTTTGTGCATTATTTTCAGATTTGTAAGGCTAGTTTTGTTCAGAATAGAGCCATTAATAATAAATTATACCATTACCTAGTGTTTTGGAAACCTTATTGGTAAATATTGTTCAAATAATAATATTAAATAAATGACACTGATCGCACCAGATCTTTAAAATTCAACTTGTCACTTAATGCATTTGACTTTTTTGTAATGTTAATTCGATATATATGAAATGGGTTGTTTCTAGTCGTTAATCAATCGTAATAAAAAACTAAGACATTAAAGACATTAATTTTCGCCCAAGTGTAGCTCGGAAGAGTAATTCCTCTTTTTTCTCTAACATTTTTCTTTTTCTTTAACGATGTCAATTTTTCAATCCATCGCAAACAGCAAAGAATTTATATCCTTTAATGGGAGACAAAGTACACGATAAAAATTACGTACATGTTAAATTTTCAGACTAGTATTCTGAGCACCAAACTAAGTAAGTGACTAGCTAGATTAAAATATAGTACACTGTAATTGTTCTACATCCCTGTACATGAAAATTAAATTGCATGTATTAGCAAAAGATTACAAAGGATGATAGTCATATAATTATGATCATATGTTAGAAAACATTCGTTGTCCGCACAAGAAAATAAAAACAAACTGTAGCGCAAAAAGAAAAGTTGGCTAGGCTTCACTTTTAAAATCGGTTCATAAAGTCGAAGAAAACAAGCGCAGATTTATCTTACAGCGACTAATAATAACAGTCATAAATCCACTTCTTCCCGCTTAGCTGCTGTTGGAACAGCTGATCCCACTGCAGTAAAACTTGAAAAATTGATAACTCAGAAAGCGAACTTTCATTTTTTATTAAACAAGTTAATGTAAATCACATTAATCACGAATATTTAAACAAACTTTTTTATTATTTATGAGGGTGGAATGTTTGTGATAAATAGCACTACCATTAAAGACAAAGAATTTTATCAGTATAAAACATTTCATTCATAATTTTAATAACAAAAAAAAACTATTCGCGCTATAACGGTTTAACGTCACATCTTCAAAGTGATTGTAGTAACATTATGCGAAGAGAATATAATTTTGCATTATTTAAAATTTCACACTGCTAACACGTGGCTAGATGATAGTAGTAGTACTTTAGCTTTCCTCACTAGGGCGCGTACATCACTAGCGGTCATTGAAAATGCAACACTAAAAAAATATTAGAAATAAAAAAATTAGATTCAGAATACAAGTTGTTTATTATTAGGAATGCATTCAGGCCGGGCCGGACCGGGTTTTGAGGTTTGGATCCCTTCGGCTTGAAAATAAAAATTGCCGGCCCGACTCGACAAAAAATTAGTTGACTCGGCTCGAAAATTAACTCGAAATCGGGCCAGGCAATTTTTTTATAAAAAAAACCTCTACATTCTTATAACATTCAACATTAGTTAACATAAGTTGTTGAAAAAGAGATACTTCTATACCGTGTTTTTAAACTATAGACAGCACTAGACGAAGTCACATTTACACCGCTAGAAGTTATCAAAAAAAGTCACTAGATTTATTTGGCGGGGGAATTGAAATGTTAAAATGAAGGTCACGTCAGCATTTATACTTTCCAGGTTATATTTTCATTAACCAAAACTATTATAGACTTCTAACTTAATTTATTCATATAAAATCATAAATACATAACTTTTAATTATAAATTAATTAGTTGCATTATTTTTTTGTAATTCCTTGATGAAAAATTTATATATTTTTAAAAATACTGTTAACTCTTTGTGTTATGTTTTTTGTTTTTATTCGTGAAATATCACAAAAAGAGAAATGAAACAAAAAACACGTGCAAATTCAACAAGTGATTTGACAACTACTAAAGGCCTGTTTATAATGAAGTAACGTAACACGCAACGCAACGACGTAACGTAATCAGTAACGCAGACACAAAATATGTGATTTATAATAACCGCCGAAGATAGCACTTCTAACCAATCAAAAGAATTCTGTATATATCGTTGAAATTCAACTCGCTTTTATTTAGTCTTTATGACACATGACATATAAATAAGTGTATAAAATAATTTGAATAGAAATGGACAGTGACGACGATATAGCAGCGGCAATGTTGTTTCTAACTCAGTGATTCTTGATTAATTTGGTTAATTTTTTATCATCCATAATTATTCTTCGTATCGCTTTGAAAATCTAACCGGTCAAACCACAAAATGTAGAATATATTATTTAATTTTGACAGTTCACGAACATGTCGATAATACAGATTTTTATAGTAAAACTGAAACACTGAATTCTGATTGGCTAGAGGTACAAAAGTAAGGTAGAAAGATGAAAGTTGGTCAGCTTTGGCGTTGCGTTGCGTTACGTTACTTCTGCGGCTCTGCGTTGCGTTTCATTATAAAACGGTATATGCTGTACCGTACATTTATCTTTTGAGTTACCTTACTGCAACTGCGTTACCGCTTGCGTTACTTCATTATAAATAGGCCTTAAGAGTTTGACGTTTTAATTACGTTTGAAGGTTAACTTGAAATTTCGTCTGGTTAAATCCAGCTTCACGAAATTGCTCAGCAGCCAATCACAGGCTTTGATTTTCTCACTAGAATTCTAGTTACTGTCTATAGTTTAAAAACAGAGTATAATGTAAGTTTGTTACAAATATTACAGACCTACGAATATTTCACATTTTGTTTACCAAAGAAGTTCGAAAATTTAAACAAATTTTTCACAAATCTTATACAAAAAAAAAATAAAATTTACATAAGGATTTTTTTTCTAACTTTGTTTCTGCTCCAAAATAAGACAAGAAATCATTATGGTACGAACAAAAATCACTTTTATTTAAGTATACGAGTAGTAACAATAATAAAACATCACAATAGCATTATTATGCTTTAATGAATAATTTTGAATTCTTGAAATAAAGTAACATATTTTTATTTATTGAAATGTGAAATTAAATCATTTTGATCAGTTTTAACTCCATCCATTTTATTAAAATATTAAGGAAACTATAAACTATAAGATATTTCAGGTAGGCCCGAAAAGCTCGAATTTTCGGGCCGGGCCAAATTCAAAAGTCCGACTCGTCTCAACTTTTGCAAATGATTAACCCGATTTGGCCCGATAAAAAATATCTTCGGCCCGGCTCGATGATAGAAATCGAGGCGAGCTTTGGGCCGGGCCGGCTCAAAGCTCGAAATCGAGTGCATCTCTATTTATTAGTAAACATAAGTTCAGATAATAGAACAACTATTGTAAAAATATACTAACTCAAACTAATGTGAATTGAATGATGTCAACTATAACGAGGCTTACGTTTATTGGGCTACTAACATTTAAATCCTATCATTGAAATAAAATCAATTCGTACGTGGTATTCTCCTTCTGATATCATAAAACATCTGTACAAGAAGAAAGTCGATAAGAATGAATTATGACTGCAGTACGACAATCGGCAATGAGACTAAACTAAGTAAGAAACGCGGCCATCAGATGAATGTTTGACAAAGAACGGGGTCTGTCATCAAGATGGCTTCGACTTTTTCGTTGGTAAGTAGAAAGTGATCTTCAATATGAAACGGTTTTGTATGAAAGCGTTTGTCCAGTTTTTAACGCGGTAGCGGCAACCGGATTCACGATGAAAGAGGATATTATTTACTTTTTGCAGATGTTGCTTTGTTTAATTACGTGGAACCGAGAGTAAAAATCCGGAATGGGATATTTATGTCAAGATCAAAATAAAAGTTGTTTTTAGATAGTTTTAATTTCCGTTTGATATAATGACACATATTTTAAATAAAATTGAAAATATTCTATAATGTTTCCTGCATTATACACTAATATTACATTACTTTTGACATTTACAAACGTGTCTAACATCAAAATAATGATTACTTACTCATTACGACCTACATGAAAAGTAAGACGGACATTGTAATCTACCCATTTAAATAAATTAATGTAGATGAATAAATACAAAATTGATAATAATGGCTCAGTAGTTATTGAACTAGTTTTGGAAGTGAGAAATCACAAATATTTGAACCGATGCGTCAATCCACTTGACATTCAAGATGTATAGGTATCTATTATAACTCGCCGTCAAATAATTATGGACTGATGTTCAACTTTTATCCCTTTCCGCACCCTGTCCCTTGCCCAGCGGTGTTGCCGCTTGAAACTTGACATGACCAGGAATGAACGCAAATGTCATATAATACATTTAAAACTAATTCAAATTTTTAATACATCGTAAACGAAGAAAATATTATAACAAATAAGTAAGGTAAGACAGTAATACGTAATATAGAATATAAAAATTGTCTCTGTGGAAAATTTATATTACGTTAAAATACGATAACCGGTGAAATCTAAATAAAATGTACGAATAATTGATTATTAGGTAAACAGTAGATATGTCAACACAACATGCTTCTGCAGTCAAATCCAAAGTTTTCTTGTTATTTAATAAATTATATTTTTTTTTCAGGATGTAACACCAATTTTTTTAAAAAATTGTGTACAATGGCAATAATTGTTTTTGTCTGCCCATTTAAATAATATTTTCCTAAATGTTTTTTTTATAAGAACCAGGACTATTTAATTCATTAGTTTCACTCATTTTCTTTTCAAAAGTCTAAATATAATGCAATATATAGGATTGGGAATAAAAAGCGCACGCAAGTACTAACGAAAATGTCAGAATATAAAATGACATTGACAGATTACAGGTATTTGTACAGATAGACACAAAATTTGGCATCAATGTAGAAATCTCCAGTCCATAATTATTTGACGGCAAGTATATAAGATCGAGTGGCAATATGGTCATCAAAAAATGGAATACTACAACAGAATTTTCATTTCTAATTTATCAATTCATCAAATAAATTTTATAGTTACATCTTTTGATTTTTTATTCAGTTGTCAATGGCAAATACTTTATTTCCAATTTGTAACGAGAACAAGTTTGACATTTAATTCCGATAAGCTTGAGAGTTAGAGTTAGTAAAATACGAAATGGTAAATAAAGTGCCAGGTTAATACATTTCATAGAAGATACAATTAAACAACATAAAAAAGTTTCGCAAATGTTTAAGTTTACTTTAAATTATTGCAAATAAATAATTTAAAATATTGATTAAACATCAAAAATTAAAACATAGATTAACATCATTTGACTGACAGATTACCAATTGATTTCTCAAAAACACTCATTCCAATACTATAATATTTATGAATCTGTAACTAGAAAAAAAATCCCTTAACCTTAACGATAATTTTTAAAAAACTATATACGTATTTCGAGAACTAAGAGAAGTTAAAAAATTATTTTGTAGTCTCTACTGATGATGATAGTTTTTTAAAAATTATTGTTAAACGTAGAGGGATTTTTTTAGTTATAATTTAACCTATAAGACTCCATTTTAGTGTTTAATTATTTATGAATCTGTTTAGTTATAAAATGTTTATATTTATTGTTAATATATAATAGGGTAGTTGCGAAAAAAATAAATGTTATTTTTTCCTATTAATTGTGAAATATAAACTAATTCTAAACATATTAATGTAAAAATTATTAGAAAATATAAAACTTTTCTTTCATAACTTCCATAAATAAAGTTCGCGGTGGAATTCTTGTGACGTAGACTTTTAATAATTATATAGTTCGACCAAGTCTGTATGGCTTACAAGCTTGTTAGAATACCACGACAAAGCGAAAATGTTGAATTATATTTAATTGTATCATACAAATATTTAAAGTATAATTTTAAAAGAAAAATAACAGATACAAAACTATTATTTAATAGTACGTATATTTTATAATTATTTACTTGAATACCAGATATTTTCAGGATATTTAATTTTTATATAGACAACTTCATAATTTTGCCACCAGGAGGCTGCACATTCCAGTGAATGTACATGTCATTTTTAGTGACATATCCTATGTTTTACGTGTTAAAATCATATTTTATTTTTCTTTTCTATATCAGCAGATTTAAAACAAGGTGATGAAACTAATGAATTTGTGTGAAAATGAATAATTTCTTTTGAAACATATAAATCGTTTCAAATAAAAATGGTAGTATTGTGTACAACTGAGAGTGTACCGCTAGGGCAAGAAAGACTGTGATTGGTATTAATAAAACACGTCACCACGGGAAAATTTGAAATAAGAATTTAAAAAAAATAAATATATATTTTGAAAAATATACAGTTGCCAGACATAAAATATGTATTAAAGTGAATAACATGAACAATTCTTTCAGAAAAAAAATAAATTGGAAAATGCGGAACTACCCTATTCTATGTGAAATGTTTAAAATGTCAACAATGTAGTTAAACTCATGAGAATTATTAGAAAAATAACAGTCGTATGTTTATATATTCAAAACAAATATCAAAGATACAATTGAAATCCTATTTTATCCCTTTTAATTACACATGCACAATAACAAATATTAATTATTTACCAATCTTCCACATATTTTCATTTGGTAATTAATATTGATTATGTGTAGGTATATTGTATATTAACTTTATGGCAAATATTACGTCGGTACCATTAAACCTACAAATATTATCAATATTGACCTGAGAATAGGGCTATTTCAAGAGTTTTTGTAACTTCTAAGTATTAAATTTTAAAAGGTATTGTTCTTTAAAGAGCCTCAAATTTGAAAAATGTCCGTTAGATATTTTACAATTAAATATTAAAATATGTGTATTATTTTTTAAAAAAGTCACGTGATCTGAAACAGAATGTGACATCAGAGTACATACAGTTTAAGATGTGTTAAACTATCGCCTACTTTTATTTATATAAATAACGTAAACTGTTTTTCCCCTGGCTATGAATGACGTTATGTATGTATGTACTCCGACGTCACATGAGTGGGGAGTTGTTTTTCATGATTACTTCTAGCACCAATCTTTTTATTTAATTATTTGCGAAAATTACAATAAATTACTATCATTTTCTATTTCTACCAATCATTATCAATATTTAATTTTTATGTCATTTACTATTTTTTCATGCGTTGGTGCACAACGCCATCTCTATCTAATGAGATATCCTAATAAAACACAGGTAGTATTTAAAAAAAATAATGGCAATTTTTTCACAAATGTAATGTCCTGGTTTTTGTTGTTGAGTCGTACTTCTATAAATAAGAGTATGTGTACATCTCATGGCTGAAGAGCCAGGTGATGCTATCTCAATGAGATGACACCGCTTATCGGAGCGAGACACTCTTACCCAGCGAACATGTACCAGAAATCACTCTTTGTTTGTTACTTTTGCTCAGAAAGTGGAAGAATTTTATAAGCATTTCGTAATGAATGAATTTCTATGAAGTAATTATTATGGTTATTATTTATTATTCAGGTTACAGGTATGTTATCATATACTATAACGAAACATAGGTTACGATAATATACAAAGTTTGAGAAAAAAGGTTGCTAGAGAATATTTCAACTAAAGCTGTGTTCAATGTCGCGGGATTGTATGAAACACACGAAAACTTTTACATAGTCTTCTTCAAATCACGACTTATGCAATTCTCGACTCCGCAAATCTAGCCCATGGAGTTGGCGCGTACCGAAATCTCGACATATACACCGTTCGACAAGATGGCTGACTAGTGCACTGTGGAGTATAAAATGAATTAGGATTAGGTTACGTTATTGGTAGTATTTTCTTTAAAAAAATTGTACTCCGGACTGTACTTGTCAGCCATCTAACGCTGTACAAGTCAAGATTTGAGGATTTCCATAAGCACCAACTTCATGGGCTAGATTTGCGGAGTCTAGAAATGCATAAGTCGTGATTTGAAGAAGGCTATGTAAAAATTTTCGTGTGCCTCATGCAATCCCTTCAGATAAATACAATTCCGAATGACACACTAATGACATCTATCGCTTTGTATGGCAACACTTTAGAACACCGAAATTAATTATACAATTCGATTTCATTTGATGTTTCAGATTAAATATTAATATTATATTTCATAAAATAGAAGCTAAGAAGCTATTATTTGACAGCGAATTTGACGTTTTGTACAAATTATAGCAACGAACATAATTTATTTAATTATTGCGCGTCAACTTTAAGACATAGTGTGCTCCTGCAAAACTCTAAAATTTAATTCCTAAAATCCTAAATAATGACGTTATTTAAGACATATAAATTTAGGATTTTGATATCAGGGTGATAAAAGTGCAACATCGGACACAACTGAAGTCGTTATTGTCATCTTTCGCATAATATCGAGTACATTTGATTTTGTACTTCTTTGGATCGCGGATACATGATTAATAAATTAACTCAATGGGATCCTCCACCATAGCAAAAATAATAAAATGTATACTTTGTACTTAAAGTTCTACTCAATAAATAACAATTAGGATAAAAAATATTTTCTAATAATTGCTTTACGAGATATATGAAATTTGTTGTCACTATCACTGTGACGTCACACTATTGCTATCTTTCTCTCACGGCCTACTATAGATTCTAGTGCGCAGCAAGAGAAAGATAGGAGTTACGTGACGTCATATTGACATTAAATGCAGTAATAATAATATGAATTGCTTCAAATTGAAACTAACTTTCATTTAAAATGATAAAAATTAGAGTGGAGGACCTCATAGTTATTCCCGACGATTTCTTTTTTAGAACAGTTGTTGTTCAATGTAAACTTCCTTTTCACCTGAACCCAGGATTTTAGTTCGGTTTATCATAAATTATTATATTAATTATCTTAAGCTGTTGTGATACGGTCACAAATTATTATCATTTCTTTAACAAATTTTGGAATCGAAAATGATGGTAAATAAGTATTTCATTCCTTCACAAATTTCATTATAAATTATGATCGTGTCAAGCGGACTTAAAACATAATTACAATTAACAAACAATAAATACATCTTCCTTCAGGTACTAAAAGCTTTACCGTAATCCTTAATCCCTGATTCCCTATCTTGTAAACTTCACGAATACCTTTCTCCAGCATTATCTCTCGAAACCCGTCCATTTTCCCTCCATCCTTTATCGCTCACTCTGTCCTTTACCCCTCTCTCTCACAACAGTCTGAACCCTGCTGTTCCTGCTGCCTGTAATATTCCTCACCCTACCTCACTCGACTGCAGCGAAGCCGGGGCAGGACATTGATTTTACCGGCAGGCGGCTGTGACGTAAGCAAGAGCTGTAGGGATGATATGGTGGCAAGGTTGGCTAACCTTCACCTGGATAGACTGGATGTGTCTATGGAAAGGGATGCACGATAGTAACTAGGATGTTGTTGTAGGTTAGGTTAAAAAGGGGAAATAAAAATGTGGGGGTAGTTCTCGATGAAATGTTGTGACAGACTAGATCCGGTACAAAGATAAAATATAAAAATGTGTTGTGGCCAGCACAAGACCTCTCGCCATTTCCATATAAGGCTATATAAGTATTGAATTGCACTACCCTTTCAAACCGTCGTTTTATAACAAAAAAATACAGAACTTTACCCAAATACTGTTTTTTATTGTATTTAACATGTCTTCTGCACACATATAATTCTAATTATATCTTTTTTTTTATTGTATGAGGAAGTTTCTATATGTCAGAGATTCTTCCAATTCATTAACCAGATTGGCGGTATTTCTGATGGATATATGCATTTTACCTATAATTTCAAATATTTAATTAATAAAACAATAAGAAAGATTAAATATACTTCCCAGAAAAAGCTGTCAGAATGTCACTAAAACTGTTGATTTTTGACACTGACATGTGTCATTTAAAAACTATGTTATAAACATTGAAATTTATCAACTGGTTTCCTTAGTGCCTTGGCCTCTGCGATTAAATTACTCTATATATTATAGTGTCTTTATCTCTAAATCTATACAAGATATACCTAATAAAAATTTTAAGTGTATTAGATGGACAATTTTATGTTCTTCAATATTTAATAACAAAAATTTCCAAAAAGTTATATTTAGAAGAATTTTTCTCAGAAACTACTACTTCCGGTTGTTCAATTGTTACCAAAACCTTTTCAGCTCTTCCCAGGAATGTCAGATCGAGGAATCCATAGTTAAACAATTCTTAAGTCTTATGGTTTTTGAAGAATCGTGTCTACAACATCCAGACATACACACATACACACATACACACATCCACACACATACACAGACATCATTTTAAAAATGTTATAATCGGATTTTAGGATCCTTAAATCGTGCTTATTCAATAAAATCTGGATATGCCAATTTTAGCATGAATCCAATACCTCTCTTAACGAGAGGTAAAAATAATATTTTTCTGAAACCGGAGCGAGAGTACTATTTTTGCGCCTAAATTGCGGAGCAAAAGTATAGCATATGAAAATGGCGAGAGGTATTGTGCTGGCCAGAACAGATTTTTGTTATTGGACTGCAGGAAGAGTAACGAAATAGATAATTCTTGATGAAATATGACTATAAAACAGAAGGGAACGTTTTTACATATTTGTTGTTTTGTACTGTATTCTAAGTTTAATCTTAATAGGGCTGTTGCAAGAATTTTTATATGACTTCTAAACATTAAATTTTAAAAGATATTGTTCTTTAAAGAGCCTCAAATTTGAAAATATCACGAAATATCCTTTAGATATTTTACAATCAATTTTTTAAATTTTGATAAAATTTTGAATAAGTCACGTGATCTGAAACAGAATGTAACGTCAGCGGTTCTAAGGTGTCAAGTGTATTGTCAAAGTTGTCAAACAAGTGTCAAATTTTTAGATTGGTTCAAGTTGTATAATATGTAGGTAATAAAAAGTTCAAAATAAAATGAGTAATTTACGATATTGTATTGTGCATTCTTACAAAAATACTGTTAGGAACAAACCTACTATAGAGTTTATAAATTTTACAAAAGATGCGAAGAAAAGAAAATTGTGGCTAGAAGCAGTAGGTCGAAGAGCTGATAATTTGTCAGAAAAATCGTGTCTTCATGTTTGTGAAGATCATTTCAACTTCACGATAACAGTATATTTTTGTTGCTTCACTTTATGATAGATCTACATGTCCTATAGCAGATTCAATGTAAGAATCACGATTTATATAGTAAATTCAGTTTTTATATTTTATTTTACCTCAACTCTTTAACACCCCTTATTTCGGTAGCAGTAAAACAATCGTTCTGATATAAATTCAGCCATCATCCACCTATCGACCTTCGGTAAATTGTCCGGCTTAACTTGAATGTAATTTGAATTAGCCATTATTACTTTATTATTCAATTACAATGAGCAATGTCAGCGTCAAATGTCAAATTAAAAGATTTTTTTATTAACATGTGACAAACTTTAGCCTACGTTTCTTTATATAAATAATATGAATAAACGTAGGTGATGGAAAAAATATTTTCCTGTTGGCTATTAATGATGTAATGTATGTGCTTCTACGTCACAAGAGTGGGGGGTAGTTTTTCAGGACGCCAATCTTTTTATTTAATTATTTCCACAAATAACAACAAATTATGAAAATAAAAATTATTATTAAGAAAATCATTGCATAAACTTTCATTTAAAATAGTTTTTGAAAAATGTGAAACAGGCTCATTTTAAAGGAAATGTGTAAATGATGGAAAATAATCAAACACGCAGTCATATATAAATTATTTTTTCCTGGCCTACGTTTCGACTATAACAACAGTCTTCTTCAGGGCTAGAAAGAAGAAGACTGTTGTTACAGGTTACAGTCGAAACGTAGGCCAGGAAATAAATAATTTATATGTGACTGCGTGTCTGATTATTTTCCAATTTTTCCATTCTGCAATCAGTCGATCGTCTCAATCAACCATAAATGATGTTGTTTAGCAAATAAAATGGGTGTAATGTTTTATATTGTTGTTTTACGAAGAGAAAATAGCTCCGTTAGAAAGAGAGAATAATATAATAAAATGGTGTATTTTTTATCCATGTTAAACTTTACGAAGCAATCAAGTGTAACGGAAGAAATTTGAAATAAAAGAATAGTTATAGACGTTTTCGTATATTTTATTATAAACGGCCTTATCTCAGCCTTAACCTATATATGGAAGTAGGAATGTAGAACAAATTTGATCGTCTGGTAAGAAAAAGAAAAGATGAAAACAATTTGTTGTGAAATATGGTCAGAAAGAAAATGTATTTTTTTCGGATGTGTTTGTTTGTCATGTCCTGATAACTTAATAATAACAATTCAATCTTGTTTGTTCTGTCTCCTTCACCGAATACAAGAGTGGAGAAATAAAGTGTTTGTTTCTGGAAGGGATGTACCTATATTATTCATTTTATTTATTTATTTATATATATATATATATATATATATATATATATAATGTCCGTCTATTAACTAGCTATGCTGTACTGATGAGCTCTAATATGAGCGAAACCCGTGTCTACAGCTGCTATAGAGCGATTACCCTATTAACAACATTTTTCTAGTTTTTATAACTTTACGCTCACGATATATGTTTAATTTATATATATATATATATATATATATATATATATATATATATTTCCATTTATCCACTTTTTATTCGGTTTCCCTCTTTTTTCGTTGCCTCTTCTGCCTTAATACTGCTACATTTTTTGTATTTCCCGGTTCTTCTTCTCCATGTTCATTCTTCTTCTTTAACCCCTCCAAAAATTCCTCTCAATATTTTCCTTTCCCAAAGTCTAATTTGGTGTCATTGTTTTTATAAAGCACCCACAATTTATATCCATACAAGACTGTTGGTCGTATAACTGTCCTATATATTCTTATTTTAATATATCTTGGCAGGTTTTTGGAGTATATTGTTCTCAAAAGCATTCCATAAGCTTTTACTTCCTATAGCTATTCTTTTGTTTATCTCTTCATCTTCATCATTAAAGTTATTGATTGTGACTCCTAAATATTCAAACAAGTTTACCATTTCAAATGTTATATTCGGTTCTTTCGTTTTCTGATTTTTCTCTATTGCCGTGTATTAGGTTCATTTATGAACAGTCTGTATTTCCTTGCAAATCTCTGCTAATCTTTTAGTAACTTTTGCAGCTCTTGTCTTGATTTTGTTACCAAGGCTATATCGTCCGCAGGTTTACTTTATAAATAATATTTCACTGTTCCAGGTTAAGAATGACATATTCTTCCCCGTTTATTAATGTTAGAACGAGCATCATTCTTAAACGATTTTTTGTGACAATTTTGTACTTCAAAATATAGTTCTGTCTTATTAATGTTTTAGAAAGATATCGTGCGTTTTCATGCTTACTGATTAGACAATCTTCTTCCTTAGAAAAGTAAGAATATCTAGGGATATTAAGTTAATATTGTGTCATTTAAATGATGAGCTTCACGCTTGCTTCGTTGTCATGAGTCATGGTATATGCTACGCTTCTTAAAACTATGTATCTTGTTCGTAAGAAGCTATAACATATTTTTATTTTACACTTCATAAACTTAATATATTAATTTCATGGTAAATGACATGCATGCGTTGCAACAAACTGCATAAAAACTGAATATGCTTTTATAAGAGACTGCGGAAATTTTCACACATTCTTGGATTATTTTGTAACAATTTGATTGTTGTGCAAAATTAGCCCCGCTCAAATTTCTGTTGCACCCCAGTCGCAATTGTTACAATTTTATGTACAAGCAAAAATAAATAAAATAAATTTATTTTGTACCCATTTGAACGAATTTTTTATTTGTTTTCAAATGACCATTTTCATTGTTGATGTGCGCATGCTTGCTTAGAGTAAGAGATCCGATGTTCTCTGTAAAGTATGAGGTATATTATATTATTATTTCTACATCACACTAGTTTGTGGCAGCTGAAAATCTAGTAAAAAAAAATTGTCCAACCGTTATTATTATACTGATTATTATAAATTTCCGTCACTGCGTCACTAAAAATAATTACTTTAGTAATCACTTGTGAAAAGCAAAGAATAAGCATATAAAATAATACGTACAGTAACTCGAGATCCGATGATGTAAAAAAATCTTGAGTGACATGAAAACAAAGAGAATTTCATGCTGAATTCAGACTTTCATCATCCGTTATTCTATCTTTAACTGTGTATGAGTAGTACATTGAAATATAAAAAATGAGCTAAATTATTTAGTTGAAAATAGAATAACGGCCGATAGAAGTCTGAATTCAGCATAAAATTCTCTTTCTTTTTGTGTCACGCATGACTTTTTCTATTTCATCGGATCTCGAGTTACAGTCCTTTGAAGTTACATGATTTTTCATCGAAATTTTGTATATTTTCAATAATACAAAATTTCGATTAAAAATCATGTAACTTCCAACGGCTGTAACTCAAGATCCGATGACTAAAAAAATCATGGGTGACATAAAAAGAAAGAGAATTTCATGCTGAATTCAGACTTTCGTCGTGCGTTATTCTTTCTTTAACCGTGTATGAGTGGTGCATGAAAATATGAGAAATGAACTAAATTATTTAATTCAACAGTTGACAGTTCTAACCTTGAACTTCAAATCATAGGAATATAATTTTGAGTTCACAAAAATGTCAATGGATGTCTCATTTTCAATGAAAATGGTCAATTGAGCTCAAAGTTTGTCAGGTTTCATTAATGTTCGGAGCGTAGTAACAAAAACAATTAAATCTTGATACAGGAATCTACTGAGGCAAAAATTATGAATGAAATAATTTCAACCTAAGTGCGGACCCCAATAAAGCATTTCATAAATCAAAAAAAGTTTCCTTAATAATGCGTTGCAGATCGCAGAAAAAACGTGACAAAAATATTGGAAAAACCGACATAGAACTTGAAATATGTGGGTCAGCGAATTTATCTACAGTAAAACTCGATTTGAAAAGTGCACTCTGCTTCGTTGATGTTTTTTGTTCTTTTATTTGTTTTACTTTCTGACGCTTCTCTTCTGTATCATTTTAAGATACTTGAGAAACGTAAAGCTCAAGAAATTAAATTACTAAGCGGAAAAGTGTTTTAAAGTGGAGGTTTGTTTTTGCACGGAATTAAGGAAGACGGTACTCGCAAATTTAAACGTAAAATAAAAAATAAAACTAAATGAAACCAAAAAGAAAAATGAATTTACTCTTTCCTCCAGTTACTCAAAATGTTTGAAAATTGAAAAACAAGTGGCTATTTTCTTTATTATTAATTCTAGATTAATAGTTCTTAAATTAAAAATTTGGAGGCAAACTTGAAAACCACTTATTTTTAGGTTATTAGTATAAAATAGTCCTGAATTCCAAAAGGAATAACGTTGTATAACAAGGTATTATGTTTGGTCAAAAAAATCAGTGGTGAGCTTTCAATGAACAAGCACATTTTAGGCTCCCCAGAATACGATTTTACTAATTTTACGATTCTGTATGTGTATGTGTATGTGTCTGTGTGTGCGTGTGTGTGTGTGTGTGTGTGTGTGTGTGTGTGTGTGTGTGTGTTAAGAGTTTCTCCGAGAATAACTCCACCACTACAATTCTAAAAATCTGTTGTGGCCAGCATAATACCTCTCGTCAATTTCATATTAGGCTATAAATATTGTATTTAACATTTCTGGTACACACAAATTATTCAAATTACATCTATTCTTTATTTTTCAATTCATACTATGAACTAATTTCCTCCTACTTTTCTAAATGTTCGAGATTCTTCCAATTCATTGACGAGATTGGTGGTATTTCTGAAAGGTATATGAAGAAATAAAATATAATATCATCACGGCATATTACCCATTACTGGGTGTGCCATTATTTACAACACATGTAGACTTCGGTAATGATGACGATATATTTTACCGTGTGGGCGCTTACTAGGCGTCACCTCACGGGCACTCATAGTTGGTGTGGAGAGTGCATCAAAGGGATCACTTTTGTGCGATTAAAAGTCTGCCCTGGCCGGGATCGAACCCGGTCACCAGAACGGCAACCGGACACTACGCACACAGCTACGTGACCCCATATGATGAAATATGTATATGTATAGCAAGCGCTTGTTTAATTGACCTGTTACTGTACATACTTCGGCTTACAAATGAATCCCATTTCTGTTTATAGCAATTTTAGAGGTTGACGAAGTCTTTTTCTTGTTATAAAAATAGCATATTATTATTACTATTACATCTCGACTTGTCTAAGTGCGAATTTTAGGTTTTCTGTCAATTTAACGTGCAGCACCTATATCTATAATTTTAAATATTTAATGAATGCGTGCCAGAGTGTCTGGTCGCGAACCTGGGGAACCGGGTTCGATCCCAACCGACGCCAAAAATTTCGAAATTTAAATGGCACAAAAGTGGCCCTTGTGGTGCACTCTCCACGCCAGCAATGAGTGCCCGTGAGGTGACGTCTGGTAAGCGCCCGCACGGTACAAATATGTCATCATCATTACCGATATCTGCGATAAAGCAGATTGTGGCACACTCAGAAATGGGTAATATGCCGTGATGATATATTTATTTATTTATTTATGAATGATAAAATAAGAAATAAATTATCATCATGGCATATTACCCATTACTTGGTATGCCATTCTGCTTTCTACTTACACAGATTACGGTAATGATGATGTATTTCCACCATGATCTCTAGATTCGCGACCAGACACTCAGGCACACAAATATTATCTTAATTCATCGCGAAATGATTTGACAAACATACATATCAATAGATTCGTCAATTATGCAAATAACTATGTGCTATGCATAATCCCATTATTGTAATACATACTTGTATATATAACAAGTAGCTCCACACTCAATTTTCCACATTGATCAAATTCTAGTGCAACGCATTTCAATAACAAGTTATTCTCATAGCATTATATTGCTTTCTTCCTTGGGGCTTTGTGCTAACAATGCCTTTCTAACTGCTCTAAACCGAGCCATCTCATCTGATTTGAAACACATTACAATCATCAACGCGTGCTTGTGCTCTGCCTGCTGTAAACTAATTCATCTGCTGCTATTCATAGGAAGAAAGAAGAAAGGTTTCATTCGGCTCACCGCACACCAAAGAAAGAGATAAAAAAGCAATGCAAAGGAAACTGTTCTCAATTAGGAAGACGCTTTGATTTCATATTTTAATAAAATCTTTTTTTTATTGATTTCAGTCGAAAAAAGGTTACTGCTACTTGAGAAAAAGTATATTGAATACGGTTATTGTTATTATAACACAAATTATAACAAAACATAAATAAAGTAAATGTAACATATCACTGCTTATAACCCATTTCTGGGTGTGCCAATCTACTTCTATTCGAAGAATTTGCTAAAAACAAAACATGTGGACCATATGGAGAAAGCAACATAGGGGTCACTTTTGCGCTATCTGAAGATTGTAAATAACTTCAACATTGATGGAATCGAACCAACTGTGTAAATTACAGCCCCGCGACCCCAAAAAATTAAATAATTTGTTAGCTTATAACTGATATGTCAAAATAAATAACTAATCTTAAAAAAAATAATACATAATTCAAAATCTACATTCTTTAACACGCTTTTAGCAGCACTTCTATTTAGAGCACGATTTATAGTAGCGGGAGCCTCTCTTTCAAAAAATAAATGGGTAATACCCAAAAAAAATCTCTCCTTTTGGGTGGAATTATTAAAATTTATTAGATTCATTTCAATACGCTGATTCTAAATTAATATCTCTTTTAGTTCCTTAGGTATTGTGTTCAAACTTGGAACCCAAAAATTTAACTTTTTAGCAATAACCCAAAAATGGGTGTAGGTATATGCCTGGCGATTTCGGAATTCGATTCTATGGGCTAAATTACATATGTATGCCAATTTTCAAATTTTTGAATAATGGATACAATTTTTAGAACAAAAGTTAGCTGCTAGTTTTCGTACAGTAAACATCAAATATGAAGCCTCTTTTCATTTTTAATTGCTTACTCATCATTATAGAAGTGTAATGATTTGTATTTCTCATGTATTTTCTTTGAATCATAAATAAGATATAAGAATGAAATACCGAAACGTTGATGAATAAGAAAAATTAAATTTACTTAATACCTGGACCGACATCCCCAAGAAATTGGTTTCCTTTAAATCTACATTTACGGTCGAGAAATTATTTCCTAAGTATAAATAAATATGTACTTGCCTCTTTACCATTTCCAGGAATTTAAATAATAAATAAATATATCATCACGGCATATTACCCATTTCTGAGTGTGCCACAATCTGCTTTATCGCAGATATCGGTAATGATGATGACAAGTTTGTACCGTGCGGGCGCTTACCAAGCTCCACCTCACGGGCACTTATTGCTGGCGTGGAGAGTGCACCACAGGAGTCACTTTTGTGCTATTTAAAATTCGAAATATTTGGCGTCGGTCGGGATCGAACCTGGTTTCCCAGGTTCGCGACCAGACACTCTGGCACACAGCCACAGGACCCCATTTAAGATTTTCTATTGTGTAAACTAAACTAATGAGTTAAAATTTATAAAAATTGTTAAATACACTTTATAATTTTGCCCATAGAAAGTTATGAAATCATTGTATAAGTACAATTTTTATAACATGCTTGCTCGAATATGTAAGTAACTAATTTTATAGAAAAACTAAGTTTATAAAGGATTCAATAAAGCAAAATGATTAGGCATTTTCAAAAAGACGAATTTTATAATCTGGCTGCGAAATACAATTTATAGACACCTCATGGGAGAATACTTTGTAGTCCTCGGGCTCTCGAGAAAAATTGTGCATTTCGCCTCCACATGATGTAGGTAATATACTATTAAATAAAATAGTAGTGGTGTTTTAATCTTCTAAAGTTACCGTATTGGATGAAAATAATATAATTCTTTGGAAGTACTTTTACATATGATATAATTTAAATCTCTTGTTTATTTGTCTTGTCTACTTGTCAATCAAAAACTGATGTTGATCGTGTTTTTGCTGCATGTTCTAGTTATAGTCAGAGAAACCAACTCATCCGAGCATAATCGAGCACATCACATGATGATGCTCTAAGTAGGATAATACACGCGCTCAGCTTCTTCAGAATGCAATTAATGCTTGCTGCAACAAATTATGCACTTTAAATATCCGAGTTCTCTCGGCTCGGTTCGAGACAGTGAAAGTATAACGGTGAACCCTACTTTAACTCTCGGTGTGCTCATTTACAGACAATAAGAGTTAAATGTCTCGTGGGTTACTGTCACTAACAACACCTCAACAAATTCCATAAAATTTATCAAATCGCAGATCATTCATAGGTACAATTTGTTATATTTACCAATAGGATCTAATCCATTGTACATACAAACATACGCTCAACAATAAGCCAGAGACATTTATCAGGACGAGTTTATTATGTGTCAAAAACGATTTATCAAAAATTTCGAACTTTTATTAAGTTTATTCGGTTACCTTAAAAGTGAAGATGTGGCATGAAAGAATTCAGAATTTTATTCTTTAAAATTTTATATAGGGTAACTCCAGGAGAGTTGGTGATAGATTTGTGACAAAAGATATTTGAAGAAAAATATCTGATGTGGACAGCACATGACTTCCTTGTACGCCTGTTACACTGTACATATTTTGTTAATAATTAAAATATGTATTATAACAGACCCAATCATAAAATTGCACGTATTTGACATAATTTGACATCAACATTTTATTTTTGTTGTTATTTTTTGTATTAATCCATAGCAAACATAATTAAAGAATACAAAGAGCTAATTTAATCATAATTGATGTTTTCGACGCAGAATTCAATTCTCTAAAATTTTTATTTGAAGCATTTATTACTAAAATCAAAACCATTTTTTTCAAGAAAAACTGATAACATCTTCAGGTAAAGTATCACTTCCGGTTAGACCATTTTAACCAAAATCTATCATGTTATTCCCATTGATATAAAAGTATTATATACCAAATTTGAAAAGTTTTGATTTATATTTTAATATAGTTTTTCATTAAAATCTATTACAGGCTTCAAGTAAAGTACCACTTCCGGGTAAACCATTTTAACCAAAATCTATCATGTTATTCCCATTGATATAAAAGTATTATATACCAAATTTGAAAAGTTTTGATTTATATTTTAATATAGTTTTCATTAAAATCTATTATAGGCTTCAAGTAAAGTCCACTTCCGGGTAGACCATTTTAACTAAAATCTATTATGTTATTCCCATTGCCATAAAAGTCTTAAATATCAAATTTGAAAAGTTTTGGTTTATATTTTAATATAAAAAGTACCACTTCCGCAAGTTATGTAATGACTAAAAAGGTAGGTGCACAACTAGATGTTATAACAGTTGTAAATACAAAATTTTAACTTTCTACGGCTTCCCGTTTTTCAGTTATGCGAGATACGTACATACGTACGTATTTACAGACGTCATGACGAAATTAGTCAAAATGGATTCAGGGATGCTCCAAATGGATATTTCCGTTGAAATCTGGAAACCGAAATTTTTCGCGATTACAATACTTCCTTTATTTCGTACAAGGAAGTAAAAAAACTGTTAACTCATGTAAATTGCTTAATCTTATGTCTCGGAATCGGAATCCCGTATTCACCCTTACCATTGTGTGTAGGTTAGTTTTACGTTTCCTTTTCCTCTGTTTGAGTTCTATGCAATCTGTAACTTTACTAGTTACAAATTACTCAAATTAGTAATTAGTTCGAATTGATGAAGAGGAAAATTATTACACTCGTAACTATTCTAAATGAGCTGATGCTAGAAACTTATTAAACTTTGGTATTTATTTAGAAAGGTGAAATTAATGGAGATACAGTCATTTGATAGCAATTCGTTTACTGAAACATAAACAATACTGACATTTCGGTCTCAATTAGACCATCATCAGGGTTATGTTTATGTTATGTTATGTGTAGGACAAACTCTTCGTTAGTTTTATAATTGTCGCTGATATGAATGTACGCTTTTTAATGCTTATATTTTTGGCAAAATCTTCAACCTTGTTTTTAGTTTGTATAATTTATTATATTTTTCAACAAATTTTAACATTAAACATAACCCTGATGATCTAATTGAGACCGAAACGTCGGTATTGTTTATATTTCAATAAACAAAATGCTATCAAAGGACTGCATCTCCATTAATTTCACCATTCTAAATCATTATTACCAATCGATTCAAATAAATATCAACGATTTGTTATGTTTACATATAAAATCTATACAATAATACAATTAAATTTCAGTAAAAATTAATGTAATGAATAAAATTTTGACAACAATGGGCTACTTGCGTGGTACTGAAAATCCGATTTCTGTCACTATATACGTAATGTTATATTGAAAACATATATAAAAATATAAATTTTATTTTAAAATAATTATTTGTTTTTTACTAAATTAAGAAAGAAAATTTTCTGTGACGACTTTATTTTGAACTGGGGGAGGGGAAGCATGTTTAAGAATGTTATCAATAGATGGCACGGCGTGCGAGAAAGTTTTAATTTGAATTTGACATTAGTTCATTTTTGTCTCTCAAATACATTAATTACTTTATAAATAAACGCATAGGTAATTACATGTAATTTAAAATATCGATACCAAAAAGATAAACTAAAATACTAACCTCCAAACTATTGTTGAAACGTCAAACAGGTGATCTACATTAGCCGCACAAACATACCATTACTATGGGACGGCACCACGCTGTGGCTTTACCACTATTCATTGGTGCGGCGTAATTTTACGTCATACATGGCGGGAATTCAAATAATCAAATTTCATTATTTTTTTTCTGGATAATTAATAAAAATTTTGTCAAAAGAAAAAATATGGGTAGCAAGTTTTTACCTTCTCTCCAAAAATATTAAATAAAAAAAAGGTACGCAAGTAGCCCATTCTTAACTATTTCACTGATACATATTTAAGTTTCTAGGTGATTTAAAATTATTTCATATCTATTCAATCCAATTAAAACGAAATGCATTCAACTTAACAATAAAACCAACTTTTTCCAGAAGTTAATATTATCGTTTGGAATAATTACTACTGTATCATAATTTAAATCCGTTATGGTTGCTAGCTTATATAATTATTCGCATATTATTTATCATGTTATTATTAGGGTAGGCACTTGTTAATTTTCCACGCATGTTATTTTAAGCGAGATTAATTCATTTTCAATATTTGCATTTAATTTACTTTTTGCTCTATTGATTTTCGCCTACTGTGGTTTAATTATGCATATTTATACAGTACAAGCATTGTTCTCTAAACGTTACAAATTTTAAATACAAAAGCAACTAAATGCTCTCTTCTCTTGTATTTTAAATTAAAATGAGTATGGAGTGAAGAATATTACCTACTCTACCATCATTATTAAACTACCTTAATTGTTCGTATCGGTATTATCATTATGTATGTATAATATCATTAAGTATCGTTATTCACCGAAAATAGATTAATTTTGATAGTTTATCAATAAGTATAGATATTTATCAAAATGTTTTGAGATTTAACAATTAATTGCCAATTTTAACAAAATAATGATTAGATAATTATCGAAATTAACTATATAATTACTTGTCTATAAAATAAAAATTTACTATTATATTTGTAATATCGATATTATCTTATCGATATTAGATAATATTTATCGATAAATATTAATTTCAAATATTTTATTTTCCCAGTCTTACTTATAACACAGATTAACTATATTCGCCGTCAAATAAATACGGATTGATGCTCAATTTTTTTCCTTCTCCCCACCCTATCCCTTGCCATTGCGATGTTGCCGCTTCTTCATAACTTATCATTTTCAACATGATCAATGAAATTGGCAACAGTGTATAAATCTCAAGTCCGTATTTATTTGACGGCAAGTATATTTAAAAAAAAAACTGTTGTGGCCAGCACAATGCCACTCATCATATTGCACTTCGCTGTCGAAACGTCGGTTTATAAATAAATAAAATTCTAATCATATCTAATTTTTCATTGGTTTTAAGTTCTTAAATGTCAGAGATTCTTCCAATTCAGAGCAAGATAACTATATGCATTATACTTATAATTTTAAATATTTAATTAATAAACAATTAGAAAGATAAATGTACTTCCCAGAAAAAGCTTTCAGAATGTCATTAAAACTGCTAATTTTTGACACTGACATATATGTCATTATAAACTGTTACAAATATTTGAATTTGTCAACTGGTTTCCTTGAGATTTATTGCATCCGATTATTCTATACAGTGCCATTATTTCTAAATCTCTACAAGATATAATAAAAAAATTAAATATCTGAGTGTACAATTTTATGTTCTTCATTAGTAAGTTGTAAAACAAATTTTCAAAAAATAATATTTAGAAGATTTTTTAAAAAGAAACTACTTCCGATTGTCCTATTGTTACCAAAACTTTTTCAGCTCTTTCCATGAATGCCAAATTGAGGAATTCTTAGTTTTAAGACTTTTAGAGGAATCGTCCTTCCAACATCTACACATACACATACACGCACGCACGCACGCACGCACACACACACACACACACACACACACATACATACATACATACATACATACATACATACATACATACATACATACATACACATCATTGTAAAAATGTTAAAATCGGATTCTATTGACCTTAAATCGTGCTTATTCACGAAAATCTGGATATGCGAATTTTAGCATGAATCCAATACCTCTCTTAGTAAGAGGTAAAAATGGGATTTTTAATACTAGTTCTGCAAAATGAAACTAAAAATTGTCCGGAAAATGTCCTATTAGCAAGTCGTATGCGTGTGAAACGCAAGAACATTTAATTTACACTATTTTGAAAACATGTAAAGAAACTAAGTGCTAAAACACTTGTAATTACAATCGTTTATTGATTGTCGATTATATTCGGCATTTAAAGGTTATTAAAATTAAAACCGTGAAAGTACCACTCAGTAGTGTGGAAGTGTGTTTAAAATTTAATGAAACGTGTATGCAAATGCAATTGTGTTGATTGTGTCGTTACCTAGCTACCTACTTAAGAGTTGATTGATCTATTAAATAACATGATGATTTCATTATTTCATGGGAAGAACGATATTAACTTTTTGTTATTGCAACGAGCAGTTGTGTTTGTAACACCATTTTTTCTATATATTTTAAATAAGAAATAAGATATCTTGGATGTCTATTACAACAACAGCTAGTTTATTATACGAGCCCTGCGTCAAAAGAATTCGCCTACATCCCTTCTCTTTACAAGGTAACTATTTATTAATTATGATAGCGCATTTTATGTAAGCTATTAATTAAAAGTAATAACATAAAAGTAAGTTTAGGAATAATAATGGAATAAGTGTAAACAATTTCCTTTTATATGAATAATGATAATAAATAGATGTGGGCGAATTCTTTTGACGCAGGGCTCGTAAAATAGTAAGCGTCTAGGGAGTATACCATATAATTAAATGAAATTATAGATATTATTGCTTTTGCTAGATATGCTAAATAATTAATTAATCGATTATACTTGATTAATCGATTAGTCGACAAATAATTTTCTTTTTCGAAATAATCTTTTAATACACATTCCTAAAAAATAATTATAAACCGTTAAAATTGGAATACTGAATATCACAATTTTCTTTAATTATTTCAGCTCTTACATGGTGAAACTTATTATTCATTATTGTATATTGAAATACTTATAATATATTTATATTTATACATATATATATATATATATATATATATATATATATATATATATATATATATATATATATATATATATACGTTGATCTGAAGATGCTATTGTAGTAGCGAAACTAGTTATCAGTAAATAAAATTTGTGAAACTAAAACCCAAGTATTTCAATATATAATAACATCACAATTTCATCATTTCTACAATTTTTTGTATTCGTTGCAGTCTTTTAAAAGATTTCATTAAACGTGTGTCTGTACTTACTTCCTACGGAAAGAATTTTCTTCTTCGCTGAATTTATAATTTATACAGTTTGCTTCAGTTGATATACATATGTATTATGTATAAAATATACAAGACGAATCAAATTTTTGTTATTTGCTTTTTCAAGTAACTGAGTTTTAATTTAAATATGTGTAAATCTAGCAAGTAGCCTTTTATATAACAATATATGTAATAAAAAACACTTCATTTTCATCATTTTTCATTTTGCGAACAAGTTGAGATGTTTTTTTTAAATAAATAATAAATCCAGAAAATAAAATAATTGAACATGTACGATTTTTGTGAAAAAAGCATCAAAACATTAAAATTATACTGCTTGTGTAATAATTTTATACACACTAATAGGCTATAAATTTAATTGTTTTAAATTACAAAATTGAAAACATAACATCACATATATGTCCTGGTTTTATAAAATATTAAAATTGAATAAATTATTATTCAGCAACATTGATACGCACTACAGCTATTAATATAAAATATAATTTTATTTTAGCTTTAGACTATAAATAAATGTGAAAACAGATTTATTATTTGAAATAAATTTTATTTTAATATTTTAATTGAATATACGTACATACATATGTCATGCCTCATGCATACTATTTTAATTTGAATATTTTGCTATGCTTTCAGATAAATTATATTATTTGTAATATTTATTCATAAAACATTGAACTGCACAAATATTATACATTTTAATTATTTATTTAATTCGTGCTTCTCTGTTTTGAATTTTTACATTAATTAGTCAGTATATCATCGGTTAGGATTTGTGATAAACATTTTCTATTTTTAACAACACATATTTCAATTTATTTTCGTTCTTTCGTTTTCTGCTCAGCATTTTTGCCCATGTCTCTCTTGAACCTTAATAAAAATGTAATATTTCAATCAATACCATTGAGGACTGTATTTTTTTTACTATTTTTGACACGAAATGTCTCAATTTTAATTTGTATTAATTTTTCAGAAAGCTTATTTCTATGTAAACATATTGTACAGTGCGGGACACCAATCTTCAGCTGAGGGGTAAGGGAAATAAATGCTTATTTCATAAAATGCCATAGACGCTGTCAAATAATAATTATTACAGTAACTTTCTGCTTCCAACTTATTTGCGTACGCTTATGTTCCGAGTGGAAACAAGACAGATACAGATATACGAAAGAACAATGGGGTCATTTCACATTTTCTGATTTATTTTTTTCTTGAAAAAATAGATGAAATTAAACATGTATGTATATGTTTTGCATCTTACAAGTCTTTAGAATCAGAGATATGATTTTTTAAAAGTTGCGCTTAATTTCAAATATTTCAACGGCTGACGACACATATTCACGGATACGACAGTCGAGCTCTACCGGTTTAATTTAGAACTATGATTATTTGATTTGGTATTTATTTAAATAAATGGCTTATTTACATACCTTATACTGCACTAGTACTTTTAAAGAAATAGAAAGTAATAATAATCTTCTCTCTTGTATATTTTGCTGTCACACTTTTAGGTTAGATTACTGTTTCATGTTGTGAAGCGTGTGTGGTGTGTGTGTGTGAGAGAGAATTGTCTTTGTGTGAGTATGAATTTGTGTCGTCACAAATTTAGTCCGTGTTTAAAAGCGCGAAAGTTTATTAGCAAATTTATGAATGAAAAGTCGCATATTTCAAATTATTTTCTATTACTATATTTATTAAATGAGATGGATTTCATGATTTTATAAAAAAAAAATCGACAATTATTTTTTTTTAAATGACCCCATTTGCACGGATCAACTACCAATGTAACAAAGGCTGCGTAGCTTTAAAACTTATTTGGGGAACTGTTATATGTTATATTAGGTATGCGGAAAGTAAATTAATTGTATTTCGTGTGGATTTAAACGGAGCGCATGTATTAGACAGTGATTTGTGCTAACATATTTTCCATGAATCATTTTTCTTGTCCCGGACTATAGTTATAGTAAAGCTAAGACAACCAGTAAAGAGAAAATTACAAGGTATCACTCCCAAGTTCATTGATTCGATATTATAAATTATAACTAACATTACGAATAATAAGTTCAGTCTCTGTAATCTGTTCACCGCTGATACATATTAATTAAGGTGTTGAGCATACCGTATCGCGACGTGGTATTTTATTGTTGAGCGGTTACCCATCCTATTATTACAATTATAAAACTTGCTTGACATGCAGGAAAGAATATTGTCATTGTCACTGTAGGCATTCCACCCGATTCACGAAATACTTATTTACATACCAAGTGCGGGAACACTTGATTCCGGGATGAGTGATGGTGGCGCCAGCTTGTGAGATCGATTCCGGGCCTAAGTTCACGCTCACGGTTTGTAAAATATTTTTGTCCGAAAGTATAAAACTAAAAATATTAAAACTTTATTACATAATATAATACATATGCACTGCTTTGTAACTAATTTCAGAATCATGTGTCAAATTTAAATTCAAATTGTATTCATGTTTATTTTTTTGTAATGTACCCATGTAGTATTTATTATGGTATGTAAATAGCTGTTATTTACCAAGTATTTCATTTTTAGTATATAAAAAAATTAAACTTAATAATCTTATTAAATTTCTTATTGTTTGGTTACAATTTACATTACGATCGTTGATTGTGTCTCACTGTTACCATCTTATCGGGTGCTCATCTTGCCGACCCTCGATAGTTGCCAACATTGCGAAATAAAAAAGAAACCATTAGATTTTGGTGTACATCGGATAACCGGAAAGGCACTTTACTGGCAGCTCAAACTGGTTTATCTTCAAAAAATACATTTAAATGTCGTTTTTTCGCAATTTATTATAAAAATGAAAATTATTAAATTTTCTGCAGATATGCATTCATGCATTTTATATATACAGACGACGTTTTTAATGTAACCCCAAACAAAAAAATCAAGTGGAGTTAAATCGGGTGAACGAGGAGGCCACCTATCAAAAACCTTTAACTACTAAACAAGATTGCCAACATAAGGTAAGAACAGCATTTAACAACATGTGTCCTCGGATGATAAAAAATGCTACACAAGAAGAAGTATTGAAGAGAGTAACGATGTGCTTACATATGAATGGAGGACAGTTTGAATATGTATTAAATTAATCATAGTTTTGTATTTATAATTTATTTGTTTTTTCAATGGCTTACCTATCCGTATTAATAAAAAAATTATACTCAGATTACATGTTTTTCTAATTTACTGAAATTCTATCAACTTTCAACATAGGACATGTTACATAAAGTACCCTTATTTTTTTGCCGTAGAACACATTTTTGTAATAAAAAAGGGGGGGTTCCATTTAAAAAAATGTCTTTTTTGATGTTTGTCAACTGAAATTTTGGTGTAACGTACCCGTCACATTTTTATAAATAATTGAGGATTCTTCTATGTAGCTTAAAGTCTCCTTTATAAAAGGCTTTTTTCAGATTATAAAAATTCGATCTCGTTCCCGATATACAAAGTTTTGAAAATGTGCCGGATTTCAGACAAAAAATCAAAAAAGTTGAATAACGCCGGGCGTAGTTGATCATAAGTAAAATATTTTTATTGCTTCATATGTAAAATTTTCCGCTGCATTCAATGGTAAAATAAAATATAGCGTATTCCATTTAAAATAAGAAAGTTGAGGTCAATTTCCGGTCAAACCGGAAGCGCTACTGCTTTGAAAATATTTTAGTTGAAACGGGCATGTAGGATAACCCCTAGATACCAAATTTCGTTAAATTATATTAAATAGTATTTAAAATATAGATAGCGTAAGCTCGTCCTGAGACACCCTGTATTTTATGAATAAATTTATAAAATAAATCAATTTATAAGTCCAGGAGCTTATGTATCAAAGATAAACACAATTCCTTTGTTACATAGTTCATATTTCAAATGTATGTAACTCACAGATAAATGTCACTAATCATTTCAAATTAATAATGGTGATATTTTAAAAGAAAATAGTAAATAAAGCAATAGTTATATGTCAAGGAACTTAATAGGTATAGTTTTCAGGATTAGTAAATAGGTACGTATTTAAATTAATAAAAATTATATTTTTAATTATTAAATAAATACAATTTTCTAGGAAATGCTTTAGAAATAACAATGTTTTTTTCCTAAATTTCCCGGATACTCGCGGTCATTTATCTTGTGAAGACGGGAAATTGACGTTTCGGACTTGCTTAGGCGACGCGAAACAACACGAGTACAAAATAAGTATAAATATAAGTAGGTAGATATCCGCGGTAATATATCGGTTAACAAAGCATCTCCCAGAAAGAATGCGGTGAAATTCCTTGTTGATGACTCATCCTTCCACTTTCGCCAATCACCCTGGCCCAACTTTTTGACAGCCACTGAGTCACAGCCCAGCCACCTGCCATCCCGCAATCCGTATTGAATATTACACATACGTGTTCCGTTACCGCGGCTAACCTGCATTCCTTGCGCAGAGCCTTCTTCGATAATTAGTAGCACCGTATTAAGAGCATTATAACCGTAACTCGCCATAGTCTCACATCAAGTAGCCACTGTTAGCGAATATTGTTTTGTTTTCCAGATTGCCTCTTTTGTTTTTCTGCGAGTTTGATGGCGGATGAGGCAGGCGACTTGATTTGAATTTTATAAGATTGGGAGTTTGTTTTGACAAGATAACTGTTTGTCTGAACGTGTTTGATTGCTGCTGAAGTTTTTATTGGATTTGGAATGTGTTGGTTTGGAGCAATGTTATAAAATGGATGAGCAGACCGGGTTTGCAGAATAAATATTGATGTAAGGGAAAGGTTACTACAGAATGGAGAGAGTAAAAGGAAAAACATTCAAGTACCTGGATATAAATACATTACAAGACTAAACTTTTATAATTTATGTGATAGGTACATACTATTAAATTATAAATCCATAATTTTATTTTCTAGACTGAGTACTTTTTGACGTAGAATTAGAATACCATGAAAAATAAGCGAATATTTTGTTTTGCTCTTTATTAAATCTCACGTTCACTTATTTCTACCACGCCATTCTAATTCTACGTAAAAACAAATTACCTTTATTTTTCCCATTCGTAGCATTCTTAATTGTCATATTTAAATAAAGTCGTAAACACGGTAACGCGCACCAATAAGACATACCCGTATTCATAGTCAGTACTTCGCCTCGACTCATACTTGAGTATGCCTTGAGTACCAGATTTCGTTCCATAGTCGGTACTTGTTTCTTCATTCGTACGTCGATCGAAGGTTTACTTGAGGCGAGTTCCAAGCAACCTTGAGTAATGTTCAAGTAATGATTGATGTTTCTTTTAAAAAATAGGTAGACTTGATCAACATATAAAAAAACTGTCAAACTGTCATTTCCATCACATATGACATCTAAGTTAAATAATGAATCAATAATTTTTTAGAATTTATAGACAGAGTAGAATAAGCCTTGATAATAACAATGAAAAAGGGTTGCTTCAAGAAGATATATCCGTGATATGACTCATGTATCTGTAACCTGTGACATATATGTAGATGTCAAATATACGATTTGAGAGAAAAATATTAAAATTTACAAATATACCAATATAGTTGTTACAAATTCTCTAAAATACTCTTTAGAAAACCGAGAACTCACGAAGTTTCCACTATGAAACATATGATGTGCTTAAGGTTGAGAACGACCGGAGTAATGCTTGACCAAGTAATACTCAAGTACGAGATTGAGCATTGACTATGAATACGGGCATTAAATTATCAGCGACCTTTATATTAAAAATCTGTTGTGACCAGCACTATACTTCCCGCCAGTAATTATGATGTCGCAATTGGCGAAATTTTATAATAAAGTAAAAATATACTGCTCCTGTGAAACTAAATCGATTGTTATTTTTTTTTTTTTAACTTTTATTAATTTAAATACATACCTACATATTTATTGAAGCTGGGAACTATATTAGGTTCCTTTGCATTCGCATAATATAACTATTCTTTTATTTACTATTACAATTTTCTTTTTAAAACGATACCATTAATAATTTGAAATGATATGCTCTTTGAGAGTGACATGTTTACATATCACTTAGTTCTGTCAATTTTCTAACAGCTCTCAGTTAATATTTTTTCGCTTTTGTAAACTAAACGTGCATTCTGACCAATCAGAGGGTAGAATTTAAAATTTATTACCCTATCTAAACCAGCGCTATTTTCTTACGTAAAATCATTGATTAAATAATACCTTATAGGTATTATTTAATCAATGGTAAAATGAAGTATAGAATATATAATACGCAACCAGTTTAACGTGCATGTTTCATGATTGAAATGAAAGTATACTCGTAAGTATAAAATTAACAACAGGACAACAGATTAGGTTCTATTCTGAACAACATTAATGATCCGGCTCCGGTGGCTCAATGGTTAGAGCAACGCCTCTTATTCATGAGTGTGCTCGGGGTTCTGGGTTCGAATCCCACTAAGGCATGGATGTTTGTATATGTGAACCTACTCAGTAATTGGGATGTAATCCTGTTGAGAGGTTTTTTTTTTTAAAAAAAAAGAAAATAATGCCAACAACTTTTTTAAATTTTTAATATAAGTTTTCTTTAATTTTTCCCATATGTTCATATTTATATCAATATTACCTGACACGTAACTATTTAATTTGAAAATGCCAAAATTATATAAATTATACTGATTCACATTTTTAATTTGCTAATTAATTAATGAAGTCGTATCTGTATTTCTCTTTTAAAGTTAACTGAATATTAATTACTTAACATTGTTTATAATGTAGGTAGATACAGGTAGATGTTTAATTATAATGTTATGCTATATTAATACAGTATATATTATAAATGTCAAATTCATGCTATGTTGATATTGATATGTATTTTATTTACGTTATCTAAATATATTATGCACAAACAATTTGTCTTTGCCACGTGTATGTCACATAATTTAAAGATAATATTATGCGTATATGAATACATACATACACGGTATGATTTAGCTAGCATAAACCTACATAAATTAGCGCTTCATATTCTCTGTTAATATTGCTTTTCAACAGATTTTTAAGCGAAAACTTCTTTAGGGGCTCCTTGCACTTTTTTGTTGGACAGTGAACAAGGCTGATCAGTCATGCTTGACTGTCACGGTTTTCGGGTAAACTCGAGGTGAACGTCACGTGTCACGGTTTTCGGGTCATAGCCTACGTTACGTTATTAATACAAGACCGAAAAACACCACAATATCGTCAAAAAAAAATTAGTCGCCAACTCGGCGTTTTGGCGTGTCTTGTTCCTGCTGTCACTCGTGACATTACCGATATCTGTGTACAAAGCAGATTAGCACACTCAGCAATGGGTAATATACCGTGACATATTTATATATAAGTAAATAAAATATTTCCTATATTTGTCTTTGTTCTAGTTTTCATTTGTTTATAATTTTGAAAAAACATGTACAACCGCTATTTTTGAAAGTCTAAAAATGACATTTAAAAAAAAACAGAAATAAATCGTGCACTCATCAACGGTTTTAAAACTGTTTTTTAGAGTTTTTGGCCAGATTTTAAAATAAAATTTGAGTTGTTCCCAACCTTTTCCACAGAAAATTAAAATTCTTTTTTGAAAATTTTGTCAGAATTTGGTTAGACGGTTCACAACATTTTAACATCTTATAAAAAAATATGAATGTAAGCCCAACACACTTAAACATCTAAGTTTATAAAGCTTTTGGGAGCAGTCAATGGATGGCATTGCTGTACGATCCAAATGTCAACCATTTAATTTTCTGAACCCTCAGAAACATTCAAAAAGCGGCAGAAACGTATGCGAAGTGGTGAATCGTGAAAAATATTACTGAAGAGTGATTCAGTCATTGTGTTTTGTGTATGTAAGTAATGTTGAATAATTTATATTATATTTAAAAGAATATAAAACCAAAATTAAAGCAAGCAATTTTATAGTAATTAAAATATCAAGTACATACAGGGAATTTATTTTAACATGCAACATATGGCGAATCACTTCCCTGGTTACTCACTATTGTCAAAAAATGACAGCAATGTAATATTTGTCTATTTTAAAATGCAACATACAAGATTTGTAGTTTTGTATTACCAAAACTAATTTCCTAAAAATTAGCCTACAAACGATTAACAAATAATCAAAACATGAATGTTGTACATCTTAAAAAACTTTAGCTTACAAAAATTCATAACTTTCATGTAATAAATGTTAAAAAATACCTTTAATCACTCTGAGGCAATATTCTAGTCGGTCGTAATAAGAATTGACACCATTTGTGATATGTTCTGGACGTATCTCCTGTGCTGCAATACTATTTATAATGTTGCATTTTAAAATGGACAAATATTACATTGCTATCATTTTTTGACAATAGTGAGTAACCATGGAAGTAATGAACTATAAATGTTGCATTTTAAAATAAATTCTCTGTATGAAACATACGATAGTTGTTATGATGTTTATGAGCTATGTCGCTAATTGTATGAAATATTACAATATAAAATAGAAATTTTCAGTTTTGACGTGCGGACTTAAGTACACACAATTTTTTTATTTTATTTTTATGCATTTTCATTCTTATATTGTATAATTACCACCGATTTTCTAAATTTAGTAAATGGTCTATATTAAGTCTTAATTTACACCCACAAACTTTGTAGTGTGAAATTAGCATATTGTATGTTATAATTAAGTAATCAATCACTTTTGCTTTATGAGAATATGGCGTGACAATGTATTTACCCATTCTGTTGAATTTAAAAAACTTAATCATTTTCACCTGTAATTAAAAGTTTCTTAATAGCAAAAGGAAATGTCACTTAGTTCCAAAAATAACATTAGGGAGACATCAAGAAAAAGAAAATGGTATCAACTCTAAAATAAATACTTACATTTCTTGAGAATATTCAGTTTCAAATAGATAGTTCCATTATATTTTATACATTTTATGGAGAAACATTGTCAGCAACTATACAACAAGCCATTGAATCTATCAAATTGTTTTCGTATTTTTTTATATTTAATTATGTTCTTATTTTATTCAAAAATTTTCCACATTGTTTGGTCGAGAATAATTGAGCTTATTTTCAATATTATACAATAGCCATTCTTTTACAATACGCAAATTATTTTTTGGATCACTACCCACAATGCTTTAAATTAAAATTGTCTACTTAGGGCCGTTTTCATAAACAAGTTTAAGACTTTAAATTAAAATTACTTTAAGACTTTATCTTTAATATAAAGTAAAGCTGAAATGCTCGATAAAGTGCTGAAGCTCTATTATGAAAACGAACACAATTTTAATTTAAAGTGTTGAAGTGAAGGTAAATTTTATTATTGAAAGTGGCCCTAACGGCCTGTTTCATGATAAATATAAAGTCATTTTACTTATAAAGTTTGATATAAAAATGAAAAAGCAAAATTTTTCGGAGTTTTACTTTAAATTTGCGTTTAAAATTCTGAAGTAATCTTTGCTTTACATGATTGTTGCAATAAAATCTAATTTTCGTACTCATGTTGACTAAATATACCGTCAAACAAAAGGTATTGCTTTTAACTTTTCTACGTTTAACTCTGTTTTAGGTTTTCTAGTAAATGAAATAATTTATGTCAGCACGGGTGTATAAATATAGAAGATACAGGGAATTTATTTTAACATGCAACATATGGTCAGTCACTTCCATGGTTACTCACTATTGTCAAAAAATGACAGCAATGTAATATTTGTCCATTTTAAAATGCAACATACAAAATTTGTAGTTTCGTATTATCAAAACTAATATCCATTAAATTAGTCTACATACGATTAACAAAAAATCAATACTTGCACAACAAACTTTAGCTTACAAAAATTCATAACTTTCATGTAAAAAATTTTAAAAATACCCTCATTCACACTGAGGCACTATTCTAGTCGGTCGTAATAAAGAATTGACACCATTTGTGATGTGTTTTTTGGAGGTATCTCCTGTGCTGCAATACTATTTATAATGTTGCATTTTAAAATGGACAAATATTACATTGCTGTCATTTTTTGACAATAGTGAGTAACCATGGAAGTGATGAACCATAATGTTGCATTTTAAAATAAATTCTCTGTATAACAACTACTAAATTTTTATTGACATATTGATGTTGATTAGTAGGCCGAGATTCTAACCTTACGCGCAGCGCCTTTACAATGTGCCGTACCACACAACATTTTGGAACTAACGTGACAAATGACAAGTTAACTATCAATTGTGCTGTCAATATATAATCCGGGCCTATGTATATAATTTCATCAAAATTACAACTAATTTAGAGAATATATTTTGTCTCTGATGATATCTCTAAATTTGAAAATAATTTACAATTTTTAAATAGCACAAAAGTGACTTCTGTGTGGTAGACTCTCTACGACAGCTTTCAGAACTTTCGTATCATATTTTAACGCAAACGCGATCTTAGCTTGATGTGTGAAAACTTTGGTCAAAATATAAATATAAATTTTCCACAGACAATTTTTATATTTTATATTACGTATTACTGTCTTACCTTATTTGTTATATTATCTTCATTTACCATGTATTAAAATTTTTAATTAGTTTTAACTATATTATATGACATTTGCGTTGATTCCTGGCCATGTCAAATTACAAGCGGCAACACCGCTGGGCAAGGAACAGGGTGCGGAAAGGAATAAAAGTTGAACATCAGTCCATAATCATTTGACGGCGAGTATAACAACATTCATGACACTTCTCAAAATCATCTGTCAAAATTTCAGTATCTGTGACATACATCAATGTATCCGTATCTCTATGAAGATACGTGGGAAACAAAAACCAGAATATTAGTACTAGAGTGTTTTCATTCTGTATTTTATGCGCTAGTATTCCTATACATAATCATTTTACTAGTTGAATTATCTAAATCTAGCATAGGCTCTATATTAAATAGTTACTGACAATACTATAACAAAATGCTGAATTCTGTGTCTCTTTCCAGAAGGCCGCAAATTATTCGGGGGCTACAAGATCACCCCGAGGTACTGCAAACCGTCCAGGAAGATAGATCTTCCGAATACAGGGCCCAATATCTGCATGTTCAACCATGAGTGCTCCATAAGAGAGGGAATAGTTGTTGGAGCATGTATGGATGGGTTCCTATTTGGAGCGTGCTGTCAACTCCCTCTAGGAACAGCGGGAGAACTAGTCATAAGTGAACAACAACACACAAATCATCTACAGAACACATTGGATGCGCAAACCAAAACAACGTATGGTCCTACAGTGGATGTAATTTCGAATGGTGTGTCGCACATAACTGAAAGTTTTATGGATTCGGCTATAACGACAGCACAAGATAATGAAATGGTGCAAATTAATGGTAAACCAGAAGAATTTGGATATGGTGGTGTAACGCATTCCTCAGCACCAGAAACTGTACTACTAAATAATATTAACAATGAAATAGATCCTATTGACTTTAAAATACCGTCATTTACTCAAACAACAGATAGAAGTAGTACAGTCTACGACGATCACACTTCGTCGTATGGTGGAACAGTTTCTCCAGATTTAATCCAAATTGCCATTTCTCATTCTCCGTATTTAACAACTAGTAATAATTTCCAAAAACCAATGTTCAGACCTCGTCCAACTTCACCTAAACCAGAACAGTTTGATGATAAATATGTTTTAGTTCCGACTATAACTCATCCCACACAACCTAACAGAACTCAAGAACTTGAATCAATTGTTAATATTATTCAACTTTTAAATGACACGTCAACTCCTGTACCATTTTTGAGTTCTTCAAGACCTTCAACAATATATTTACAATATACTGATTCTAAATCAACTGTTTCTTATCCAACAAATACGAATAAATATCAAACAAAAGCAACTTCAAGAAGACCACCTCCTACTCCTTTTACAATAACATCAACAGTAACGAAAAGTACTAAACCACAAAAGACTACATCTAAAAAACCTCCATCAACTTCTTATGTGTTCAGTACGAGCATTCCTCAAAGAATAACTACCAGTACTAAAAAACCACCATCAACTTCGTATGTATTTAGCACTACCATACCTCCTCGAAGAACAACACAATCAATTAGAAGACCTACAACTACAAGAAAACCTACAACTCTTAAGAAACCAACTTATATCTATCCGCCATCTACAGTACGTCCTGGAAGTTACAGTTATACCAGTACAAGACCAACTACTTTAAAAGCCAATACAAGACCTGGTACAGTGACTTCAGTTAAACCACCTAGTACTTCGTATGTAACAGGCCCCACTCCTCCGAAGAGAGTACAAACAGTGACGTCAATAAAACCACCCAGTACTTCTTACGTAACCGGTCCAACTCCCCCCAAAAGGGTACAAACAATTAATTCCCATGTTGCTGGGCCTAGTTATACAGTTGTTAGTTCTACTCCCAGTTATGAAACTCGCCCACCACCAACAGTGGTAGTTTACAGCCCAGGACCAACTGGATCACAAGAACTACCAAGACCTCCGTTACAACCAACAAGAACTCCAATACAACCATCACAAGGACAGGTTACATCAACCCCAAAACCTAAACCAATCACTCAATTAACAATTAACAACATTTATACTGCCCATAACAACTATCATTTCAGTACGACTGAAAAACCATCTCCAACAGTTTTAATAACGCCAAAACCTCCGAGTGGCATAATTACAAGTGGACCGTACAGACCAGGATTTACAACAGAATATACAACAGTAGCTGAATATGAAATTGAAACAAGTGCAAACGATTTGATTAATTTTCCCCCAGTAAGAAATCCGAATTTAAACATATCTGTATCTCTCATAAATGCTGAAGATTCTGTTGAAATCACCACACCAACATTTATCGAAGACCAAAACCTGGACAAAAAAGTGGAATCATTTGTTAACAAAATAGTTTTAAGTCTACAAGATCCTTTTAACGAATTGAAAGATGTAGTTTACAATACCAACAAAACTTCATTTACAACAACTTCTGTTAAACCAACAACAACTAAACGAGGAACAACAACTAAAAAACCTTTAAGAACACAAACAACAAAGCCAACGTCTCAAAAACCGACAACGCGCCCAGGAACAACAAAAAAACCATCAACCCGACGACCAACTACTACAAGGCGAACTACTGTCTCAACAACGACACCTACAACAACAACGAGGAAAACGAAACCAACTAGAAGATTGGTAACAACAACGCCCCCTCCGTCTCAAGAAGAAGATTACTCCGATGAAAATGAAACTGAAGAAGAGTTGGATTACAGACGACGTAAGTAGAATCATATTTTCGTCGGTTTACCATGCCATCTTATAAAAATTCAAATAGTTGTTAAATAAGTTTTGCTTTTACCAAGTTGTCCATTAAAGGATATTTTATTCATACGTAGAATATATTTGGTTTCTGGTAAGATGTAAGAAAGTATGTAAATATGGATTGAATTATTAATACGAGACTTGCAAGTCATGTATGCAGTAGCGGCTCGTCAGACGAAGCTAGGGAGGTTGCTGGATTTAAATTAGCGACGATCATAGTACGATACTTTTTGCTTTATAGTAATTTACGTAACAAGACCTGAAAGTGATACTTTACTGGGTGAGCAAGCATATTCCAGAGCGGGCCGTAGACGAGCTTTGGAAGCTTGTGAGCCCAGTATAGACACTTTCAGGTCATGTTGGGTACAATATTTTTTTTGCGATCCTGAAAAAAGAATAAAAAAGTATTATTTTATTTTTTTACTGCGAGCAAATAAGAAATAAATAAACAACTTATCTCCATGGAAACATTTAGCTTTACCCATAGGGACTGTATAGTGTATATACATAGTGTGGCCAACCGCCGCCATATTTAGGCAAAATGCGCGGGATATTTGAATTCATATGATGTAATAACTAAACAAAATTCGATAAACAATTAATGAAAGAGCATATTAAATGAAAACAAAATATTTATTTTCATTTTAAATCCTTTCGAAGAACTGTTTTCACAACCAACCGCCATGCAACCAGGCATCTAAAATATATACCTTAATATTAGACATTTTTAGTAATTTTGACAGTTAACCTAAAAAAGATGTGATGTTAAAAAATATGTATATATTACTTTGAGTTATAAATATACAAATACACGTGTAATTTAATTATTTGCACTATCTAAAATATAAATATAATATAATTACCTTCAATTCACGTATAAATCACGTAACAAATCTGAAAATGTCACTTTGTCGGCATAATATCCGCCATATTTAGGCAAATTCGCGCCGACCAATCAAAATCGATCCCCCTATTGGCCACACTAAGCTTTACCGGTCCCGGGATCGGTAAAGTACTTTCCGATCCCTTATAGACAACTTTCCGAGCTAGCTCAGCAAAGAAGGACTTTCCGGTCTAAATAGTGATCAGAAAGAGCTCATTTTCTGGGCGATCGCGAAAAAATGTTTTTAAATGGATTAGTTTTTATATACGCTCCCGATACCATAACGATACGATTTACAATAGCAAAACGATGACGATACGATCACGATACATGTTCGATTTGTTTTATTCAAAAAATATTGTATAATAATAACAATAACGTAGACAAGGCTAAGTGGAAGGTTGTATTTGCGAAATTGTTGATAGATGCGACATAAATATCATTACTCCTTTTAAAATGTCAATAAGAATAATTGAACATTATTGAATGATTCAGACATAACTCTTGCATGAAAAAAATAATGAATTATCATATTGGAGGTTAGCTGTCACTTTTCGCACTAATGCGAAAAAGCGACAGATAAACGCAATAATGCAAATAAGATTATCATTTTGACATTTAAATGACAAACAAAAAGGTGACATTGTAATTGGCAGTAAGAAAAATTTTAAATGCAACATATAGAAAAAAAGAAAAATATCTTTCATTACTTGTTGCATAAATATCGAGTGATAAAAAATCTGATGCAGTTGTCAATAACAAAAAATTACTTGAAATTGGTAACATTGATAGGTACAAAAATTTTATTTCCTGTTGTTGACAGTGATATTTAAAAATATTTGGGTATATTTACAATTTTTTATCAAATTGGTTGTTGTTTCTATGACCCAGGTACTTTTATTTCTTACATTATCCATAAGCAATAATCTGAAGCTTTTCAATCACTGAAAATCGTATAATCTGTCGGGACCCACCTCTGGCATAACCTATTTTTATTTATTGTCAAAATGACATGTCAAATTGTATTTCCAACTGCATCATTTCTTTTGAGCACTCTGTATTTCCAAACAAACGTATCATCTAATGTAAATGCATTGTATCGTACTCGTAGCGTCATCCTATCGCTATTGTAACTTCATTGTATTGTTATTGTATCGTAAATGTAAATCAAACCTAAGTCTCCTCTAACGGAAATTAATACGTCATAATTTTTTTAGTCCAAGTACCTATTACCTATTTTTTTTTTTTCGCAATTTATAAAGTCACTAGACTTTCGTCTTTACAGTAAAATATTCATATATTTTATTGACATAATAGTACAAACTTTCGATTTGTCTAAATTCTAATCTGTATGTAGATAAATACAAGGCGTCTCTTAAATAGGGGGACATGGCTTAACCACACATTCCTGAGGCTAAAATAAGACGATTTAACCAAACTTGCTTCTACCGGAAAGTGTACCATTTAGCCAGAATTCAGCTTCAAAGTTCTTCGAAAAAAAATTAATTTTTCTTATAATAATCGGACGCTTTATTCGATTTGGATGAAATTTGGTATGACATTTTATATGGTTGTAAGTCATCTTTTAAAGTGGTACTTGTTATTATTAGTGAACCACTAGTGTATGAAACTTAGGTGTCCCAACATTAATTAGACCGTAACTTTTTAATGGCAATGCCGAAAACATGAAATTATTTTTCCTCAGAAAGACACATTCAATAATATACTTTTCTCTCTCTGTGTAATTTGTGATGTCTGCAGCGCTAAATTTTTAAAATAAATTTAATCTAGCAGTCTATCCAAATGTCAAACATCTAATTTTTAATGACAGTAACGAGTTGTCAATCTTCACAACTTGTTTAGGAGTAAGCTAACATATTTATTCGTCTTATTTATAATAATGATAATAACATACTATTAGTCCGAACAAACGGATGTTACTAGTTTTTGAATATTGCGAAGAAAATTTTTGACAACCCGTAAAACAATTGTTACTGTCATTAAAAATTACTTGTTTGACATTTGGATAGACTGCTAGATTAAATTTATTTTAAAAATTTAGCAGTGCAGACACTTAGATTTTATTTTTTTCTCTGTGAACCGTAACAGGTATCACAAATTACACATAGAGACAAAAGTTTACTATTGAATGTATCTTTCTGAAGAAAAATAATTTCACGTTTTCGGCATTGCCATTAAATAGTTACGGTCTAATCAATGTTGGGACACCTAAGTTTCATACACTAGTGGTTCACTAATAATAACAAGTATCACCTTAAAAGATGACTTATAACCATATAAACTGTCATACCAAATTTCATCCAAATCGAATAAAGCGTCCGATTATTATAAGCAAAATTAATTTTTTTTTCGAAGAACTTTGAAGCAGAATTCTGGCTAAATGGTACATTTTCCGGTAGAAGCAAGTTTGGTTAAATCGTCTTATTTTAGCCTCAGGAATCTGTGGTTAAGCCATGTCTCCCTATTTAAGAGACACTCTGTATATCAGATTTGATGATGACAAGATATAATGAACGTAGGCGTGTCGCTAATTTCTCTTAATTTTATTTAAAAACCATCTATGATTAACGAAAACTATGTTAAATTACAACAAAGAAAATAATGACTGGTGAAACAAAAGGATGACTTCTTATAATAATTGTAACTATTTTATCTTGGACATTTAATAATTATTTAAGTCTTCGTCATATACCACGAGCCGCCACTGCATCTATTTTTAATTTTCGGATACACCCTCGCAATTTAATAATGAAAATGAAATTGCTACGTAAAATTCATGGAATTAGTTGTCGAATCATCGCCAAATTAATCGAAAAAGTTCCTTAATTAAGACTGTAATTAATTGGTAACGTGTAGAAATGCCAAATTTTAAATTTCAAAATAAGGTACTGTGTTTATATCGTGTGAAAATTCATTCCAAAATGATTTTATTCGTGTAACAGTCACTGTTTTATTTTATTTAAAATATCGCTTGTTGATTGTTATTGTTGCTTATTTGTTTTTATTGCTGTAAATGTATTTATTGTTATTTATTCAATTATTTATTTTATTTGTTGTTATGAAAGTACCTATGCGCAAATAGTGATGTTTGTTTGTTATACCATATAAGGTTTTATTTTTTTGTTAAGATTTATGTATATACCATATCGTTAATAAATTATTTTAAATATTTCTCGCTTTCATTAACTATTCCTTTAATCTTAAATAAACCACTATTTGCAAATTTAGTTACTTGATAATTTAATCCACACGATATTAACTAGCCTTATTTTGATCTTTATCTTACTATTTCACTTTCAGAATTACACTAATTATCTTATGATATTAATACTTATATCTCAAGTACTTGCTTACTTTCCTTGCATACTTTATGAAACCAAATTGAATTATGAATAAATAAAACAGTAATATTTAATATTTCTTGCTACGTATTCCGACGTAAATTGGATGATTTATTTTCCACTCTTTTTTAAATTTATTTTTCTTCTTTATGCTTTTCCTCCATATTCTTACGCCATTTAAATGAATGAATGTTATTGTTATTCTTTATGAAATTTCTGAAAATATCTAATTTATTTCTGTGTTTCTGCAAATGCATAATTAGAATAATATATAGGCTGTCCGATTTACGAAGGCCAACATTAAGATCTCAGAAACTATAAGAGATACGACTTCGCTTAAATGGGACATCTGGTATCAAACTTACATTTTTTTAAAATGGAATCATATTTGAATTTTGCTTCAAAAAATACTTATTTCTCTTTCTCTTTGGTAAAAGTATAAAAGACGTTTTCGTAAAGTCGATCGAATTGATCCGATGCAATCTAAAGCGTTCGTAAAGTCAATCGGATTAATCTGACACGTTCGTAAACTCACTTCGGTCAGTCAGATCGAGTGATCCGATCAAAAATTTTCAACCCTGATCTATGTGCAGGGTTAGTACAGATCGCGCGCGAAAATTTAAAATTGTAAACATTATTTCAGAAAATGTATTTATTTAAATATTTCTGATTATAAACATTACAGCACTATAGCAAGTTCTGAAGAAAATATGCAGGTCGCACTTTGTAAAGTCTTTATGAGTTATTACAACCATATAAATGACCACATAAAACAATTTTAATTGGCACAAAAGTGACCCCTGTGGTGCACTCTCCACAGCAGCTATGAGTGCCCGTGAGGTGACGTCTGGTAAGCGCCCACACGGTAAAATATATCGTCATCATTACCGATGTCTACATATGTTGTAGATACTGGCACACCCAGAAATGGGTAATATGCCGTGATGATATATTTATTTATTTTTATTTATAAAACAATTTGTGGCTGCAAGAACTTCTTGACTGGAAAGATGATGAAGGAAAGAAAATTACTGGATTTCAGTCAAATATTAAATATATTTTCCGCCTCTACCGGTTTCGACACCTCATGTGTCTTCTTCAGGAGGTGAAAATTTTTAGATTGTAAAACATGGATAAATACATAAGACAATAATAAATAACATATAATTATTATTAATTACCATTGTATGTATTATATGTTATTTATTATTGTCTTATCTATTTATCCATGTTTTACAATCTAAAAATTTTCACCTCCTGAAGAAGACACATGAAGTGTCGAAACCGGTAGAAGCGGAAAATATATTTAATATTTGACTGAAATTCAGTAATTTTCTTTCCTTCAAAACAATTTATGATCGAAATAATCTAAACAAATAATTCAAGTGGTCCTTCAGTTTCAGTCTCATTTGAGTTGTCGTATATAAAAAAAATACAGGAACAAGCGCTATTTTCTTATCCATTTTAACAAGATAAACATTTTTGTAACCTCAGATTTAAACGTCAAAATAATATACAAATCTGATGCGTTCATAAAAGCTTAGATAATCGAATGGATCTGATATATCTGTGACGCCTTCAAAAAGATCCGTCAGATAGCTCCGACTGACTTTACGAAAACGCCTAAAGATTCCGAAGACAAAAAACGTCACATTCTGAACTTCAAAATTCATATTTCGCATATTACGTAAATTTTTAGTCGCATTTACAATAAATTCTTAATTCGACCTCTTCTTGCATATTTGTTTTTACTTGGTATTAATGTATATATAAATCGATCGACTATTAAGTGCCATCTCTACCATTTTTAACTGAAACGAAATTTTTTATATAAATAAAATTTGATTCACCAAATACTGTGACTCATTTCTAAAGTCCATAATGGGCTACTTGCGTACCTTTTTTTATTTAATATTTTTGAAGAGAAGGTAAAAACTTGCTACCCATATTTTTTCTTTTGACAAATTTTTTATTAATTAGCCAGAAAAAAAATAATGAAATTTGATTATTTGAATTCCCGCCATGTATGACGTAGAATTACGCCGCACCAATGAATAGTCGTAAAGTCACAGCGTGGTGCCGTCCCATAGTAATGGTATGTTTGTGCGGGTGTAGATCATCTGTTTGACGTTTCAATAATAGTTTGGAGGTTAGTATTTTAGTTTATCTTTTAGGTATCGATATTTTAAATTACAAGTAACTACCTATGTGTTTATTTATTAAGTAATTAATGTATCTGAGAGACCAGAGAGAGAGAAAAATGAACTAATGTCAAATTCAAATTAAAACTTTCTCGCACGCCATGCCATCTATTGATAACATTCTTAAACATGCTTCCCCTCCCCCAGTTCAATATAAAGACGTCACAGAAAATTTGCTAAAAATTTAGTAAAAAACAAATAATTATTTTAAAATAAAATTTATATTTTTATATATGTTTTCAATATAACATTACGTATATAGTGACAGAAATCGGATTTTCAGTACCACGCAAGTAGCCCATTGTAGTACGTACATTACAAGCAAAATTTCCACCTTTCCTTCTTTTACTAATATAAATTTCCTTATATATCTCTATTTATTTATATGTGGATTACTTTCTATAAAACACCATTTTTTATTTTCTTTCTTCCTTAACATTTTCTATTTTCTCTTCCTCATCACCCTTTCTCTCTCCTAGACTGCGGAATCCGACCTTTGGTAAAATCCGGCCGAATCGTGGGTGGCAAGGGGGCCCAGTTTGGCGCTTGGCCCTGGCAAGTCCTAGTAAGGGAGTCAACCTGGCTAGGGCTCTTCACGAAGAACAAGTGTGGTGGTGTTCTCATCAGCAGCAGGTTCGTGATCACGGCTGCTCACTGTCAACCTGGATTTCTAGCATCCTTAGTGGCAGTATTTGGCGAGTATGATATATCAGGAAATTTAGAGGACAGGCGACCTCTAAGTAAGAATGTGAAGAGGGTCATAGTGCACAGGCAGTATGATGCGGCTACGTTTGAGAATGATTTGGCGTTGCTAGAGTTGGAAAGTTCGGTGAATTATGATCAACATATAGGTAAGTTGTACTTTTAATATTTTTTTTGACAAAATAATAAGGTATCTACCTAAAAAAGACCTATCTGTCTTTTAATTTGAAATAATCTCTCTGCTAAATAATTCTATTTAAATAAATTACTTTTATCCAGTGACAAACAGAAACCAGAATGCGTCCGAACGTCGCTTCGAAAATTTATTTCAAAGACGGAACGCGCTCCGGAAGTAATTTATTGTATTGGTATATTTAAAATATAACCAAAAAAATAGAAATAGCTGGGAGGCCATTTACGTAATGAAAGTGAAGTGAAAATGTGCGACCATAGTTTAATAGTAGTAGTTTTATTAAGATAAATTTTAATCACTAATTTTTAACCAGTCATGATGCGAAACACTTGAAAATTTAACCAATGGGAATAATATTGTACTGATAAAATTCCTTCGGAGTTGGGATTTACTAGGAATGACGAATTCCTATAATTTTGGTACCCGAGTACCCGAAACAATTATCCGGATAGTACCCTTTACCCGTTAATTACCCGATAACCTTTAATTACCCGTTATCCTTTAAGTACGTATACATAATTCGTTAATTTTTTAATTACAGTTACCTCTATATTAGCAGTTTACTTTTTAATAAAATTCATAATTATTTTTTACATATATTTATTAATTAAAAGTAACACAAGTAAATAATATATTGTATCTCTATAAAAAAACTTAACATAAATTATATTAATTACCTATGGTATGGTAATAAAAAGCATTTCATTTAGATATAATCTTTCCGGCAGCTGAAAAATGTTCGGGTAATTAAAGGGTATCGGGTAATTAACGGGTAAAGGGTATATTTCGGATAATCGGGTAAGAAATTTTATACCCGGGTACATTATTATCGGGTAGATTCCCAGTACCCGGGTACCCATCGTCATTCCTAGGATTTACCATGAAGTTTACTTTCATGTTTGTTAAAGCAAAAAAATCGTGCAAAATAAAAATTTATCGATAAAATGGAGATCTTGTGACATTACTTCTGATAATTAAGTTCAATTATATGTTTCGTTTGTTTGCCAGAATTCTGACACAATTTGATTTTATTTAGCAATTTTGTTTTAATTCGTATAATTAAATTATGTGTATTAAAAGATAGAACCAGTAATTTTTCGATCATTTAGTTTTATTTGCAATCTAATTACGCCCTTTATTATGGTACATGAAAAGAAAAATATTAGTTTTATACACACATTTCCCGTTTAAATTTTTGAATAATAGCAAACATACGTACACTTTATGTTCTTTTTATTTATTACTAGATTTAATCATTTTCGTTTTTTATTATTGCCTTGAATTACAATAAGTTATTACTTTGTACCTACTCCTAGATGTTTCCACGTAGTAATTAAAATTATGCACCAACTATAATTCTTTCTCCTCGTACAATACATACGAGTACATAAGTATAGTATTTGTAGACATTATCACAATCTATCATAAATTCATAAATACTAGTAAATTAGAACATAAAGCGTTCTAAAAGAAAATAAATAACTTCTTGTTATAGAAAAGTTATATGAGAGATAGGTACTCTAGGACTATTGAGAAACCCCATGGTTTATATTTTTTAGAATTTAATTTTCATTATGTTCAAAGTAAAATTTCCTTCAACAATAATACAGTTCGCTATTCTTTCCTTACATTCACTTCTTAAGGTAGGTAGTATGTTAATGGTCATAATCCAAAATGTGACTCAAATTATTTTAAATGAGTCAAAAAAAAAAATCGCACGTGATCTCCGTACTTCAAATTTCAAATAAAAAAATCTGTTGAAAAGATTCTATGTATCCAGTAAAACTGTATACGAACATAATACAATTTTTTACAAATTCCATACAGAAAGTTCCTTGGAAAATATTCTATAAATCCAATAAAATTATCACATGAATATACATTATGTATACTCATATATAAATACTCTAGAAATGTGTACACTTACGTAACATTCTCTTTACAATCAAATAATATTACAACCAAGTTTATATCGATAAAAACTTCAAAATTTTCAAAAATCTAATTTTTGTGCATCTAGATACTTCTCAATGCACTGATTTCAAATTTTGATACCGTAGGTCGATATCTCGTTTCGTTTTCGAGATATTTAGATTTAAAATTGATCTCAAAATGGGTCGAGATATGAATTTGGGGACAACACCATCTGATTCTACGGGCAAAATTACATAAGTGTACCAATTTTCAGAATTTTTGAACACCGCATACAATCTCTAAAGCAAAATAACTGAAAATGGCCAAAAATCGAAAAAATCTAAGGTGTACCCCTTACGATTTTTTCAGATTTTGGCTATTTTCAGGGGTTTTCATGCTTTTATTCATAAAAAATGAACCGGTTGGACAAAAATTATGAAAATTGCTACACTTATGTATTTTTGTCCGTAGAATCGAATGGTGATGTCGCCAATTTCATATCTCGACCCATTTTTGGGTTAATACCCAAAAATGGGTAGTTTTGATCAAAATTTTAAATCTACATATCTCGAGAACGAAACGAAATATCGACCTGCGGTTTCAAAATTTGAAATCAGCGCATTGAGAAGTATCTAGATACATAAAAATTAGATTTTTGAAAATTTTGAAGTTTTTATCTAAATGTGGGGTATATTGACTTTTGGGGCAATAATTCAAAAATGGGTAGAGATATAAACTTGGTTGTAATATTATTTGAATGTAAAGAGAATGTTACGTAAGTGTACGCATTTTTCGAGTATTTGAACAACTGTGTGAATTTTTAGAAATAAAAACATGGAAATAAAAATGGATAAATGCTATAAAAAAGTTCCTTGGAAAAGATTCTATATATCCAATAAAATTATAACACTAACACATACTATTCCATACCAAAAGTTCCTTTGAAAAGATTCTATAAATCCAATAAAATTATAACATGAACATGGTATGTATTACACTATGTAAATTGCACTTGACAATTCCTTCTTTCTTCTTTAGCTTTCTCCAATTTTATTAGGGGTCACTGTTTCTTATTCTTCTCTTTCACTCATTCCTGTCCAACGCATCTTCTTCACACAGATCTTCCTCTCTCAAATCTTCTGCGATACAGTTCTTCCATCTTCTCTTTCGAATACGAAAGAATTATAATTTTTAGAATTGTAGTATTGGAGCTATCGTCGGAGAATAGTTTGTCACACTCGTACACACATACACGCACACGTCACATGTCACATCACACATAATCTTAAAAATAGTAAATTCGTATTCTAGGGACCATCAAACGTGCTTATTCATTAAAAACACCAACGAATTTTTTGACCAAAGACAATATCTTCCTTACCTGAACCCTGAAGGTGACGGAAGGTAAAAATGTGTGTGCTATGTTGTGAGAATCAATAAACTTTCCATCTCTAGATATTTTCAAAAAATATTTTGCGCAGAAAACCATTAATCATTGTTAATGTTAACACACATAGATTTTACATGCACAAAGTATTTATTATCATTATCTGTCGACATTAACATTCTCTATACCCTGCAAGTCATCAATAAATTATTCGTTTTCTCACAGTAGATTCGTTACTGTTACCATTCAAGGAAAGGTCACTAGGATCAATACGTTTTTCATTGTTTGTAACATCCTAACACACTTATAGAATTTTCCCTATTTGAGAGTAATTCCTATAGTCTATAATTTTATGAGTTCTTCAATAAGATAGTAATAATTAATCATATAGTTGTAAGTTGTAACCAATAATTAAACTAATAAAGTGTTATAACTTTTTTATGTATTAGGTTGGTGCATATCTTGTTAAAAGTAACGTATTTGACATAATTTTGCAGAAAATGACAATCGAATTTCTCTTTACAGTTATGCTATGTTCTTAATAACACACATGATTATAATGGTAACAAAGAAATGTATTGTTTTTCATTGTACTTGTTACGGAAATGGTGTTTACTTGCTATAAAAATAATTACCTTATTAAAATAATTACTTACAAAAGTAGTAACACCAATTTATGCACATGATGCCCGGTTTCACCATTGCCGAATAAATTTACAAATAGTTATCTGACGAATAAATTTTATTCATCGGTTAGTCAAAGTTTCGTTTCACCAACCAAAATCGTTGAATAGATAGTTATCCAAGGAATATTATTTTTCTTACCATTATTTTGCATTGAGTATACAGCTAACAAGGTCATCTCCCTGACAAAACTGTCATGTTCGCTGTCAACGAAAATCATTTTTGATTTGTGTCATTGAAATCAAATGAAAATGAGTGAGAATATAAATAAGAAGAGGGAAAGAAGCAAAAAATTCCTTCATGAAGAAAAAAAATGTTTAAAAATTATAGTGTAAGAATATTTGTATATTTTAAAAAATAAGAAAACTGACGATGTGTTGTCATAAGAAAAAATTAAAGAATGGAATATTTTTGCACAAAAAAGTATCCTTCATAAAAGAACTGGCATATTTCTTTCATTTATTGGCTCCAGATGATGCTGAATCATATTTAGAATTTCTTAAACGCATTGTTTTGATAATCAGAATCGCATGCGAAAATCTACTTCGTCAAATTGATTATAAATTATGATCATGTGATTACAGGGATCATTCCTTTTTCGCCCGAATAACAATTTCTTCATCAGAAGATGTCAACAATGATGAAGATGAGATTCTAATATTGACGAAAATATAAATAACAACTAAAGATAACTTCATTTTTCATATTTATCTATTATCAATTTTAGATTGGTACTTTTTGTAAATATTCTTCTGATCGCCACTGAACAATTATATTATAACACGCACAATAAAAATGTCAAATGTCAAACTATTCGTTGAATAAATATTTAACTGGGCCAATATCTCCAGATAATTTAACTGACGATTTATTCGTTGAATAACTGCTAATTGACGTTGGTGGAACAAAAATATGCTATTTTATTCGACGAATAGCTTAACTGATGAATAAACTATTTATTCGTCAATGGTGAAACCGGGCATCAGAAAACTATTAATAATTATTTTACAATAATTATTTACAAGACAAAGAAAAGGAAAAGGACCCCTCGCCCTCGTAATTTAAATTCTCCAAAACTAACTAATTTTTGGTTAAATTTCTCGACTATAATACAGATTTCGAGTAATTATTACCACCTAACTGAATATAACTATATCTTTTCCTAGTGCCAATCTGCCTGCCACGTGGAGACGAAGACTACACGGGGATGACGGCCACAGTGACCGGCTGGGGCCGGCTGAAATACGGCGGCGGCGTACCCAGCGTACTCCAGGAAGTCAAGGTGCCTATCATGGAGAACCATGTCTGTCAGGAGATGTTCCGGACAGCGGGACATTCCAAGGTCATCCTGGATAGCTTCCTATGTGCTGGATACGCCAATGGCCAGAAGGATTCTTGTGAGGTGAGGCATGGTGGCATTGATAACTGACTATTCTTTTTTCTTCTTTCAGTTAGAGTCGCTACATTTTTATTGTTGTGAAGATGGAACGTCTTTCATGTTTATTTGCTTTTAGATTTGGTTTACATTGTAGATCTTCTAATAAAATGAAAAGCATGCTTTTATGCAATTAAAACTCCAGTTTTCAGTTTTATTTTAAGTTTGTTTAACGATACAAAAATATGTTACTGCAAAACTAAAACTCTTACTTGAATATATCTTAAAAGATAAAAAGAAATAAAAGAAACTACAAATTGTATTAAATAATTAAAATGTGACAAAAACTTGTTTAGCATTTTACTTAGTCATTAATTGGTACTTTATGAAGAATTTATTAACACTAAATCTATATGAATTACCTACTAAATAAAGCGAATTTTTAAGCTTCGTCGCATCTATTTTATAATTTATATAGTTTTTTAAGTTGTTACGATAAAAGCTTTCATATATCTCTGTAATAAACTTTAATATGCAATTCAACATTAAAAATTTATGTGCAACATAATATTCATACGCTTCTGCTTCATTTAAAAAGTATTTCATCCTGTTAGTTAATTTATTAATATTTTGCTTCTAATAATTTACAAAGAATACAATGTATATTAAGATACAGAAATTTTACCGCAGAACTAAATGGCGCATCATTCAAAATATCTTTCATTTCTCATCATTTTGTTTAGAAATTGCAACATTCTTAAAACCTATTTGCAGTTTTCATATAAATGTATTTTTATTTGAGTGTTTCCATAATGGGCTACTTGCGTGGTACTGAAAATCCAATTTCTGTCACTATATACGTAATGTTATATTGAAAAAATATAAATTTTATTTTAAAATAATTATCTGTTTTTTACTAAATTAAGAAAGAAATTTTTCTGTGACGTCTTTATATTGAACTGGGGAGGGGAATCATGTTTAATAATGTTATCAATAAATGGCATGGCGTGCGAGAAAGTTTTAATTTGAATTTGACATTAGTTCATTTTTCTCTCTCTGGTCTCTCAAATACATTAATTACTTTTTAAATAAACACATAAGTAATTACTTGTAATTTAAAATATCGATACCAAAAAGATAAACAAAAATACTAACCTCCAAACTATTGTTGAAACGTCAAACAGGTAATCTACATTACCCGCACAAACATACCATTACTATGGGACGGCACCACGCTTGGCTTTGCGACTATTCATTGGTGCGGCGTAATTCTACGTCATACATGGCGGGAATTCAAATATTCAAATTTCATTATTTTTTTTTTCTGGCTAATTAATAAAAATTTTGTCAAAAGAAAAAATATGGGTAGCAAGTTTTTACCTTCTCTTTAAAAATATTAAATAAAAAAAAGGTACGCAAGTAGCCCATTGCGCATAACAATCAACGTATCTGATATTTCACTTAAACGATTACAAAAAATGTTCCAGAATTTTAATTTAGAAGTAAATCTTTCTAAAAATTAAATATAGGTATCTCATTTCGAATTAAAGTTGCAGAATATTGTCGAAAATCTAATAATTATATATTTTAAATTCCGTTAGGATTTAGAAATAAAAAGTAAGTATATTACCAGACTGTTACTGCACGGTTCTATAATGCGCGATCATTAATCAAAATTAAAAGCTGCATCTAATAAATGTAAAATTATATTGGACTTATTAGATTGTTTTTAATTTTGAACATTTATTGTACTTATACACTTTTGTTTTAAAACTAATAGGGTAGAATTTACACCTATATGAAAATTTTTCCATTGAATTTCCTATGGTCCAAAAAAGTAGACACCCGGTATGTTCATTTGTTTCAAAAAGCAAAAATATAACAATTATTAAATTTATCTGGAGAAAACAACGGCTGTGACAATAAAATTTTGAATTCTGAAATTAATCTCAAAAATTGACAATTTTGCAGAAAATTGATGCCAACTTATAAATAAAGAGTCCCTAGATTTTTACTGTTTCTGTCCTCAACACAAAAAAATAAACCAATATCTAAGTCTAATCTAAAGTGCAGAGTGCAGAAGTGCACCATAAATTACCATTTACCATCCAGTAATTCAGTAATAAATCACCTGAATGCTGGCTTTACCTTCATCAGAATCTGATAAGGAATACTGTGGTTGTCCGCTATAACACTAACGCTAGCGTTGCCAGGCAACCGAAGCTATAACTAACACAGCCAACGCTGACATCGTCGAGGGAGAATTTATCTTAACGATGATACATTCTCGCATCATTATACGGGAACAAATGACACACTGCGACTGCGCGGCAGATATATTAAAGAAGATAAAAGACTAACGTTGTTGTGCTCTACTATTAAATTTGTAAGGTATTGTAAGAGTGATACAGTGTTTTAATTATTTGCACTCGCAACTTCAGGCAATTTTAATTATGAACAATTTTTGTTCTTAAATTTACATGTAAATAAATATCACTAATGAAAACTAGCTATTTCTTTAATAAGGTAAAAATTTATAGGAGATTCCGTTGTCATATGGGATCGAATGGCCGCCTACGTATAGTGTCTGGTTGCCATTCTGGTAACCCGGGTTCGATCCCGGCCAGTGCAGACCTTTATTTGCACAAAAGTGATTCCTGTGGTGTACTCTACACCAGCTATGAGTGCCCGTGAGTTGACGCCTGGTAAGCGCCCACACGGTAAAATATATCGGCACCGATGTCTATATGTGTTGTAGTTGTAGATACTGGCACACCCAGTAATGGGTAATATGCCATGATGATATAATTATTTATTCCGCCGTTATCAGGGTTGCTATGTAAAAACAAATTTGAACCGTTAAAAGAGTACAAAATCATATTTTCTCCGTCAGGGACAGTGAAAATCATAGAGATTAAAATTTTATTGCCGAGCAACTTTCAACAAAAACATACTTTTAATGCTAATCGACAAAAAGTACGCTTTAAAACATATTTAACATAGGCACATACATGTTAATACGGATACATACTCGTAATTTTATAAATATATTTAAAAACACTGACCTTTTCTTGTTTTTTCCATGAGTTGAGCAGTTAATGTAAAGCACTGAACGCATATCTAGAAACAAAGAAAAGAAAAACGTATTAATATACATAGTTTGTCTTAAATGACATTCATTAAGGGCTAGAATATTGCGCAATGCCATTATACAGCAATTATGTAATTGTGAGTGTGTCTGGACGTTGGAAAGACGATTCCTCAAAGACTATAATACTTAAGACCTGTTTTAACTACTTATTATTTTTGGAAAATTTTAGTTATTACAAATATTGAAGAATATAAAATTCTCCATCTAATACAAAATTTTTATATCTTCTATAGATTTAGAGATAAAGAAAATGTAATATTTAGAAAGGTCTGTTGCAACAAATTGCACAGTCCAGATAACACCAAAGAAACCAGTTGTCAAATTCAAATGTTTGTAATGGTTTGTAATTGACAGATAAATGTCGGTGTTAATAATCAACAGTTTTACTGACATTACAGAAACTTTTTCTAGGAAGTACATTTAATATTTTTTATTGAATAATTATTAATTAAATATTTAAAATTCTAGGTAGATATGTATATTAATAGTAATAGTACATATATCCTTAAAAAATACCGCCAATCCCATCAATGAATTGGAACCATCTTCAACATTTTAGAAGAGTAGGACAATATTCCAGGATGAAAGAATAGATATAATTAGAATTATTTGTGTGTACGAGAAATATTAAATTCGATACTTATATAACAAAGAAGAAATGGCGAGAAATATTGTGCTGGCCACAACAGATATTTATTTATTGAAAAACAGGGATTTTTTAACTATCATTTTGGTATGTATGTACAAGTAGGTTTATCGAATTCAATATTTCAAACAGTTCGGAACATTGGATTATACGCGGTATTACACTATTTTTCTAATTGAAGTAAACCATCAAATCATCTTTATTCCCACAAATACCAAATGGCAAATTATAGCCTATGAATCCAGTTTAGCTAACTTTATATTCCATCCATCATTCAGGTCAGGAATTATTCCTGTCGACCCGTAGATATAATCCAGGACCTGACATTTCAAATGCTAAACAGATAATGGGATTTACATATTAGCTACCGGGCAGGAGTTACGGCAAGCGGTACCTAATTGTCGAATGTCACCGGTAATTTATCGTGACTAAAATAATGATCAAGGGCTTTATTTAAGCTCATCATATTTGCTGGAGAAGCTAAAGATTCGTATATGATTCATTACCTTTGTACATTTATTAGCAGGATACAGGATAATACATAATTTACATATACCGAGAAATTTACGAGATCTGTATTTAACGAAGACCAAAAAAACCTTTTACCTTTAACTAAACTAAATCCATATTAAACATGATGAAAAATTGTTATACGGGATGGCGCGCTTAAGACGATCCACCCTTAATAACTTTGAAACGAATTGTGATTAAAATATTATAAACTATTGTTTCTAACTTTAAAACTGTTTGTTCAAATATCAATTTATTGACATGCCTGTATAGCATTTTTCAAGAGCTTTCATTTGATATGTCACAAGGGGTATATTGCCATTTAAGATTTAAAAGTTGAAAGTGGTGGGGGTAAGATTAGTGAATTAAAAAAAAAACAAAAATATTAACAAAATCTAGCCCCCTAGATGTTAAAATATTTAGCGTAAACCGGGTATGTCTATCACAATTCGTTTCAAAGTTATTAAGGGTGGATCGTCTTAAGTGCGCCACTCTGTATATATTTTTCTCTAATCTCTATACAAAGTAGGCATTTTCGCTCGCTTTTGTCAACGCAAAATGTCACTTTGCCGCTCATGCGCAACAAAATAGAAATAAACGCTGCTGTCCGAATTTATAACTAGAAAATGTTGAGAAAAGTCACTTGTCTAAATTCTTAATGGCGCTGTAGTTACTTACACTTTTATCACCTCCACGGTATATTACATAATAAAATAATAAAATGCCGTCCTACTGTGTAAAGAAATACATTTACAAAAACGAAAGTAAAAAATGCTTAGATTAGATTGAAGCAATACTTCAAGAAGAATGGAAAATAACGATAAATTAAAATTAAAAAGTAATAATCGTTATTTATTGAGTAGTACTGGAAATACAAAGTGTAGATACATTTTATTATTTTTTGTTATGCTGGAGGACCCCATTGTCACAAATAGCTATTATTTTATACTAGTTTTCATGGCGTTGTTGGGGCTGTAAGATTCATTTCAACGGATTATTTTATGTATTTATAATTCTGTATCCCTAAATGTATAGAAGATATAGTAAACATGTTTGGGATATAGAATTTTATATTATTTAATATTTGTAATAACATACATTTAAAAACAATAATATTTAGAATAAAATATATTAAAATTGGAATTTCTAAAATTTTATAGATTTTCGAGAAAATGGATGTTCTTATTACGAAACTGAAAGTTTTGAACTTTCTTTTACCTAGTTACTGTTGAAGAAAACCTATCCCAAACATTTGTTCTTTATCTGTTTTTATGTAATAAAAAATGTAATTTTTTCTCAATTTTTTTTAAAGTGGATATTATTTCTTTTGAAATGTAGCTCCTCAAATGCTGTACGAGTAAAACTTCGAGTAATAATTACCATCATAGTTGATAAATTTGCCCCTGATTATCAAGATCTTTATTTATTAGCTAAAGAAACAATTTTGCTTAATCTAATTTTGCATTAAAACATTTATCTTAACTATAAAAGTGATATATTAGATTTATATTACGCTAAAATTCAACAACCAACATTTACGTGACAAAAAGAACATTTCTTTTTTCTGTATCCATGCATATGTAGAAAACCCCTCTTATATTTCATATAGCCCATTTTATTTTATTTATTCCCATTTTTGTTCCAGGGCGATTCCGGAGGCCCTCTCGTAATTCAACGGCCAGACGGTAGATGGCAACTCGCTGGAACTGTTTCCCATGGAATCAAATGTGCGGCGCCATATTTACCCGGCGTGTACATGCGCACTACATATTACAAACCCTGGCTAGAATCCATTACAGGAATACATTAAAATGATAAACAATACCGATAAAAACAGAATAACGTCACCATGTAAATAGTAACAGCAATAAAACAAGTACAAACTATACGTGGCGTATAGGACACAAGTTTGAGGTTACAGACATAAAAGTTTTTTACATGATGTCATACGTGTTATACTTCATGACTATAGGTAAAATAATTTAATTTGGACGCAGCAAAAGACATTTATTAGAGTGTGCGTGTAACTTTTTTGTATTATATTAAAATTAATGCATCAAATCCGTAATCATAATGATTTAAATATTCATAGTTTTAGAAAAAGATAGATATAGCAAAAAATGCCTTAATATTTAATTGGCAAGTAATCACGAGCAAATGAATTGCGTTTGTAGCTAAAAAATAACACCACCTTAAATTTTAGTAAAACAAATTTACTAGAATAGCAATATCATTTCCACAATCGATTAAGACCAAATTAGATTGAAATGTATACAACCTAAGTTACAATTAAAGAAAACATCTTGAAATTCAAACTTCTTGGGTAAATCAAACAATATTTGTACACTATACAAGGTGTTCCATTTGTTTACCATCATTGCTATCTTGACAACTTTCAGAGATGTAAGAGACCTAATCTATGAAAATGTACGATGATAAATAATTTCTGCAGAAAAGAGAGACGAAATACTAAATGGACTTATTCAACAAATTTAATATCTATATTTTTTGTATCCAATGTATAATGTTGCGCAATTTCACCTATTAAAGTTAGATTATGCGAAATTTATTGCATAAACGACGTTATTTTAATTGGCTGCAAGAACTTCTTGACTGGAAAGGTGATGAAGGAAAGAAAATTACTGGATTTCATTCAATTAAATATATTTTCCCCCTCTACCGGTTTCGACACCTCATGTGTCTTCTTCAGGAGCTACAATAATATTACAGATTTAAAAAAAAAATATTTTTAAAAAATACAAACATGTGTAACTTACGTGAAAATTTTTAGATTGTAAAACATGAATACATATATAAGACAATAATAAATAACATATAAAACATACAATGGTCGTCAAAATTTTAAAAAATAAATAAATATATTAAAAAACTCATGTAGTCGTCAATAAAATAAGATATAAACCTTGATTTAACAATGGCACCCATTTAACTGAAATTAAGTTATAACTTGTTCCGAAGGTCGTTTCTCGAATTGCCGCTAGATTTTAAGTCATTTCTCTTCTTAGTATTTTTAATAAAAAAAAAAAAATATAGTTTAAATTTACATATTATAAATTTAGTTTATATTTATTTTATGTTTGGTTCATATTATATTTTAAAATGTTCGTGTATATTTTACTTATATTTGTAATGTCAGTTTTTAAATTTATGTTGTTTTTGTCATTATTTATGTGTAACATTTCAAGAGTGAGGCGTTTGTGTAAATTTTGTTCGGTATCAATAACCTTGACGGCATCAAAATTAAAATTATGTCCGAGTGATATAGCGTGTCCTACTAGTGCACATTTCCCATTATTATTGTTCTTATTTTAATTTGCTTTATTAATTTAGTGGCTTAATATAATTTTTTAATTTAATTTAATGCTGCATAAACCCAGCATTATATGCTCTTATTTAAAATATGAAAATTGCATCTCATATTTTGGGAACAAGAGGTCAGAAAAAAAATTATTATTATTTTTATAATATTCTTGTAAAATATTATTTCTTTGTTAATTTAGCCAACCTCTTTTTTACAGTTCTTAAGATAGCAATGATGGCAAACATAAATCGAATATCATGTATAGTGCGGGACACGAGTATCGAGCTGAGGCGGAAAGCAAGGGAAAGAAATGCTTATTTCATATTATTCCATAGACGCCGTCAAAAAATTATTATTATAAACAAGACAGCCTCTCTTAGATAGGACCGACTAATTGCGCAGATTAACTGTCAATTTCAGAAAGGCTGCGTAGCTATAAAACTTATATGGACAACTGTTATGTGTTATATTAGGTAAGCCCAAAGTAAAGTAAGTGTATTTCATGTAGAATTAAACGGGGCGCATATATTTGATAGTGATTCGTGCTAACATTCTTTGCGTAGCTCTTCATTCGTGACCCTCACAGTTTGTATATAGTTTCATCAATTAATGCCAGTAATACCTATAATAATTAGCTGTCATCAGCATCATTTGTGAATTCTGTCTTTGGAAATGTCTCAGCATAAATGCTGTCTCCACACCAGTCTGTCCTGTGCCGCTCTTTTCATCCCCTTGTAATTCCCTCCCACCTTAATATGTCACATTTAAAAAAAAAATCTTCCTCTTTCCCTTCTCTATGTACCTATTTCCCCTGCAATTCTAATGGAGGGTTTTTTCGTGCTGCCATCTATTGGTATTTTCCTTGAACTACACTGACTCAGCTGTTATAACACAAACAAATCACTGTCATGATGGCAGTTGAAAGAATGGAGCCAAATATGAAAAATTAAATAAGTGTCTTTGCAACAATGACTCCTGCTATAATTATAAAATTACAATATGAAATTATTTATGTTTCCATGCCAACCGAAGACACTGAATTATGTAGAAGTCAAATATTAAAACACAAGTGACAGAAAACAGAACTTTAAAAATGGCGATGATTTGTTTGTGTATAATCTTATTAACTCTCTCTTTCTTGCGTGTGGCGTCAAAAGTATAACCTTCCATTTTCTGTAAACAATTCCTTCTTATAATATGTCCAATCTAGTTAGGTATACCAATTACATACACAATTATATCAAACAACGAAAATGTGTTTTTTATAGCATTGTAAATATAGTCAAAATAATATTAATTTAATTTAGTTAAGAATAACAGTATACCAATTAAAGCGAAAGATGAAATTTGAATGAAAATTTATGAACGGTGAAAATGTGTCCAACTTAAATGAATTTACCTGTACCCAAACGATCTCTGACTATCTCATAAATCAACTAAATTAGTAAAGTTAGACCAAATTTAATGACGTCATTAAAAGTTCTGAAATGTGAAATATCCAAATGACGTCATAAATAAAAACCTATACCATAATTACATAGAAATATTTTTAAATTAATTTATTTAATGTATTGTGTATGTATAAACAGATGTAGGATTTTTATTTATTATATTGTCCTTGTATAAAGCTGTACATGGAGCATAGTTAAATTATACTTTGCCAGTTGTTGACCCGCTAGGATTCTTTTTCTTTTCCTGGTGGGATGAGTGTGATGCAATCCTTGACGGGTTCAAATTATACAGTATGTTCAGAAAAATATCTAATTCGGAGTAGGCTCAAAATGTTATCTGAAGAAATCAAAGCTCTTCTTCCTGAATCCTTAATTTAGAAAATAAAAATAAATTAGTAAACGGTGAATGGCATGCTTTATTATTTTCTCCTTAAAATTACATTTCACGATCAATTTTGATAACTTGATTTTGAATTGTACTGATCGTACATAAATAAGTTTTTGTGTTCATAGTCTATTCCGAATTTGATTATCTTCTGAACACACTGTAGTTGTTGAATATTTTATTTATTTGTGTGAATGAATGATTGTATCTATAATTTTGTAAATTTATTCTAGATGTAATTTATAATACATAATAAATGTTTGTTACTTATTTGTACATTTAATCATTATTATTTTATTTTTCGTTTGCAATAATAGCTGGTAAGTACTTTATATGAAGTGACTCCAATCATTAATTACATACGTAGCACTGCGGGACATTAAACAATAGTACATTATCTATATGATTAATTATAATTTACTAAATAACTAACTGATTTCCAATAAATATTACATTATGGACTGAAAAGTGAACCATTAATCATTAGTTATACAGTAGATTTTAAAATAGCCAACGATATGTGACGTTCCAGTGCGTTAATAGATTCCTAAACACGTCGAAATAGAAAAAATAACATTTTTGCCCTCCTGAAGTGTAGTGGGAACTTGTATACACAGCAAGTGTAACCCACATTTTACGCTTACTGTGTTGTAACTTGTCCAACTATGCGGTAAAATAATGAAAATACACTGGACGTTTATGGGCATTTAGAAAAGAAATCATCTATACTATAAGTTCATATAAAAAAATACTACCTACGTAAGTTATTTTTTTACTTTAACATTTCCTATATTTAAAACCAATTTATATAAACCAAAATCACGGCAGCGACATCTGTCTTTATTGTAAAAATCCGCCGTTACCGACATAGTCACCGATCGATATACCTGTCAAATACGCGAGGCAAACATTGCTGAAATGTCAAATATCGACACCTACCTATTATTTATTACGAAGAAAACATGAGCAAATAAATATATTATCAGTCATAAACAACGTCTATTATTTACAAATAAATTTTCGCTAGAATAAGTACTCTAATGAAGGTAAGTAAAATCAAATTTGGAAATTGACTTAACCCCAGTATTTTAAACTAACCTATCTCATTAAAAAAAGTGATTTACATTATCGTCGGCCAAAAAATTTGATACAATTCTCGTGCGTGAAGTATTTTACAGCGCCCCAGCTAATAAGGCACTCGCCTTAAGGGCTCGTGCCTTAAACAAAGCTGTCGCGCTATAAAATACAACTTACACGCACTCGAATGTAAATAACTATTATAATTTACAGCATAATTCAGTGTCATAGCTACACAACTGATTTTTCACACTTGTCATAGTTTGATGTTCGCATATTAGATATACGTATCGAAGTCAGAATGTAGGAAACCATAAGTAAGACAGAGATAAACAAACACTCTGAAATATGCTGTAAACGTGAATTTTATTATACGCGTTTTTCACAAAATTACAAAATGCTATTTTAGTCTCATATTGTGTAGTATTTAATTCTGAACAAGTTTTGTATTTATAACTTTCCTTATTAAGGTTTGTTTTGAAATAATTAAATCATATTCAATTATATTTTGTCAGGTTTCTGAAAATTTCCGTAGCATAGTTTATTGAATTTCAAAAGGCTACTAAAATGTTAAATTTCTAGAAACATTTTATTGGATTATAAAGTTACTTTCAACGTGCGTGCAAAACTGAAAAGTTTCTTAAAGCAATTTAAAACTTTTGTTGGTTGTGTAAAATAACCATTGTTGAAAGATGATTGTTTTTCTACACTTATTACGAAAAATAGAAAATTAAAACAAGGCTATTGTTATTGTTGGTAACTATTTAAGAACTACAATACTTTTCATTCGTTAAATTCAGAACATAAATTCTAATAATATTTCAATTTGTCAACGCTTTAACTCAAATATTATCATTCTGAAAATTCTGAAACCTTGTATTTCAACCCTATTCTAATATGAAAAGAAACCATTAGATTTTGGTGTAAATCGAAGAACCGAAAATGGCACTTTACTTGAAGCTCATAATGGTTTTTCATCAAAAAATACCATTAAATGTAATTTTTTTCTCATTTTGTCATTATGAAAATAAAAAATTATTGAATTTTCTACAAGTGTGCTTTTTTATATATTTTACAGATAAATTTAAAAAATAATCCTTGTTACAAATTCCGTAGCTTATGTTTTAAAGATAAACACAATTCCTTTGTCACACAGTTCATATTTCAAATGTATGTAACTGACAAATGTCACTGCAAAAAACTAATCATTTCGAATTAATAATGGTGACATTTTAAAAAGAAAATAGTAAATAAAGCAATAGTTATATGCAAAGGAACTTAATATAGTTAGCAGCATTAGTAAATAGTAGGTAACAGTAAATTAATAAAAATTAAATAGCGCGAGGTATTATGCTGGCCACATCAGGTTTTTTTTTTGTTACTGAAACTCATAAAGTAGAATCACCGAAACATTTTGTTGGATGTAATATTCAGCTTTATGTGAATATACGAGGTGTGTAAAATTGGAGAAAGTTGAAAAAGAAAGAAGGAATTGTCAACTGAAATTTACATAGTGTATGTTCATGTTATAATTTTATTGGATTTATAGAATCTTTTCAAAGGAACTTTTGGTATGGAATTTGTAAAAAATAGTATGTGTTCGTGTTATAATTTTATTGGACACCTATATACAACCTTTTCCAAGGAACTTTTTTATAGAATTTTTCCATTTTTATTTCAATGTTTTTATTTCTAAAAATTCACACAATTGTTCAAATACTCTAAAAATGCGTACACTTACGTAACATTCCCTTTACAATCAAATAATATTACGACCAAGTTTATATCTCTATCCATTTTTGAATTATTGCCCAAAAGTCAATATATATATATATAATTTTTATATATCTAGATACTTCTCAATGCGCTGATTCCGAATTTTGGCAGGTCGATATCTCGTTTCGTTCTCGAGTTATTTAGATTTATAGTTTTGCTTAAAACTGCCCATTTTTGGGTATTAACCCAAAAATGGATCGAGATATGAATTTGGCGACAACACCATTCGATTCTACTTGTAAAATTACGTAAGTACACCAATTTTCAGAATTTTTGAACACCGCATACAATCTCTAAAGCAAAATAACTGAAAATGGCCAAAAATCGCAAAAATCTAAGGTGTACCCTTACGATTTTTTCAAATTTTTGCCTTTTCAAGGATTTTCAAGCTTTTAGTCATAAAAAATGAACCGGTTGGACAAAAATTATGAAAATTGCTACACTTATGTATTTTTATCCATAGAATCGAATGGTGATGTCGCCAAATTCATATCTCGACTCATTTTTGGGTTAATACCCAAAAATGGGCAGTTTTCAGCAAAACTATAAATCTAAGTAACTCGAGAACGAAACGAGATATCGACCTGCCGTTTCAAAATCAGCGCATTGAGAAGTATCTAGATATATAAAAATTAGATTTTTGAAAATTTTGAAGTTTTTATCTAAATGTGGGGTATATTGACTTTTGGGGCAATAATTCAAAAATGGGTAGAGATATAAACTTGGTATTAATATTATTTGATTGTAAAGAGAATATTACGTAAGTATAAGCAATTTTAGAGTATTTATATATGAGTATACATAATATTCATGTGATAATTTTATTGGATTTATAGAATATTTTCCAAGGAACATTCTGTATGGAATTTGTAAAAAATTGTATTATGTTCGTATACAATTTTACTGGATACATAGAATCTTTTCCAATGAACTCTTGGTATGGGATTTGTACAAAATACATCTAATTAACGGAAGATCAATCTTGTTATTCAATTGCCACACCTCGTATATGACAAAATTAATGCATTATTTACTTTGTTACTAACGTAACCAGTAACCAAATTAACTAGATACATTAAAACCACTAACTACACTACTCCATAAATTCATGTCATTTTCTCCACTCATATAATACAATATTCATATTCCACAACCGACAACATCTGCCGATCAGCTATAAACTATCATGGCTTACTTGGCATTTAAATGTCATATTCACGTTCCAGAGAAGTGAAATATAAAATATAAGTACACATTAAGCCTTTAAAACGATGTTAAGTATATATAATAATTATTATAGCTGTGTTATGTTATACATATAAAAACAAATAATAATATGACAATTAAATTTATATAGTGTGCAATTAAATGAACATCAAACAAATTATTGTTTTCGTATAAATGATATAAATTATTTGTACAATTTTAAAAAATAAATACATATGAAATTTATAAATATTTACTAATATGTTATGAATAATAATGTGCATTAATTAAATGATAATATATTCTGTCATTTAGAATATTTAAATTCTCTTTGTTATATAAATAATTAGGTTATTTAAAGTACAGGGTTGGGCAGAAAGGACGGATGTTTTTAAAACGTCACAAAATTGATACGTTTTGCTTAAGAAAAAATCTGTTGTGGCCAGCACAAGACCTCTCCCCATTTCCATATTAGGCTATATAAGTATTGTACTGCACTTCGCTTTCGAACCGTCGTTTTATTACAGAACTTTACCCAAATATTGTTTTTTATTGTATTTAACATGTCTTCCGCACACATATAATTCTAATTATATATATTTTTCATTGTATGAGGAAGTTTTTAAATGTCAGAGATTGTTCCAATTCATGAACCAGATTGGCGATATTTCTGATGGATATATGCATTTTACCAAAATTTTACCTATAATTTCAAATATTTAATTAATAAAACAATAAGAAAAATTAAATATACTTCCCAGAAAAAGCTATCAGAATGTCACTAAATCTGTTGATATTTGACAATGACATGTGTCATGTTATAAACATTGGAATATGTCAACTGGTTTCCTTAGTGCCTTAGCCTCTGCGATTAGTGTACTCTATAAATTATAGTGTCTTTATCTCTAAATCTATACAAGTTATAATAAAAAAAATTAAGTGTATTAGATGGAGAATTTTATGTTCTTCAAAAAACTCCCTAAAAATTATATTTTGAAGATTTTTTTAAGAAAACTGCTACTTCCGGTTGTTCAATTGTTACCAAAACCTTTTCAGCTCTTCCCAGGATTGTCAGATTGAGGAAACTGCAGTTAAATATTTCTTAAGTCTTATAGTTTTTGAGGAATCGTGTCTACAACATCCAGACATACGTACACACACACACACACACACACACACACACACACACACACACACACACACACACACACACAGACATCATTTTAAAAATGTTATAATCGGATTCTAGGGACCTTAAATCGTGCTTATTCAATAAAATCTGGATATGCGAATTTTAGCATGAATCCAATACCTCTCTTAGCGAGAGGTAAAAAATTATTGACAGATTTGAGTTCGTAATGACATAGCATTCGACAAAATCAAGTGTGGAAAACAACATCTCGCATGTGGTGTCCGTTATCATTAATGCATTTCTGGAGGCGTTCTACGAAGTTTGCAAACACACTTTCCAACATCGCTTATTCAATTTGGGCGACTTCTAAGCGAATAGCTTCTTTCAGTTCTTCCAATGTGCGGGGTTTGTGTTCCTATGCACGTATCTTGAGGTGACCCCATAAGAAAAAATCACATATGGACAAATCAGGGGACAGAGGAGGTCAATGAATGTCACCAAACCTGGAAATAAGGCGTTCGGGAAAAACAGGGCGAATACCGTCCATTGAAGTTCTGGCTGTGTGGACTGTTGCCGCATCCTGCTGAAACCACGCACGTCGGATAGGAACACGGTTTCTTCGTAATTCAGGCAAAAAAGAAGTTGTGTATTATCTCGATAAAGCGCTCCGAATTCACGGTAACAGCAGTCTCTCCAGAAATGCATAAATGATAACGGAAACAACATGCAAGTTGTTGTTTTCCATACTTGATTTTGTCAAATGCAATATCATTACGAACTCAAATCTGTCAATAATTTTTTTCTTAAGCAAAAAGTATCAATTTTGTGACCTTCCTTGCCCAACCCGTAGAATATTAAAGCTGTACAATAAATACAAAAAATATTATATTCGTGTTTATTGACCGCATTTTTAGAAGACCTTCTATTGAAATGAAGTAATAATATAATTAAATGTCAATCAATGTTACAACCAAATAAAAAATAAAATATTCCTAAACAATATTAATAAATTAGAATATGAAATAACGAATATTTTAAAGTATTTTTTGATAAAAGAACCAAAATAGAAAAACAGTATAAAATACACATTTCATAGGACATTTTAGTGCACTTGTCCCTTAGAAAACACGTGCGTTAATAGTATATTATGATACAAGTGTATAAGCTAGCCTTTAAAGCACGCACGACAAGTTCAAAGCCACGACGCGTAGCGGAGTGTTTTTAATGTCGTAGTGCTTTAAAGGCTAGCTTATACACGTGTATCATACGCTATTCTTTATTATAAATGCATCATAACCATTTAAAACTGAAAATTATTGCAAATCATACGGTTTTGATTTTTGATCCAATGAGTTTGAGCGTTTCCAAGGAGACAGTTAGCAAATTATTGGGGTTGTTTACGTTAAGTCAATAAGTCAATATTTTGTTTTCATTGTTTTAGTTGTTAATTATATTTATTGTCATTTTTCGTTACCTTGGTAACTCAAAAATTTAGCGTGTTTTAATAGTCGATTTACGCACGATTTTGCGTGTTTTAAAGAGCGATTATTATGCATGTATAGGTAAAAAATCATTTTACTGTATTACAGAGTGATAAAAAAACTGATTCAGTTGACAAAACCAAAAAATTACTTCAAATTGGTAACACTGACACAAAAAGTTATTTCTTGTTAACAGTGACATTTGAAAATTTAAATTTAGGTATATTTACAATTATTTATTAAAATGATTGTTGTTTCCCTTACCCACGTACTATTATTTCATACATTACGCATAAGCAATAATCTAAAGCATTTCAATTACCTACTCAAAATCCTATTAGTTGTCAGGCCCAACCTCCGACATAACTTATTTGCATTTATTGTCAAAATGACATGTCAAATAGTATTTACGCTTTTAACTGGTGTTGTGTAAACTGTGGAACAAAAAGATCCCCAAAATTGTATTGCTAACTGCATCATTTCTTTTTGATCACTGTATTATTACCGCGGAAAATATAAAATCCTTTTTGAAAAAATGTAAAACCCAACATCTAAAATCGCGGAATTCTTTTATTGAATTTATGTTTTTATTGTGTTCCCCTACTTACATTCTCTCGTTCTCAACATCTGTAGTCCAATTTTCCGGTGCTTTTCATTCAGATTATCTTTTATTGCTTTCGTTATTCGGTTCTTTGAGGCTTAACTCCTCGACAAATGTCCAACTGTGAAACTCATTTTCTCATTTTCAGTTCATCAAACAGCAATTAAAGAGCAGGAAATTACAAGCTGATCACGTAAACGTGAACTTTACCACTGTTAAATAAGTAACATAGCGACGCAATACAGACTCTTGTCGGCTAATAATGTAATTAAATCTCGTTCATTATCACTCCCCATGTTTTAGACTTTAGACAAGTGAAGTACTGTTTACCTTACACCTTGCCTCCTAGATTCTTGGCTGCAAATTTGTTAACGTCTAAGGCAAGCTGTTTATTGGCAACAGTATGTGGTTTGGGTGTGAATTAATTATCATACCTAATTATTACCAAAATTAAATGTAAAACTTCGCAATAGGATGCAATTGTCGGTACACCAATATATTATTACTATTCCTATTACTGTCAATTTCTGAATATAGTATGTATATAACTCTCAAAAAACTTTGATTTAATTCAAAAGTGAGTTGTATCAATATTTACACGAAAAAATATTTTTATATCCTTTCTTGAAAACTATAAAAGGTACGATTTTAATTAAATGATATTTTTTGTTTACCTTTCAGATGTGCTTTTGTTTGGTTAAAAAAATCAAATAATTATATCGGCGGAGCCCTAGGGAATACTCGGCGTAGCCGAGTTTTCGCTATTAATTATACTAAGTTAAATGTTGTGGCGATCCTGGCAAATATTTATTTTTTATATAACTTTCATAACTATTAGAAATTGAGAAAAATGTTTCATATAAAATTATATTGTTTTCTTATAGTCTATTTAATAACATAGAAAAAATGTTGTTCGATCACTATCATTGTCAATTTTTCTTCGATTTATCTCGAAAACAGTTGAAGATCAGACCTATGTTGATTAAGCTTCTTACTAATTTTTGGTAGTACTATATACCTTTAAATTTTGTTACACAGGTTTAGTTACACCCTGTATATTAAAAAAAAACCTGATTCTATGTATTTTGTACAAATCCCATACCAAAAATTCCTTGGAAAAAATTCTATATATTCAGTAAAATTGTAACATGAACATGTATTATTTTCTACAAGTTCCATACCGAAAGTTCCTCGGAAAAGATTCCTTAAATTCAATAATATTATAACATGAACATACACTACGTAAATTGCACTTGACAATGACATCTGTCAATTAGAATTATTTGAATTTATCAACTGTTTCCATCATTTTAGCAAAGCTGGCTGATTTATGAAAGTTAATCTCTAATTCTTTAATCGTATAGTCTATAAAAAGATACAGAGATCACATTTGTGCCATTTAAAATTCGAAATATTTGGCGTCGGTCGGGATCGAACCCGGTTCCCCTGATTCGTGACCACACACTCAAGCACGCGGCCACGGGATATTCTTTCATATTGATAATCACATGAAATGACAAAGATGAGTTTTTCTAGAAAAACTGTTAATTGCTTCAAATAACGAAACTTCCGGTTGACCAAATTTTACCAAAATCTAATCAGCTCTTCATATGGGTGTAAAGAAGAGCAGTACGAAAGAATTATAATTATTAGAATTATAGTACTGGAGATATTTTTAGATTTGCAGTATACTTATCAACGAATTATGAAAAATACTATGCATATGTATATATTAAATAAAGAACAATAAGTTTTACCTTTTATAAACATCTCATATATAAAATGCATTCTACATAAAGTAAATTAAAGTAGGTACTTACCGGGTAATGGAAAATCTTCATGCATGACTCCTTTATTTAAGTGAACACATCAACACATATCTTCGTATTTCACTTTAAATATTAGTTTGTATATTATCACTTAATACACCGGCATATACATCCGTTCGATATTATGAATCACGAGAAACTAAATCATACGTATACGAGATGGTACCATCTCGCAAATTTAAACGTGTTTCTTTACGCACAAGCTGATACTGATTACAAAGTAAAATAAAAATTCTTAAAGAAATACAATAGATAGTGATTTTTTATACAAATTACATAAATTTAACTCCATTACGAGTACATTATAAATATAGAATGTGAAAAAATTTCTACCCTCTTCTAATTACATAACTAATCTTTTGCTGCAATTATCAATAAATTTTTGAATTATATATTTAAACACAATGCAAAATTAAAGAAATGTAACATTTTTTTAATATTACTGCCTTTGCTAATATTTGTCCGAAACGTCCAATGTATATATGTTTATAGGAAATACAACCAAAATCTTTAAGGCCGCAGTGTTCATTATTTATTTAATAAACATACATTGTTTAACAGTTAATACAAAAAATACAATAACAATTTAAAATATTAAAAACAACGTATTAAATTATAATAAAAAAAACCTGATAGTTAATATTCTAGAAAATACATAAGCGTACCAAGGGAGTCCTGTGCCCTTCCTGTCTTTCATACAATTAGCCGGTTAGTTATGTGCCTATGCCTAAGTACTGTTGTATTTATGAAATGAGGTCATGCACGACTTTTTTTATAACTTTAATCGATAGAGTAGTGAAAAATAATAAACCCGTATTTTTATTTTTCCTTAAATCGATCTTTAATCATGAAAAAATTGTAATTGAAAATGACATTTTTTAAAATGAGGCTGCTAGACCCCCGCTTCGTCCCTTGTCAATTGACGTCACAGAGTGAAAGGAACGACCATTTTGATTTTCACACTGTTTTTAAACGTCAAAGTGACATTTAAAGATAACCTGAAATTTATGAAAGTAAACATGTCGATGAAAAGTTGTTTCGTACCAAAATAAAGAATAAAATAATATGTATTGTATTCTGCAATATATTCAATATCTCAAATGCGTTTATAACCTTCCAGTGTTTAATGTTTAATCCCAAATCAAAAGTGAAAGAAACATTTAATATAACGTGTAGATAAGTTCACGCCAAATGAAAATTATATTTATAAAAATGAACAGAACGATGTTATATTAATATATTATAGCATATTTAGATATGTAATCCTTAATTTATAGTTTAAATATATATATATATATATTTTCTTTTAAAAATTATGTATCCAAATAAAATGTCTGTTTGAAATGAGTCTGAACTTGGTTCGGAACGTCGTGACGACACAACATGGCTGGTTTTTGCAACTTTTTAAAAATGTCATACTTTAAAACGATTTTATACAACAAAAAATGTAAATAAAAAAATATTCAATCATACTGAACGATAAATTAGACTATCCTTCTTCGATTTAAACAGAAAAAAGGTGAAATTATTTTTTTTGCATGACCTCATTGTAGATTAAGTATGTAAAATTTATAAATATTTCAAAATTTTCATTAAATCAGTTAACTTTCAAAAAAGTCGCGCTATGCGCTATTCGCGATGCAAGTTTAGCCGTCAGCGCCGCTAGTGAACTTGCTTGGAGGGTATTGACAGGGAATTGACGTCTGTCAATCTCTTGTTTACTTTGTAATATTTTTGCGTAATTTCTCTTATATTTGTGTTATTGTTATTGTTTTTAATTTAAGTGTTTTGCGATAAGAATATACAATACTTTTGTATATAAGCATCGTTTTCATCTATCTAGTATTGATATTGGAACTTTTATGGTAGGTATTTACTTACAAGGTTATGTAGTAATTTCATTGTGATATTTTTATATCATTTCAGTTTCATTGAATATTCAATAACATCGTAGTTGTTATTATATTATTATTATAAACCTATGTTTATATAAAAATTTAAAAATAAAGCAAAATTATACAAAAATATTACAAAGCAAACACGAGATTAACAGATCTCAGCACCCACCAAAGAAGTTCACTATTTAGTCACTAGCGGCACTGACGTCTAAACTGGCATCGCGAATAGCGAGTTAGGTAGTATAATCCTAAGATGTGCCCCAGTAGGACCTTACCTTGTACATAATATAAGTTTCAGGGACGGTTTAGCGCAAATTTCAAATGGACACGAATATATCTGAGGACAATTTGGCGCGACTATCTATCATTTTTGAGAATTCGTTATAACTGTACTTTTATACCATCCAAACATATAATTTTTACTTACTAACGTACATGTGATTACTTATTTCAGGAATCTGTCCTTTACTCCCACTACCTTTACATCTAACTCCCACTACCTCTACCTATAATTAAGCAATACTGTGATACAATATTATTAATACTTATTACTAAATTCCCAACAAGAAATTCCAGTTTTCCATCTAACTGCTTCTTATTAATAGATCTTTCTATTTTTTATCTTTACATGTACTCCTGATACTGATTTTAAAATTAGTTCGCTTGCCAATTCAAGATGATGGCCAATCGCTGGTAAGAACTCGTAATTCATTATTAGCTTTGAAACTGTGCACTTCATTTTATACATTGCAAACTTTTGTCCTGAAAAAAAAATTAAATATAAATTTTCTGATTTGAATAGTAGTAATAACAACCAAAAAAGTTAAAGTAAAATGTGTTCAGTTTATTTTAACTATGAAAGGATTTTTTCTCAAAAACAAATTATATAACATATTAGTTTACCTTTTTGTTTTAATACCATAACTTCGTATTATAGAATGGGGTCCTCGGCCATTACAAAAAATAACAAAATGTATACTTACTTGTCAGTGTCATTATGACGTCACAATCTTTCCCTCGCAGTCTACTATAGAGCCTAATGCGAGAGAAAGATAGCAATATGTGTCGCCATGATGTAATATTGACTTTAAAAATCAAATGCAGTTACACTGAAAACAATACTTTCTACTGCTAATAATTACTTCATAATTAAACGCAGTTTCGTTTAAAATAATAAAAAATAAGCAAAAGTTGAAGATCCCATTGTAATTTTGTAAATTTTTATATTTAATTTCTGCGGTTACAAAATATGCGAAAGCAGTTTATATGTTCGTGTGTAGTAAAATATTAACTTTACCAATGCAATTTCTTGGTCCACCGCTAAATGGCAAGTAAGCAAAAGGATTGGTAGTAACAGTTGTTGCAGCAAATCTATCTGGATCAAACTTCTCGGCATTCGGGAATAAGTCTTCTCTTCTGTGCATACCATATATGAACATACCGATATTTGTATCGCTTGGAAACAATCTGCCCTCTAAAATAACATTTGTAAAACAATACATGCATAACATACTAAATATGATTAAGATAAATTATGTAATATTTTGTGTTCATTTCATTATCTGTATGTTTTTATAATATAATATTCTACAATACTTACTAAATGTTACGTCTTCTTCTAAATTTCTTGCAAAAAATGGTACAGGCGGATACAATCTCATAGATTCTTTGAGCACTAATTCTAAATATTTCAATTCATTTAAGTCTTGTAATGTTGGTTGATAGTTTTTATCATTATGAAATATAGAACTCACTTCGGAAAATAATTTGTCCTAAAATAACAATAATTATTTGCACAGACGATGATTAACTGGGCACGACATGATATACTATCTCATACAAGGTAGATGACTAAGGTAGGGTGACCAGATTTATAAATCAGAAAACTTGGACATTTATTAAAGGCTTGTAATACATACAGAGTGATTTTTTCAAGGTGTACATAGTCAGTTTTTCGCAAACCGTTGCCCCCCGTTTTAACTTACAGAAATGATTGTGGTGTCAATACAAAGATAAAAAATGTCCCCATCCTAAAATTCCAAATATGTGGAAATTATATTTTAGGCCCGTGAACTAGTTTTAAAATTAATTAATTTTCCGATTAATAGCAGTAGCCATGCCAAATTTGAACAAAAAGTTAAACAAATGCTTGACATTTTATCTGTCAGAATATGTATTAACCTATTCAAAGTTTTTATACCAAAATTAGTACATAACAAAATAAATATTATAAACGTCGATAGATAAATTTAGAGTCTAGTGTGAAATGAAAACTGGAATAATTACGTGTCCCGGTTTAACGTAACACCAGGACATACAACTCAAAGCCATACCTTCAGCTAACTAAATCATCTACCTTGTATATGATCTGAAAATATGAATATTAGATCTAGGTTAGATTTGGTTAAGTTATAGTTAGATTAGTTTAGGTTAATTTAGATTAGTTTAGTTTAAGTTATATTAAGTCAGATTATGTTAAATTACATTTTTATTTTAAGTTACTGATCATATATTTATAATACCGATCAATAAATAAATAATAAACAAAAAAGTATCAGAAGTTACTACTTCTATAATTTTAATTATATTTCTATTTTTATTACCTGAATATCGGGATTTTTTGACAATTCGTACAGAGCAAACGCTAACACTGACGCTGCTGTATCATGCCCCTAAAATCAAAATTATATAAAACAACTTCCTTTCTTATTATTCAGAAAGTAAATTCCTCATACCCCAAACATAAAAGTATCAACTTCTTCCTGAATATCTTCGTTCGACAATTTCTGTCCATCGATAGAGACGTTGAATAACAAATCCAAGAACAATTGTTTCTTTTTCATTCCAACATCATTAGTATCTATTTGTATTTCGTTATTTTCAAGTGCTTTACGTCTTTTTTCGATGACAGACCGTGTAAAACCATGTATAATTTTTAGATATTTAATTTGCTTTGTATAATCGGGTGATAATACGAATAGAGTATCGAATCGCTTCCAAAATGAGAAGAATCTATTGATGGCTATATTACAGACTCCTTTAACAGCATTGACGTATTCGTTGTCCGTGGTTCCTTGGGCATTGACGGAAGTTCCCATTGCTGTTTCTGTAAAAGTATGAACATATTAGTAAATAAAAAGTGTCTTTCAGTCCTGGCAATCGTCAGGCATGTATCTCCACCCATTTTTGGGTTATTTCTCAAAAATTAAACTTTTGGAGTTCCAGTATGAACGCAAATATCTCGTGAAAGACATAAGTATTAATTTGTAAAATAATAATTTTTATTAATAATAAAAATGTGTCTGATCAGGTGGACTTTCAAATTGCAATAACTCTGAATCGATTCAATTTCGGACCCACGTATATTGAGACTTTTTACTTCTTTTTGATCATATTATATATGCCCTTTAAATATTTTAACGTTATTTTTTAACACACTACTCGTATGTATAAAAAAAAATGTCAGTCCATATAATTAACGGTTTTACAATGAAAAATTTTCTTGTTCTCTGTCGGTTTTTATTTAAAAATAAAAAACTCAATTATTAATATAAGTACAAAATGAAAAAAACGTTAATGTCACGACCCACATTACTTTCACCACATTGCTTTACATTTTTTCCCGATCTATCAGAAACAATAATTAAATTTCAAAATGAGTAATTTTTATCATTTCAAGATTAAAAGAACATGCTAAATAATCTTGTCTACTTCGGTATAAAAAAACAAACATAAAGTGGTGTAGATGTCAGGAAAATAATTATAGTGTTAAATTACTTTTTTTACTGAGAATTCAGTATTTTGATAATAAATACCATTGTCATTTATAAAAACAAATAAAAAGTATATTTGTGTGATGTACAATGATTATTTTCTATGTTTTTACAACATCAGAGACTAAATAAAATATAAATTATATAAATTAGGATGTTATACGTTCATATGTAATAGACTTGCATCTGTAATTTTTCTTTTTCGACACTTGTCTTTATATTTAGACCAGAAATGTCTATTAACCATATACCTTTTTCATAGTCTAATCTCGTATGGGGTAATTCTGTGGGGAAATGCATCCAACGCTAGTAAAGTTTTCATTATGCAAAAGAAAATAATTAGAATAATTGCTAAAGTCGCAAATCGCGAACATTGCAAGCCTCTCTTTAAACGATTCTCAATACTTACATTATCATGCTGCTATATATACGAAGTTATATTAGAAATACATAAAAATATAAATAAATATACTAAAGCAAGTGATAATCACAATTATAAAACTAGGAGCAATGATATGCTATGTACTAAACGGTATAGACTTGCCACCTCTGATAAAAATACCATTAATATTAAACTATACAATCATCTACCAGCATCATACAAAACATTAAATTTAAAAGCATTCAAAAAACAGATAAAAAATATTCTAATAAATTATTGTTTCTATTCTGTGGAAGAATACCTAAGTACCACTCTCCACTGTGTTTAGTCTAACTCTTGTTTGTAGATGGAATATACTTGCCATTCTTAATTTTTTATTTTGTATCCTTTTGTGCCTTGTGACGTATTATAAATGTTTTTTATGTAAACATGTAATAATGAAAATAAATATTATATTATATTATTATATTATATTATTATTATTATTATTATTATTATTATTTTTATTATTATTATATTATATTAAATATTATTATGTATGTTCGCGGGCAAACCAGATTTCATGATAAACTAGTTGCTAATAGGATAAATCAATCAAAATTTTTGTGCGTTAGGTAACGTTTTGTTAAGGTATATTTCAATTAAAATTAAAGCAATTTTGAGCAAATTATTTATTTTCTAAACATACCTTAGCAAAACCTTACCTAACGCACATAACTTACCATTGATTTATCCTATTAGGAACTGAAAACCTGAAATCGAGTTTGGCCGGTAAAATGTATTTGAATACAATAAAAATCTGATGTGGACAGCATATGACCTCCCGCCAATTCCATGTTTAAAATAGCAATGAGCTTTAAGTAAAGTATCACTTCCGGTTGATCGTTTTTAAACAAAATCTACTTTGTTGTTCCAATAAATAGAATAGTCTGTCTGTAATAGGAAATTTTGGATTATATTTTATTATGTTTTTCCTGAAAAATCTGTTAGAGCTCCAAATTAAGTACTATTTCCGGTTTATCATATATAGTCAAAATCCAATACATTTATTATTTCAAATTATATGCGAGTTTTAAATACGATATTTGAGAAGTTTTGGATCATATTTTAATAGATTTTTAGGAAAAACGTCACACACACACATTTGTAAAATATAAAAAAAAAAATATATCATCACGGCATATTACCCATTTCTGGGTGTGCCATTATCTACACATATGTAGACATCGGTAATGATGACGATATATTTTACCGTGTGGGCGCTTACCAGGCGTCACCTCACGGGCACTCATAGCTGGTGTGGAGAGTGCACCACAGGGGTCACTTTTGTGCCATTTAAAATTGGAAAAATATTTGGCGCCGGTCGGGATCGAACCCGGTTCCCCCAGGTTCGCGACCAGACACTCAGGCACGCGGCCACGGGACCCCATATTTGTAAAATATTAGCATCAAATTATTTATGCTCTAAATTTCACACTTTTTTCTCATTCAATTTATTTATATTTCAAAGGTCCGCCATCTTTTCTATTAATAATATAACGAAAATTTTGAAATTTTGTATACCCATTCTGTACTAATGCGGGAAGAACTCATTAATTTTTAGTGTTTGTTTATCAGATAACCGGAAATATCACTTATACAAGCTTTTAACAGTTTTTCTTGTAAAAAATTCATGGAATATTTTTCAGCAACTTTTACTAATAAAAATTGAATATAATGGTATAATCTTCAGTTCTACGATAATAGCATTTAGTAAATAACTTTAAATACAAATTTATAAAATAATTTATTTTTATACATCATCTTGCCGATGCGACAAACAAAAACAAATACTTTAATAACAATTTTGACATATTTAAACAAATGTCACTGTCAGGAAGGAATTACATTAAAATTAATAATGAAACCGTATTACGGAGAATTAGTAATATATTTGATTATAACGAATTTAAGGTTTGTGGAAATAATATATTTTTCATCATACATAAATATTAGAAGTACTATTGATTTGCTTCATTATCTTCCAGGGTACGACACTGAAAGGACTATGTGTAAAGATGCGAGTACTATTTTGGTTTTTGTTGTTTTTCTATTAGTTTTGTCAATATTTGTCAAATTTATTTTATGTATGTTTTATGTATGTATATATTTATTAAATGTAAAATAAAAATTATGAGTGAATGTACAAATATTTGAACATAATTGTTTTGTTTATTCTGCGTGGTTAAATACCTAGCGGGAGGTTACGGGCTGAGCACATCAATTTTTTTTGTTCTTAGACGATGTTATTTTTATCTCCCGCTACCCTTGGTAAGGGAGGTACAGGGATCGTGCTAAAAATTACATATCGAGATTTTAGTAAATGACCACGTTTTAAGGTCCCTAGAATCCAATTTTAACATTTTCACGATGATGTCTGTATGTGTGTATGCGTGTGTGTGTGTGTGTGTGTGTGTGTGTGTGTGTATGTGTATGTGTACGAATTTTGTTTGCACTCTAACTCAAATACTATTATTCAGAAAATTCTGAAACCTTGTATTTCTACCCTATTCTAATAGTAATGGAAGCCAATAGATTTTGGTGTAAATCGGATAAACGGAAATGGTACTTTACTTGAAGCTCATAATGGTTTTTCTTCAAAAAATACCATTAAATGCCATTTTTTCGCATTTTATGTCACTGGAAAATTATAGATTATTGAATTTTGTACAGGTATACATTAATAATTTTTCTATATATTTTACAGATAAATTTAAAAATCATTTTTCTTTTTTTAATCCCGAAGCCTAAGATAAACACAATTCCTTTGTTACACAGTTTATTTTACAAATGATTGTGACTGACAGGTAAACGTCATTGTCAAAAAACTAATCACTTCAAATTAATAATAGTGACATATTAAATAATAAATAAAATCTTAAATAAAGCAATAGTTATATGCAATGGAACATAATATAGTTTAAAGCATTACTAAATACGTAGGTATCTATTTAAATTAATAAAAATTAAATAGCGGGAGGTTTTGTGTTGGCCACATCAGATTTTTTTCAGATAAATTTATTTTTAATACCGTAACCTGGGCAATAGAACCAATAAAATAAAATTTCACATTCACTTGATTTATTTTATGAGATATTTCAAACGTCCGCCATTTTATTTTTTAATAAGACAACGTACTACTTATTATTTATTATAAATTTATTATAAATCGAATTTCGTGTAATTTTCAAAAATATAAAAAATATGGTATGTTCCTTTTGAAATTTTAAAGTTGGTATTACATACTCCGGAACCGGAAGTAACAGAACGCTTCTTGATACGCTATCTTATTGTTCATAATGCCTATAGTAAATTTAAAGATAAACATTCAATTATTAGAAATTTATTTACTGGATGTTAAATAATAGAAAAATAAACAATGATGAGCAATTATATAATAATTAGTTATTTTTAAAGATTATAGGACGTTTTTGTAAAAACTCTCAAACTTTAGTATGTAATAACTTGTGACTAAGCTACTTTTTTCAAGTTTTACCAAACTGTTTGACATTCCTAAAAGTAGATATCGCTGTATACAACTCATATTTACAATTTGACTATGGTTGTTTACGCCAAAACTTTCCCAATTGTTAATTTTTTATAATTAGTTAAATAACAATCACATTACCACAAACAACATCCAAGGTGAACGCTGTAATGTGTGGATAAATGTCGAACGCCTCCTTGTCCACATGTTTTGATAAATTCTTAATTAAAATAGAAGATCCTTTGATAAAAATGCTTATGAAACCATCCAGAATTTTAAAGTGAAAAGCTGAAGTTAAAACCTTCCTCCGGTTGTGCCATTTAGTTCCTAAAATAACAGAAATTATATATTTCTTATAAACACACAGTAAATCAAATATAACTAACCATTAGACAGCAAAAGTCCATCTTTTAACCAGGGAGCGACAATCTGATAATCAGCAGATTTCTTTATATATCGTGGAGAACTTAAAATACACTCCATTAAATCTGGATCAGTTGTAAAAACATAAAGATTTTTTGGTCCGAGCCATCCTTTTATTGTTGGCTCATACAGCTTGCTTATTTTTAAAAGATTTTTCAACTGATCTAAAAACAAATAATAATAATACCTATTTAAAGTAAAAATACAATAATGAACCCATTATCATTTTTTGATTAATTATAATTAAATTTATTACTACAACACTTTAGTGGCCAATCTTACAATGCTCAGTTTAATTTTAAATTCCAGATATATAAATAATATTAAGACTCGATATTTTCATCTCTAGTTTTTAAGTTAAAACGAAAAATGACCCATTGATACATACAAAGTATATAATATTGATGCTATACACATATTTTCTTTTAACTGACATTTATACTAGGTACCTGTTGTGTTAACTCAACTTTCAGTTTAGATAAAATAAAAGCAATAGAATTAATATTGTAGCATGAGTTGTAAAAATTACTCATGTGTCAATTTTTAAATGTGACATTTTTTGCCTTAATTACTACTACTAAGCCTAATTCTTTGTATTGACATCGAAGGTAAATTTGTCTATTAATAGCTCATTTCGTTTCAGTTTTTATTTATTTTACTAACAGTTAAAATTTTAACCAAAGATTGTATACGATTGGCTCTTAATGATAAAATGGATACAAATTACTTTAATTAGAAATTAATAAAAGTAAATAGAAATCCATGGCAACCAACGAAATTTGCGTTGATAATATATGAAATATAATTGGCAAAACAAATGACATATTTACAATTAATAATGAAAAATATTTTTTCCATTGATGTTTTATTAATAAGATTCATTAATATATAGAAAATCGTTTGTTAATAATCATTCTTAATAAACTATTTTAGTATAAATAAACATAATATATGTATGTTTATTTCTATCTATCTACAGTACCTATCTATAGGATAAAGTACGCGTACTTTTGCGTGTACTTATAATAAACCACTCATATTCTACGGGAAAGCCTTTTTTTATATAAGCTAGATTATATTATTGATACTTCTAAACCTCTGTGGATATATAGTAATAGACCACATTAGTGAGATTAAGATTTACGTTTGGTGCGAAACCCTAAATCAAATCAGAATGTACACAATAAAGTTCTCAAAGCACATTTTCAATTCATATTATTAAGCTATTCTGTGTTTCTTAAGACTTAAGTATAATTTTAAATTTCTTACTAACTTTTAAGTAACAATACTCTTTGCTTTCTGTACGGTAACAGTATAAACAAAATAATTTAAAGAAAGTAGGATTGCAAATAGTAACATATGTCGTAACTTCGTGCAGTCGGTTAGAAATGACTACAGTAGTAGATCAACTGATTTTGTAGGTTAGTGTTGGATTTGACGCTGTTTGTCTTTAAAGTTATAATAATATAAGGTGGTTATAAGTTTTTTTCGTTTTTGTTGTGTGCGATGTCTGAAAGGGTTATTACGTTGTCCGCAATAAATAATTTCTTTGCTGACTATCTAAACTGTATTGACAGAGAAGAAAATGCATGCGCAAGTCAAGATTAAATAGAATTGAAAACTGCTACGACCTTCGTTTTAATAAATTTGCACTTGCTGCTTTAATTACAGTTTATTCAATAATTTTGGGTGTTTTAGATATTTATACAACATAAGTAAGAGATGTGTATTAATAAAGTATAAAAGATAAGATTTACATTTTAAAGGTCTTTTAAACATTTTGAAAATAGCATGTTTTTGTTCCCGTATGAATAACATAGGAGTATAAATATATATATATATATATATATATATATATATATATATATATATATATATATATATTTATTTATCTTCGAGTTCATTTTTCTTATTGTCATATTGTGTATTTTGTGTAGTTTGTACTACAAAAATTTATCTTTGGAAGCCAAAATACGTTAAATCGATAAATTTAAGTGGATACATAATGTGGATCCTTATACATTGACATTTTTTTGACGAGGATTATAAATGCCTTTTAAAAATCAATATGAAATCAATAATTGATTACCTATCTAATTTTTAAACCTTTGTGAGAAACAGACACAAATATGTATAATTTTTCTGTTACTAAAAAAAACTTGATTCAAAATTTGTAATTCTGTCATTTAAAAAATATTTTTTCATGTTTTTTATACATATTATTAAAGAAAATTACATATATTTAAACATTCATACAATATGTTCCTATCCGATTATGTTAAAATCACAAAAAAATAGGATTGTGTTAGTTTTAATTTAATAACCTGGAACTCATTAAATAATAAGAATATCCTGACTTATTTTTTACGGAAAACACTCCTCATATATTCACTTTTACACACTGTAATCAGTTTTTTCCAAATAAAACAATAAGTGCCGTAAAAACACAATAAAAGCTTACGGCACGATATTTCTCCGTAAGACACAATGCATATTGAAGGTTTGGTTGACCAAGATCAGCTGGTGGCCGCCATGTTGAAACGTCACGTGCAGGTGCCCTATTGACCGTTACACTAACGTGGTCTACTGATAAATTGAAAATATGTATATTAATTAGTGTAGTAGCCGTGTGCGTCCATATCCGGCATTAATCGCCCTCGCATGAGCTGAAGAAGGGTATTTCCTATGCCGCACTGGTTGCATAAAAATCAATGGTTGTCGCACGGATTAAGTACACCAACTGCTCTAGTACATCGGTCTCGAAAAACAAGTGCCTGCGGTAATAGACACATACAGAATTGACATCACATGCAAGAAAGAGATAGAAAATGAATTTAAAACAACAAGATGTGCGTGGGGCAACTTTTTTTGTTTGATAATATTGAAGATCATTCGATTATTCAACTAAAACGATGGCTGGAGTGTACAGGTCTATGGCTGATGACATGTCTGTTTGGTAGTGGTAACCATAGCAACCTTTAGTTCTATGCTTTGCGGCAAGATGCGCTCTTGCAAATTGCAATTGTGTGTCTATTGTGGACGTGGCCCTACAAGGACTGTTGGGCCATAGATTTAGCCATGGGTCTACAAGGCCTGAAGAGCTGAAATTTTATATTTTAAATTTACTTTTTCCATAATTGAATTTACTTTAGGGCTGGTTTATGATGAATTTAATTTATAAATTTACATTTACAAATTTTGATTTAAAATTTACAATTTTCTCTCTGGTTTTTGTTTGATTTTGAAATTCTGGATCTGACCAATCAGCATCCGTCACGTGACTTGTCACTGCTTGTTATTTGACGTTTCACCAGTTATTACTTCAGATTTTAGGTTACAAATATATTTTAGCCATGAATTTGTTAGACGCTAATGGACAAGATTATTCTTTAATAATATCGGGAATGTTTTTTTTTACTATTGTCGATTTGTATAGTATAGAAATAAAACAAACACAAACTTAAAAATCGCAGACGGTCGGTCTGTTAGGCCTATGAACACATTGATTTGTTAACGGACATAGTTTGTTTCTGAAAGTGAAATAAGATCATGAACAATTCTTGAAATATACTCGTATGTCGTATGAGTGTACATATATTTAATTCCCTGCCATCCCTCGTTGCATTGAAACTACGCAAACGTTTTATTTTTGTACAATTTATTTGCTTTGTCGTACAAATTACACTGTTTGCGAATACTGATTATTAACAAAAAACAAAATATCAATTTGTACATGTGATTCCATGTTCAAAATGTCAACAATTCACAAACAGAAAAGAAAGTTGACAGATGAAGCAAAGTTATACCTTACCGCCATGTTAAATAGTTCTCTCTTGTAATTGGTCGAATTTGAAATTTACACTTGAAAATATAAAATATAGTTATATTCCAAATCTAAATTTCAAATTTCTAAATTTGTAAATCGTTCATAAACCATCGTATACGTTTTACGTGAGTTTATATTTTAAAATCTAAATTATAAATTGTAAATTCGTAAATTAAATTCATCATAAACCAGCCCTTATTCTGAAATTAAAATATCCTTAAAGTATTTCTTACTAAAGAAATTTCAAATGGTAAAGTATTACTTTTAAAGTACGTTTTCGATAAAAGGACCTAATTATTTTCATAATTTTGTAAAAAAAAGTATGCGTTTAGCGTAATCATGGACTTTTCGATACGACATATCGATAATTTATTAAATAATTTTCATAAAGCATTATACCGATAAAAAAAATTAACGATACATATCGATAACGAAAAACAGACCTTTCATCCTTATAGTGATTTTTTGTTTTTATTACCATAAAATATGTAATAATATTTGTAATATCTTTAGTTCAGCTAATATTTTAGAAAATAAAGAAAAATTAAAAATTATACATTAACGTAATATACGCAAATATTCAATTCGTGGAATTTCCCGCTCAACAAGTTTTATTTTTAAACAATATTTTTCATAGTTTATTACGTTCCAAGAAAAGTAAAAGTTTACCAGACGAGTACGGCAAGTTTAAGTATTAAGTAAGCGATAGCGAGTACTTAAATGCCATACGTGTACGTTAAAATCACTTTTCTGACGCGGTGCGTACACTGTTTTTTCATATTTTATATTATTATTATTATTATTAGAATTAGTTTTTTTTTTGCGGCATAATATACTGAATTAAAAAAATCTAAAAAAAAACATACTAGTGTGATTCTCAGTAACAGTTATTGTTTCCTATACCTTACAACCTCCAAACAAATTAATTTTTTTGGAGACCGATTCAATAAAACAATGGATCTAGATGATGAAAAGAGCATGGAAAATGATTTAGAAGATAAACAATAAAAAAATAAAATAAAAAAATCCCTTGTGTCAAAGTAACCCATTACTGTATGATTTTCAGTATATTAAAATAGTACATTACTGTACAAAATACGAAAAAAAACTTATTATTTACTCACCTACTGGGCAAAAACCAAATTCGAAAACAATTATTTTATCCCTACAGTGTTGTTTTTAATTATCATTAATTTTTTTGGAGACCGATTCAATAAAACAATGGATCTAGATGATGAAAAGAGCATGGAAAATGATTTAGAAGATAAACAATAAAAAAATAAAATAAAAAAATCCCTTGTGTCAAAGTAACCCATTACTGTATGATTTTCAGTATATTAAAATAGTACATTACTGTACAAAATACGAAAAAAAACTTATTATTTACTCACCTACTGGGCAAAAACCAAATTCGAAAACAATTATTTTATCCCTACAGTGTTGTTTTTAATTATCATAAAATATGTAACAAAATTTGTTAAAGAAATTATATCAATAAAAATAAACCTATATTTTAGAAAATAAAGAAAAACAACAATCTTTTTCAAAACATTTATTCTAAAGTTGGACAAAAAAAAAATATAAATTACTCACCTGCTGGGCACAAACCAAATTCCAAAGCACTTCCAATAATCGGTAAATGTCGCGGTCCTGGAATATCTTTCAAAGAACTAAACTTTCTCTTTCGTTGATAATTCCAAACACTAAACGAAACCACAATTGTTAAAAGCATTGTTACTATCATAAGCAACATTTTGAATTATCGTTTTGATATGCACACCTGAAAGACAATATAATAATAGACAATTTTCAAACTAGAGATGGGGCGAACGATTCGATTAATCGATTCAGATCGATTTACTTAAATTATTAAAATATCTTTCAGAACTCATATTAATAATTGGAATAATACAGAACTTAAACTAAAAAAGATAGTATTATTCCGATTTATTTAAATTTTATGATGTCGAATCGATTCACCAAAAAATAGTTCACCCCATCTCCATTTCTGGAAACTGAAACGTGAATCTAGTATACCATATGTCAATATGTCGAAGGTAGGACTCAGACTATCGCATTTGAATTTTAACAGGCCTAATATACTTCTCATGAGCAAAACAAAAAATTATATAATCTTTAACTCGGTATTACTTCGTAATAAGTAAAATACAGGGCCGGCTCAAGATATATAGGCGCCCTGAGCCAAATTAGATTAGAGCGCCACCACCAGTTACTAAAATTATTTTTATTATTTTTTTGGACTTGAAAGAAAAAGAACTTAAAAGTTGATAATATATAAATTATAATCATCAGCAATAAAAACACTCTGAAGTTCCTTGGAAAATATTCTATAAATCTAATAAAATTATCACATGAGTATACATTATTGTATACTTATATATAAATACTCTAAAAATGCGTACAGTTACGTAACATTCTATTTACAATCAAATAATATTACTACCAAGTTTATATCTCTACCCATTTTTGAATTATTGCTCCAAAAGTCAATATACCCCACATTTCGTTAAAAACTACAAAATTTTCAAAAATCTAATTTATATGTATCTAGATACTTTTCAATGCCCAGATTTTGAAACCGCAGGTCGATATCTCGTTCCGTTCTCGAGATATTTTGATTCAAAGTTTTGCTCAAAACTGCCCATTTTTGGGTAATAACCCGAAAATGGGTCGAGATATGAATTTGGCGGCAACACCATTCGATTCTACGGACAAAAATACATAAATATAGCAATTTTCATAATTTTTGTCCAACCGATTCATTTTTTATGAATAAAAGCTTGAAAACCCCTGAAAATGGGCAAAATCTGAAAAAATCGTACCTTAGATTTTTGCGATTTTTGGCCATTTTCAGTTATTTAGCTTTAGAGATTGTATGCGGTGTTAAAAAATTCTGAAAATTGGTGTACTTATGTAATTTTGCCCGTAGAATCGAATGGTGTTGTCGCCAAAATCATATCTCGACCTATTTTCGGGTTATTACCCAAAAATGGGCAGTTTTGAGCAAAACTTTGAATCTAAATATCTCGAGAACAAAAAGAGATATCGACCTGCGGTTTCAAAATTTGGAATCAGCGAATTGAGAAGTATCTACATACATATAAATTATATTTTTAAAAATTTTGAAGTTTTTAACTAAATGTGGGGTATATTGACTTTTGGGGCAATAATTCAAAAATGGGTACTATTATTTGATAGTAAAGAGAATGTTCCGTAAGTATACGCATTTTTAGAGTATTTGAACAACAATATCTTCCTTACCTAAAGGTGACGGAAGGTAAAAATACCTATCAGAATTTAAATCTAACGAGAATCCAACAATGATTAATTTATATGGTAACTTTCCGTGCCTTCACTATCGCAAATCTATGTATCATTTCTTCCTGACTTGATTATTTCGCAATGGCATGTTCAATAAATTACACAATTTATTTACACCAAAACTAACTTTGAGGGGCTCTAAATTTAATAATACTAGACAGGTATATATTTCATACATTGATTTTTTTTGTTTATTTTTATATTTGTCTTTAGTTTTTATATTTTTTGGGCGCCCCAAAAAGCCAGGCGCCCTAAGCCAGTTCCTAAGTGGCTCACGTCTTAAGCCGCCACTGGTAAAATAAGTACCTATCTTCACCTCTTTTAAGCCTGTTTTACAATATACTTTTTTTGTATAGATTCTAGTACGAGATCCATCCGAGAAATTTCTAGACAAATCTACCATAATGTAAATCAGAAATTTCATCCGAGATTCTAGTATAGAAATATACGCCCGGCCGTATATTTCTATACGAGATTCGTACTAGATCGTTAATGCGCAAGCGCGAAGTCGTGATATTAACAGCTACCAACATTTGTTATATGTCATTTGTTTTGCAAAGTGTGAGGTTATAAATAAAAATTCAATAACATTAATAAAATATCTAATATGACACAGACACATTTAAAATGAATTTTTGTAACTCCTTATTTTGATATTTTATCCATTTCAAAAACAAAGTTAACTGTACAAATTTGTTAGGTTGGTATTCATTTATTTTGATTTAAAATACGATACATTCCGAAGATTACCGATTATACACGACTTGATAGCATGGAAATTGAATGGAACTGGATCAAAAATCTGTCTAGAAATATAGTATGAAAATAGACGAAAATAGTATAATGTAAAACAGGCTTTAGACTACAACATATGTATTTTATCGACAGCCTTGAAATAAATAAATCAGGTGATAATTCGAAAAAATTGTAAATACAGGGTGTTCAAAAAATAGAGGTAATAAATTTAAAGGTGGATAATATATCTTAAAACAATAAAAAAATTCATATAAACATATATCCGGAAATGCCTAGTTTTAGAACTGTAGCGATTTTAATATTTTATTTTTGTCATATATAACTCATAATTTTAACATTACAATAAAACCAAAGTGGCCGTTTACAATGGTAAACAATTGAAGATAGTCTTTTGTTTTTCCTTATTTGTCATAATTATTGTTATTGTTTGTCACAAACACAATTTTTTATCATGAATAATTTCACTTTTTACTTCCTTGTTCGAAGTAAAGGAAGTATTGACATCGCGAAAAATTTCGGTTTTCAGATTTCAACGGAAATATCCATTGTAACCATCCCTGACTAATTTCGTCGTGACGTCTGTACGTACGTATGTACGTACGTACGTATGTATGTACGCATCTCACATAACTGAAAAACGGGAAGCCGTAGAAAGTTAAAATTTTGTATTTAGGACTGTTATAACATCTAGTTGTGCACCTCCCTTTTTGGTCATTACATAACTTTCGGAAGTGGTACTTTACTTGAAGCCTATAATATATTTTAATGAAAAACTATATTAAAATATAATACAAAACTTTTCAAATTTGGTAAATAATAATTTCATATCAATGGGAATAACATAATAAAATTTGATTAAAATAGTCTAACCGAAAGTGATACTTTACTTGAAGTTGTTATCAGTTTTTCTTGAAAAAATGATGTTATTTTGATTTTAATAATAAATGCTTCAAATAAAAGTATTAGAGAATTGAATTCTGCGTCGAAAACATCAAATATGCTTAAATTAGCTCTTTGTATAGGCGAGATATATAAATTTGAAAAAAAAAGGTATAAAAATTGAGAAAACAATTCCATATACACCACAAAATAATGGAAAAGCAGAAAGAATGAATCGAACATTAGTAGAAATGATTCGTTTTTTATTAATTGATAGTGGAATGTCAAAATTATTTTGGATGGAATCAATTTAAACATCAGCATATATTTTAAATAGATTGACTACAAAATTCCAGCTCAAATATGGTTTGGATCTCAACCTGATTTAAAGAAGATAAAGGTTTTTAGCATTACTACATATTTACATGTCCCAGAAAATAAGAGAGATAAATTAGACGAAAAAGCAATCAAATGTAAATTAGTTGGATACGTTGCAAATGGTTATAAATTGTGGGACGGTAGAAAATTTATCACAGGACGAGATGTAATATTTGATGAGGTACAACAACTTCCTCTTCCTTATTATTATTATACAATTAATTTAGATGATAAAAATGAAGACGAAGAAAATTGTAACGAAGAAAAGTCTGTAGAACAAGATTATCAAAGTAATAACAATAAAATTGTTGAAATAGAATAAATTTCAAATAAGAGAAAAACAACTAAACCAAAATAGATGGAGGATTATGTTTTGGCACTACTGGTAGATGTAGAAGATGTACTACAGAATTATCGATCAATATTGCAAAGAAAATACAAGCAAAAATGGATAGAAGCAATGGAAGTAGAATAAAAGCGTAAAACGAAAATAAAACTTGGAAAAATGCCGAGAACGTGAGTAAGAAACCAATTTTTTTGTAAATGGGTATTTGCGAAGAAATTTGGTGTGGATGGTAAAGAAATATATAAAGCGAGATTGGTTGCAAGAGGTTTTAGTCATCAATATGCCATAGATTATGAAGATACTTATGCTCCAGTACGTACAACAATAATACATATTATGCTTGCAATTGCAAATTCGAAAAATTGGGAAATTCAACATTTAGATGTGAAGACTGCTTTCTTCAATGGTAAATTACAAGAAAGAATTTATATAGAATTACCTGAAGGACGTTTATTAAAAGACCAAACAGGTCATTATATGGTTTAAAACAAAGTTCGAGATGTTGGAATAATGAATTTACTAATTTTGTTTTGTCAATAGGATTTACAAGATCGAGATACAAATTTGAATAATTATATAATTTTATATGTGGATGACATTTTACTCATTGGAAATGAAGTACAAAAATAAAAAGAAAAATTAATGAATAGATTTGAAATGAAAGAACTTGGAGATATAAAAATATTTGTTTACTTTTTATATTTGTTATTTATTTGTCAATGTTTTTCTATTTGCTTACAGTACGTTTACAAGTTTAAATTACAGGTAAGTGTTAGAAGTCAAAGCTATTCTGATGTTATATATTGCTATGTAATTATGTTTATTATATGTTGTCATGAGTACGTATTTAGTAGTTGTTTACATGTATGAAAATAAATATCGACATGTTGTTCTTGTATTCATTTTTTTCTTTCTTTATTTGGTTCTACAAGATGAACTATCAACATACAAAATACCACCCATCTTATTAATGATTTGGAAGAAAATTTGACATTTAGAAATGTCCTCATAAATGAAAAAAATCTGATGTGGCCAACACAAATCCTCCCGCTATTTAATTTTTATTAATTTAAATACATACCTACGTATTTACTAATGCTGCAAACTACATTATATTCACATTTTTAAAATGTCACCATTATTAATTTGAAGTGATTAGCTTTTTGACAGTGACATTTACCAATCAGTTCATTCATTTGAAATATGAACTGTGTAACAAAGGAATTGTTTATCTTAGGCTTGGAGATTTATAAAAAAGATTATTTTTTAAATTTATCTGTAAAATATATAGAAACAGTATGTATACCTGCAGAAAATTCAATAATCTTGGAGATGTAAAAATATTTGTTGATATGGAAATAATTTGAATAAATAAGGAAAAGGATGAAAATACAATATTTGAAGATAATAATGGAGTAATTTCTACAGCAAATGGTACAGGAAATCAGAAAAATATAAATAAAGGATACGTAATAGTAAAATATATTTCCAGTGAGAATAACCCATCTGATTTATTTACAAAAGCTTTAGACAGGAATTTATTTGAACGACATCGAGATGCTATTGATTTCAAATATTAGAATTATTATTATACAATTTAATTTTTTTATATTTGTTATTTATTTGCAATGTTTTTCTATTTCTTACAGCACGTTTAAATTGCAGAAAAGTGTTAGAAGTCAAAGCTATTCTGATGTTATATATTTGTTATATGTTGTTATGTAATTATGTTTATTACATGTTGTCATGAATGTATTTAGTAGTTATTAAAATATCTTTCAGAACTCATATTATAAATTGGAATTAGTAGTTGTTTACATGTATGAAAATAAATATTGATATGTTGTTCTTGTATTAATTTTTTTTTTATTATTATTTTGTTCTACAAGATGAACCATCAACATACAAAATACCACCAATCTTATTAATGATTTGGAAGAATCTCTGACATTTAGAAATGTCCTCATACAATGAAAAAAATCTGATGTGGCCAATACAAAACCTCCCGCTATTTAATTTTTATTAATTTAAATACATACCTACGTACTTACAAATGCTGCAAACTACATTATATTCCATTGTATTTACTATTTTATTTTTAAAATGTCACCATTATTAATCAGTTCATTCATTTGAAATATGAACTGTGTAACAAAGGAATAGTTTATCTTAAGCTTGGGGATTTATAAAAAAGATTATTTTTTAAATTTATCTGTAAAATATATAGAAACAGTATTAATGGATACCTGTAGAAAATTCAATAATCTTTAAATATCATAATGACATAAAATGCAAAAAAATGGTTTTTAATGGTATTTTTTGAAGAAAAACCATATGAGCTTCAAGTGAAGTGTCATTTCCGGTTATCCGATTTACACTAAAATCTAACGATTTCTTTCCATATTAGAATAGAGTCGAAATACACGGTTTCAGAATTTTCTGAATGATAGTGTTTGAGTTAGAGCGAAAAAAAATCCGTGCACAACACATACATACACACACACACACACACACACACACATACACACACACACACACAAACAAACACAGATATCATCGTGAAAATGTTAAAATTGGATTTTATGGACCTTAAAACGTGATCATTACTAAAATCTCAATATGTGATTTTTAGCACGATCCCTATACCTCACTTACTAAGGGTAGCGGAAAGTGAAAGAAAAAGATAAATTGGGATTTTATGTGTGCACAAATGTCAGTGGCAAAAACCCAAATACAGTACTGATGGTTTTTTCTGGGAATTACATTTAATATTTCTTATTTTATTATTAATTAAATATATAAAATTATAGATAGATACATATATTACATATACATATACGCATCAGAAATATCGTCAATCTCGTCAATGAATTTGAAGAATCTCGATCATTTAAAAGGGTAGAATGAAACTTATTTTTAGAATGGATTAATATATATACATATACATTAGATGGAATTCAAAAATATATTTATTAGAATTTTTGTGGGTGTACCAGAACTTTATTTATTAAATTTATTTATTTATTTAAGGTTTCTTTATCTTCTATGGTTAGTTGAACCCAGTGCTGTAGTCGTAAAATTAGCAGAGGGTATACGCTGAAAATTATTTGTAAACATAGGGTATACGCAGGGGGGGGGGGGCAATAATTCAGAAGAAACAAATACGCAGGGGGGAGCAATAATTAAAAAAAAATCAAGGTCAAATGCCTTATAATTGAAAATTACAATTTTTCAAGGGATGTGAAGTTGCATGTTTTTTCCCTTTTATGTATAAAAATAAATTGCCAGATCACAGAACATTTTACAAAAGAGAATATATTTATCTGGATAAACAGTCTAAAATCGAAACACAACACAATATGCGCGCGACTATTATACATTGTGATTTAATACGAAGTTAATGTCATCTTTTAAATTCAAAATACAGAAACTATAAACACAAAGAAAAAAATAAAATAATTAAATACTGCCTTAGGCCACGTTCAGAGAGAAAGCAGGTTTCCCGCTTCAGCTTAACAAGCGCGTGAAAAACCGGTTAAGCCGAAGCAGGCTGGTACAGGTTGTGTTCACACAGAAAACAGGCCATTCTGCTCGTACTGTCAAGTGTCAAACTTAGTGTCAGTGTCATTAATAAATACAAAAAAAATGTCTTGGGACTCGAGCTCCACGGATGAAGATTTTATTCTCTGTTATGATAATAATTTGAAACGACGTATGAAGAAAATAGGGATCTATGCAATTAATAAGAATAGAGTAAAACACGAAGAGTAATCATCACCTATTAACCTGTTTAATATAACAAAAATCGTATTTTCAGGTGATATTTGTCTCATACCTTCACATTTCATATTGATAGAAATATCTCCCCATAATTTTTCAGTAATTTTTCTATTAAAATGACATTTGTGAAATTTGTTCCAAATTGCTTCCCGTTTTTGAACTTCCGATATTAGAATATCCATATCAAAGTTATTTTCTGAACTCATTTTGGGCTTGTTTACTTAAACTTCTTTAATAAGAATATTGGTTTCGTTCCGGCAAAATCGGAAAGCGGGTAGTACCTGCTTGACAAGCGCCTGTTGAGCAGTTGTCTGCTTTTACTCTGAACGCCTACTCCTAATAACATGTGAACATTTTTAAAGCAGGTTAAAGCAGGTAAAGCGGGTAAATCGGAAACAGGCAACCTGCTTTCTCTCTGAACATACCCTTACGTATCAAAGTCGCAAACCTGCCTACTACGAATCGTACATTTTGCGAAAACTGAAAACGGTATACGGCTTCTATATAACAAAAATCAAAATTAAAATTTCAATAATAGATGGCGACGCCAATCAAATAAAGTACATTTTATAAACATAAAGATAATTTCAATATAATTTCTAAAAAAATTATATTAATTGTGGGATAAAATTTTCATTAGTTGATTTAATTTTTATAATTTTTGTCTCAAATATTTAAAAGCAGAGGGTACACGCTCGGGCACCTAAAAAATCCAGAGGGTATACGGCGTATACCCGCGTATACCCTCGACTACACCCCTGGTTGAACCCTGGTATATTCTAATTTACAATTTGTATAATATTTTCACATTTTGTTTAATATAGACATATTTATGTTATACATTATTGTATAGTTGTGTCTTTAGAAATAGTGTGAGGTTTTGTTCCTGTTTTTGGTTACTGGCTAGTGATCTTCTCAAGTCTTCTTTTTTGTGTGTACCGTGGCCATCTCTCTAATATGTATTTGATGGACAGTGTGCTGTTGCAGTTGTACATGTTACTATACTGTAATACAATATTATTAATACTTATTACTAAATTCCCAACAAGAAATTCCAATTTTCCATCTAACTGCTACTTATTAATAGATCTTTCTATTTTTTATCTTTACATGTACTCCTGATACAGATTTTAAAATTACTTCGCTTGCCAATTCAAGATGATGGCCAATCGCTGGCAAGAACTCGTAATTCATTATAAGCTTTGAAATTGTGCACTTCATTTCGTACATTGCAAACTTTTGTCCTGAAAAAAAAATTAAATATAAATTTTCTAATTTAAATTGTAATGATAACCAAAAAAATTAAGATAAAATAAATTCCGTTTATTTTAAGGATGAAAGGATTTTTTCTCATAGTGATATCGCCAAAGGAAAACAAAACAAATTATATAACATAATTTACCTTTTTGTTTTAATACCGTAACTTCGTATTATAGAATGGGGTACTCGACCATTACAAAAAATAACAAAATGTGTACTTACTTAAATCATTACACAATAAATACCGATAAAGGTAAAAAAAAATTAATAATCACTTCGCGAAATATTTGAAATTAGCAAATTAGCTGTCAGTGTCACTGTGACGTCACAATCTTTCCCTCGCAGTCTACTGTAGAGTCTAATGCGAGAGATAGATAGCAATATGTGTCACCCTGATGTAATATTGATTTTAAAAATTAAATGCAGTTAAACTGAAAACAATACTTTCTAATACTACGAATTACTTCATAATTAAACGCAGTTTCGTTTAAAATAAAAAAAAAAGTAAAAGTGTAAATTTTTATATGTAATTCCTGCGGTTACAAAATATGCGAAAGCCGTTTATATATACGTGTATAGTAAAATATTAACTTTACCAATGCAATTTCTTGGTCCTCCGCTAAATGGCAAGTACGCAAAAGGATTGGTAGTTACAGTTGTTGCAGAAAATCTATCTGGATCAAACTTCTCTGCATTCGGGAATAAGTCTTCTCTTCTATGCATACCATATATGAACATGCAGATATTTGTATCGCTTGGAAACAATCTGCCCTCTAAAATAACATTTGTAAATCAATAGATACATAACATACTAAATATAATTAAGATAAATTATGTAATATTTTGTGTTCATTTCACTATCTGTATGTTTTTATAATATAATATAGTACAATACTTACTAAATGTTACGTCTTCTTCTAAATTTCTTGCAAGTATTGGTACAGGCGGATACAATCTCATAGATTCTTTGAGCACTAATTCTAAATATTTTAATTCATTTAAGTCTTGTAATGTTGGTTGATAGTTTTTATCATTATGAAATATAGAACTCACTTCGGCAAATAATTTGTCCTAAAATAACAATAATAATAATAAATTATTTAAAAAAAAAAACTCGAATTGTTCTACATGATTTCAGCATCTGAATCAATCTCTCGGTCATTTTTCAGATGCTGGCCGAGTCCAGCTAGTAACCACAGACGTGTTTTACTCTTATTTGCAAAGACGATGATTAACTGGGCACGACATGATATACTATCTTATACAAGGTAGATGACTAAGGTAGGGTGACCAGATTTATAAATTAGAAAACTTCGACATTTTTTAAAGGCTTGTAATACATACAGGGTGATTTTTTCAAGGTGTACATAGTCAGTTTTTCGCAAACTGTTGCCCCCGTTTTAACTTACAAAAATGATTGTGGTGTCAATACAAAGATAAAAAATGTCCCCATCCTAAAATTCCAAATATGTGGAAACTATATTGTAGGCCCATGAACTAATTTTAAAATTAATTAATTTTCTTATTAATAGCAGTAGTCATGCCAAATTTAAACAAAAAGCTAAACAAACGCTTGAAATTTTATCTGTCAGAATAGGTATTAACCTATCCATAGTTCTTATACCAAATTTAGTACATAATAAAATAAATATTATAAACGTCGATAGATAAATTTAGAGTCTAGTGTGAAATGAAAACTGGAATAATTACGTGTCCCGGTTTAACGTAACACCAGGACGTACAACTCAAAGCCATACCTTCAACTAACTAAATCATCTACCTTGTATATACATATGATCTGAAAATATGAATATTAGATCTAGGTTAGATTTGGTTAAGTTATAGTTAGATTAGTTTAGGTTCATTTAGATTAGTTTAGTTTAAGTTAAATTAGGTCAGATTAGTTTAAATTACATTTTATTTTAAATTATTGATCATATATTTATAATACCGATCAATAAATAAATAATAAACAAAAAAGTTGCAGAAGTTACTACTCCTATAATTTTACTTATATTTCTATTTTTATTACCTGAACATCAGGATTTTTTGACAATTCGTACAGAGCAAACGCTAACGCTGACGCTGCTGTATCATGCCCCTAAAATCAAAATTATATTAAACAATTTCCTTTCTTATTATTCAGAAAGTAAATTCCTCATACCCCAAACATAAAGGTATCAACTTCTTCCTGAATATCATCGTTTGACAATTTCTGTCCATCGATAGAGGCGTTGAATAACAAATCCAAGAACAATTGTTTCTTTTTCATTCCAACATCATTAGTATCTATTTGTGTTTCGTTATTTTCAAGTGCTTTACGTCTTTTTTCGATGACAGACCGTGTAAAACCATGTATAATTTTTAGATATTTATTTTGCTTTGTATAATCGGGTGATAATACGAATAGAGGATCGAATCGCTTCCAAAATGAGAAGGATCTATTCATGATTATATTACAGACTCCTTTAACAGCATTGACGTATTCGTTGTCCATGGTTCCTTGGGCATTGACGGTAGTTCCCATTGCTGTTTCTGTAAAAATATGAACATATTAGTAAATCAAAAGTGTCTTTCAGTCCTGGCAATCGCTAGGCATGTATCTCCGTCCATTTTTGGGTTATTTCTCAAAAATTAAACTTTTGGAGTTCAAGTATGAACGCAAATATCTCGTGAAAGACATAGGTATTAATTTGTAAAATGAAAACTTATAATAATTTTTATTAATAATAAAAATGTGTCTGATCAGGTGCACTTTCAAATTGCAATAACTCTGAATCGATTCAATTTCGGACCCATGTATATTGAGACTTTTTTACTTCTTTTTGATCATATTATAAATGCCATTCAAATATTTTAACGTTATTTTTAACACACTACTCGTATATATAAAAAAATGTCAGTCCATATAATTAACGGTTTTGGAATGAAAAATTTTTTTGTTCTCTGTCGGTTTTTACTTAAAAATAAAAAACTCAATTATTCGGGCTTATTCACGTATACCTTGTTATGCGATCTATATTGCTACGCAACGATTTATTGCTATTTTAAAGATGGTTGTTAAAATTCGTATTCACGTGTCAACAAGGTGTTGTTATTTTAACAGGCAAGAGCTCCTGGCCACTGGCCGAGGTGTCAACAATTATTGTTAAGAGTAAATCAAAATGGTAAATGCTCATAAATGCGTTGGAAAATATTCATCAAAAGTAAATTTATTGTATATAAACTAAAATCCATACACAAATATATAATTCGTAAGTATCATTTCTTTGTTTGATATTAGTACGTAGTCATGTCTTTGAATGGCAGACTGACATGTCGAATAATTTCTATTTCAAATAAGTGATATATATAATATGTAAATTAGATGGATAATTTTTAGCTAATTTATTGTCTACCGCGTTAGGCATGAATGAAGAATAAACATGCCTCAATTAAAGGATATTGAACTGATCCGCATTTTTATCTGATTAGACAACGCGCAGATGGTATTTCCTATTAAATGAAGATAATATAAATCACAAAACGAAGTAATAAACAATAACAAGAACTTATCATAAAAAATACTTTCAGATTCAAGCTGCAATTTTTTTTTCATATTTCTGGCTATTCTTTTACTGTGAATTTGCAGTAAATTAGACGTAAATGTTGAAACAACTCTACTTGTCGCATTTGTCATTCGTAAACAAACTAAACAAATCTTAAAACACTTTTACCACCCTTACAATACCAATGCGAACATTAATAGTTTTTATAATTTGATATTTATTAGTTAACAATGTTTTTGCCAGTTTTAATATTATACTATAATAAACGTATCATTAATAACCCACATGAATTTAAAAAATCATTATTTATTATTTTTGCCTTCCGTCACCTTTAGGTAAGGAATACTACAATTCTAAAAATTATAATTCTTTCGTATTCCTCTTCTGTACCACCATATGAAGAGTTGATTAGATTTTGATTATAATTGATCCACCGGAAGTACCCTAATTTGAAGTTTTTGACAGTTTTTCTTAAAAAAACGCAGTTAAATATTATTTTTTGACATTTTGTTATAATACATATTAAAGAAAATACTCTTCTCTATGCGTTTTGATTATACATTTTCCTTCATATTCAATAGCTGTAGATCTAACGCGTTATAAAGAAAATAATTTTCAAAAATTAGTCAGCTTTGCTATTTATCATGGAAACAGCTGATAATTTAAAAAAAAATTAATTGACAGATGTCAGTTGCAAATGCAAAACCAAATATGGAAAGTATAGGATCTAAAATTGGTATGTCATAGTGTTCCTCGCAAGTGACGTGCAGAGAAAGGCCAAAGAGAAGGACTGTATCGCAGAAGACTTAAGAAAGGAAGGAATGTGTGAAGAAGATGCTTGGACAGGAATGAGTAGAAGAGAAGAGGAAACAGCGACAGAACCTTTTCAAATGAACTTTTGGTATGCAATTTGTAAAAAATAGTATGTGTTCGTGTTCGATTTTACATGATATTATATAGAATATGTTCCAAGGACCTTTTGGTATGGGATTTGTACAAAATACATCGAATTGACTGAAGGTCTTGTGCTGGCCACAACAGATTTTTTTATTTTAATATCCTAATAGTTGTCACACTGCAATTTTACATAATGACAACTGTACTGGATACAACTTCATGTTAAATGATAAGAAGATTGTTACTAAACAATAATTGTTATAGCTCATCTAACAACGAGACACGTGAATACGAAATTTTTTAACAATATTGTTATCAATTCTTGTTAAGTAACAATTTCTTGTTTAAAAACAATGTCCATGTAAATAAAACCAATTATTTAATACACGAACAAAATGAAAAAACATGAATATCACGAGCCACATTACTTACACATTAGTTTAAATTGTTTCCCTATCTATCAGAAACATGAATTAAATTTCAAAATGAGTAATTTTTATCATTTCCAGATTAGAAGTACATGCTAAATAATCTTGTCTACTTCGGTGTAAAAAACGAACTTAAAGTGAGTGTAGATGTCAGGAAAATAATTATAGTGTTAAATTTAATTGTTTTTGATAATTCAGTATTTTGATCATAAATACCATTGTCATTTATATAAACAAATAAAAATTATCTTTGTGTGATGTACAATGATCATTTTCTATGTTTTTACAACCAAAGAAATATTTAAATTCATAATAAATAATAAATAACTTTACATAAATAATTTGCAGGAAATTTTGTCTTGTACAAGTGTTAAAGTTTGGATTTTTCACTAACCCACCATCCTATACAAATTCAGAACTACCCGACCTTTTGTACACTACCTCCCTTTTTCAGTCGCCGTTCACTGGAATATCATAAATTTATTAATAGATAATGTGTAATTGCTGCTTCATAAAATTAAATTCCACTAAATTAGACGGTAAAATATTAAATACGAAACACATTACCTTGAATATAAAAACACTTTAGCTATTACGATATATCAGTAAATTAATAAATCTTTTATTTAAAGTACTTTTCTTCAAAATAATCTATAAATAATAGACAGAGAAAAAAGTGCTACTCAACTGTTCGCTTATCACCCTCAGTTATTCATACTAACGATCATTTTGGTAAAAACAACCTTAGTCCCATTCTTTTAATTCGGGATAATCAGAGAAAAAAACTTTCCAGGTTCTTAATGTTTCATTTTTGTAACAGCATTGCGTTCAATTATTAGAAATTTATTTACTGGATGTTAAATAATAGAAAAATAAACAATGATGAGCAATTAAATACTAATTACAGTAGCGTAACTAAGGGATTTTCAAGATATTGGCGCCTTTTTCAATAATTTTTTCTGCATTATAAATTAATATTTATTTACAACTACACATTTACGAAATGGCAAAGAATTTACAAAGACTGCGTTTTAAAGCACCTAGAAGTAGATGCTGATTTTTATAAGAATGTGTGTGACGATTTTTCCTTAAAGTCTATTGAAATATGATCCAAAACTTCTCAAACTTGGTATTTAAAACTCTTATATGCCGCCTCGGTGGTCGTACGGTTAGAGGCAGCGCTCAAGCGACCTTTACCGCTCGGCTCCGGGGTCGTGGGTTCGATTCCCACCAGGGGCTTGGATGTTTGTGTATGTCCTAAATTAAATACACAAAAATTACATTGTTTCTGGCCAATTGGCACCGCACCGAAGGCCATAATTAAATAAAGAAAAAACACTCTTATATAATTTGAAACAACATATTAGAATTTAACCATATATGATAAATCGGATGTAATACCTACTTAATTTGGAGCTCTAACAGATTTTTGAGGAAAAACAATAAAACATAATCTAAAATTTCGTATTACAGACTTTGCTATTTATTAGATAACAAATTAGATTTTATTTACAAACGATCAACCGGAAGTGATACTTAAAGCTCACTGCTATTTTAAACATAGAATTGGCGGGAGGTTATGTGCTGGCCGCATCAGATTTTTTATATTTTACTTTAAATAAATTACGAATTTATCATGGCGCCTTTTTACTGAGAAAAAAACCCGCCTGTGGATATTCCTAGTTACGCCACTGACTAATTAGTTATTTTTAAAGATTATAGGGCGTTTTAGTAAAAACGCTCAAACTTTAATATGTAATAACTTGTGACTTAAGGTGGATTTATGCAGCCTACTTTTTATTTTACCTTTTATTTTTCTTTTACTTTATAAAAGTTAAAGGTGTGTTAATAAATGTACTGCTTTATGTGTATACTTTTAATTTTACTTTAAGAACTAAAGTTGACCAACTTTCAACTTAAGAACGTTAAAGTAAAAGAATTTCACAACTGCGCATGCGCATCACTTCACGTGACAAGCGTCAGTGTGAGGTGTATTTATTTGTTTTTGTGTAGGTTAGATTGTAAAAATTAGAAAATGTGTAAAGCTGCAAGTAATATTGCATATGTACAAAATATTACATTTGTCCATTTTGACAGGTTATAATTATTATCTGTTTACATTTATGACTACTGATATGCCAGAAAAATCACATCTGCGCATGTGTACTGAAGGCTTTAAAGTAACTGCATAAAGTACCAAACTTAAAGTAAAAGTAAAAGCGAAAAAGAAAAGAAAAAGTAAAATAAAATGTAATCTGCATAAATCCACCATAAGCTACTTTTTGCAAGTTTTACCCAAACTGTTTGGCCTAAAAGTAGATATCGCTGTATACAACTCATATTTACAATTTGACTATGGTTGTTTTCGCCAAAACTTCCCCAATTGTTAATTTTTTATAATTAATTAAATAAACAATAAAGGTGGATTTATGCAGCTTATTTTTTATTTTACTTTTTCTTTTCTTTTTCGCTTTAATTTTACTTTAAGTTTGGTACTTTATGCAGCTACTTTAAAGCCTTCGGTACACATGCGCAGATGTGATTTTTCTGGTTTTTTTCAGTTGTCATAATGTAAAGAGATAATAATAACCTGTAAAAATGGGCACAAATTTAATAATTGGTGTATATGCTTTATCACTTGTAGCTTTACCCATTTTCTAATTTTTGCAATCTAACCTACACAAGAACAAATAAATACAACACACGCTGACGTTTGTCACGTGAAGTTGTGCACATGCGCAGTTATGAAATTTTTTTACTTTAACGGTCTTAAGTTGAAAGTTGGTCAACTTTACTTCTTAAAGTAAAATTAAAAGTGTGCACATAAAGTAGTACATTTATTAACACACCTTTAACTTTTGTAAGGTAAAAGAAAAAGAAAAGGTAAAATAAAAAGTAGGCTGCATAAATCCACCTTCACATTACCACAAACAACATCCACGGTGAACGCTGTAATGTGTGGATAAATGTCGAACGCTTCCTTGTCCACATATTTTGATAAATTCTTAATTAAAATAGAAGATCCTTTGTTAAAAATGCTAACGAAACCATCCAGTATTTTAAAGTGAAAAGCTGAAGTTAAAACCTTCCTCCGCTTGTGCCATTTAGTTCCTAAAATTGCAGAAATTATACCTATATTTCTTATAAACATACAGTAAATCAAATATAACTAACCATTAGACAGCAAAAGTCCATCTTTTAACCAGGGAACGAAAAACTTATAATTAACAGATTTCTTTATATGACGTGGAGAACTTAAAATACACTCCATTAAATCTGGATCAGTTGTTAAAATAAAAATATTTTTTGGGCCGACCCATCCTTTTGCTGTTGGCTCACACAGCTTGCTTATTATCGAAAGATTTTTCAACTGATCTAAAAACAAATAATAATAATATTTAATGTAAAAATACAATAATGAAAAAGCATATATGATTTTTTATTTTTCTTAAAATGAGACTTTATCTTATTACTACAACACTTTAGGGGCCAATCTTACATTGCTTAATTAAATTTTAAATTCCAGATATATAAATAATATTAAGACTCGATATTTTCATCTCTAGTTTTTAACTATATAAGTTAAAACGAAAAATGACCCATTGATACATTCAACGTATATAATATTGATGCTATACACATATTTTCTTTTAACTGACATTTAAACTAGGTACCTGTTAACTTAACTTTCAGTTTAAATAAAATAAAAGCAATAGAATTAATATTGTAGCATGAGTTGTAAAAATTACTCAAGTGTCAATTTTTAAATATGACATTTTTTGCCTTAATTGACAATTGAGTTAACAATTGGCAATTTTAACCATAATTGAAAATACTAGGCCTAAAAATAAAATAAAAAAATCCCTTTTGTCAAGGAACCCATTACTGTATGATTTTGAGTATATTAAAATAGTACATTACTGTACAAAACACAAAAAAAAAATATTATTTACTCACCTACTGGGCAAAAACCAAATTCGAAAACAATAGGGTCCTATACCATAGTCATATTTTAACTATCTTAAATAAAAATACGAAAATATACATAAATTAATGAGTATTAGTGAAAAAAATTTCTTTAAATATTAACTAGATGACAAACTACAAGCGATTGAACCTGATTACTAATTGGGTATGACGCGTTAGGTACTAAGAATTTGATTGGTCGCCTGATTTTAAAAAGAAGATTCGCGCGTCTTTAGCGGTCACCTTTGAAAGAATATGAAATGTCATGATGTTTTATAACCTAACAAAACATTTAACAATTTTGTGTTTGATGAGTTTGTTTAATTATAACATCTAGTAATATTAACAATAATCATGTATTTATAAATAAATCAATTTGTAATATGAATTAAATTAATAATAATATTAATTAAATTAATATTGAAACTTCAAAACAGGCAAACATTGGTGCCATCCGTCGTCATACTTTGTGTAATAATATTGTCAAACTGTTTCAATGTTCTGTAATTTATTAGGAAGAAATCCTTGTTAAATGCTTATTATTTATGTTATTTATACTTAATAATAATTTCTTCGTAAATATAACGTATAAGTTTTTATATAAAAACATTTCAGCTATGCAAACATGAAAAAAATTGTTTCCAGTATAACTAACAGTTTGTCCCATTGTTTGTCGATCACTCGTTAGTACCCGCTACGTCACGCACAAATTCTTAAACTTTAAAAATTCATATCTCGCTTATTACGTAAAATTTTTAAGTCGCGTTTGCATTGAAGTTCTTATTTTATCCTGTTCTTACAGGGAAAAAAATAAAATAAAAATGGTATAGGACCCCATTCTTTTATCCCTACAGTGTTTTTTTTTAATTATCATAAAATATGTAGTAAAATTTGTTAAAGAAATCATATCAGTAAAAATAAACCTATATTTTAGAAAATAAAGAAAAACAACAATCTTTTTCAATACATTTATTCTAAAGTTTGACAAAAAAAAAAATATAAATTATTCACCTGCTGGGCACAAACCAAATTCCAAAGCACTACCAATAATCGGTAAATGTCGCGGTCCTGGAATATCTTGCAAAGAACTAAACTTTCTCTTTCGTTGATAATTCCAAACAATAAACGAAACCACAATTGTTAAAAGCATTGTTACTATTATAAGCAACATTTTGAATTATCGTTTTGATGTGCACAGCTGAAAGACAATATAATAATAGACAATTTTCAAACTAGAGATGGGGCGAACGATTCGGTTAATCGATTCAGATCGATTTACTTAAATTATTAAAATATCTTTCAGAACTCATATTAATAATTGGAATAATACAGAACTTAAACTAAAAAAGATAGTATTATTCCGATTTATTTAAATTTTATGATGTCGAATCGATTCACAAAAAATTAGTTCACCCCATCTCTATTTCAAACTGAAATGTGAATCTAGTACACACTTAGGGATGTCAATACGTCTAAGGTAGGACTCAGACTATCACATTTGAATTTGAACAGCCGGATATACTTCTCATGAGCGAAACAAATAATTATATAATCATTAACTCGCTATTTCTTTGTAATAATTAAAATAAGTACCTACCTTCAGAAAACCACCTCTTTTAGACTACAACATATGTATTTTATCGACAGCCTTAAGATAAATTAATCAGCAAAAATTCGAAAATATTGTAAATATAGGGTGTTCAAAAAATAGAGGTAATAGATTTAAAGGTGGATAATATATCTTAAAACAATAAAAAAAGTTCATATAAACATATATCCGCGATTTTAATATTTTATTTCTGTCATATATAACTCATAATTAACTCATTATGGGGTCCCGTGGCCGCGTGCCTGAGTGTCTGATCGCGAACCTGGGGGAACTGGGTTCGATCCCGACCGGCGCCAAATATTTCGAATTTTATATGGCACAAAAGTGACCCCTGTGGTGCACTCTCCACGCCAGCAATGAGTGCCCGTGAGGTGACGTCCGGTAAACGCCCGCACGGTACAAATATGTCATCATCATTACCGATATCTGCGACAAAGCAGATTGGCACACCTAGAAATAGGTAATATGCCGTGATGATATATATATATATATATTTATTTTATTCTATTTATAACTTATAATTTTAACATTACAATAAAACCAAAGTGGCCGTTTATAATGGTAAACAATTGAAGATAGTCTTTTGTTTTGTATCATGAATAATTTCACTTTTTTACATCTCGCTAAGACAGGTATTGGAATCATGCAAAAAATCACATATCCAGATTTTAGTGGATAAGCACGTTTTAAGGTCCCTATAATCCGATTATAACATTTTTACGATGCTGTCCGTGTGTGTGTGGATATTGGAACCACGGTTTCTCAAATTCTATAAGACTTAAAAAATATTTAACTACAGAGTCCTCAATCTGACATTCCTGGGAAGAGCTGATTAGATTTTGGTAACAATTGGACAACCGAAAGTAGTAGTTTCTTAGAAAATTTTTTGTAAATATTATTTTTTAGAAAGTTATGTTATTACAAATATTAAATAATATAAAATTCTCTATCTATATCTATATTGAACATAGTAAAGTGCCATTTCCGGTTATCCGATTTACACTAAAATCTAATGGATTCTTTCCATATTAGAATAGGGTCGAAATACACGGTTTCAGAATTTTCTGAATGATAGTGTTTGAGTTAGAGTGAAAACAAAATCCATACACATACACACACACACACACACACACACACACACACACACACACACACACACACACACTCACAGATATCATCGTGAAAATGTTAAAATTGGATTTTAGGGACCTTAAAACGTGGTCATTTACTAAAATCTCGATATATGGTTTTTAGCACGATCCCTATACCTCCATTACTAAGGGTAGCGGAAGGTGAAAGAAAAAGATATAATTGGGATTTTATGTGTGCAGTGTGCACAAATGTCAGTGGCAAAAATCCAAATACAGTTCTGAAGGTTTTTTCTGGGAATTACATTTAATATTTTTTATTTTATTATTAATTAAATATATAAAATTATAGATACATACATATATTACATATATGTATTAGAAATATCGTCAATCTCGTCAATGAATTTGAAGAATCTCGAACATTTAAAAGGGTAGAAGGAAACTCATTTTTAGAATGGATTAATATTTAGATTAGATGGAATTAAAAAATATATTTATAATAAATGTAATTAGAATTTTTGTGTGTGTACCAGAACCAGAAATGTTAAACATAATATGTACTTATATAGCCTAATATGGAAATAATAGTGATAGGTCTTTATCTGGCCACAACAGATTTTTTACATATGTTTTCATTGAACTTGGTACCCAGGTTTAATGACTACCGTTTAATCTAAACTTACAATACTTACATGCTAAGTGAAATGTTAAGAATAAAATAAAAATGAAGGTTAGATTAGGATATGTTTTAAACACATTTCATTACATAAATCTTCACAACTTCGACAAATATTTGTAAATAAAGAATGGACAACAATGGGGCTTATAATAATATGAAAATAACTAATAAAGTTCTATAGTCCATATCTCTTTGTTTACTGTGGTTATATACCCATATAACATAAATTAGTTAACAAAAACATTTTTTTTTTAAATTTATTTATTTATTGATTTATTTAAAGGTTCTTCATCTTCTATGGTTAGTTGAACCCCCGGTACATTCTAATTTACAATTTGTATAGTATTTTTACATTTTGTTTAGTATAAACATATTTATGATTTATATTGTTGTATAGTTGTGTCTTTAGAAATAGTATGATGTTTTGTTTCTGTTTTTGGTTACTGGCTAGTGCTAGTCTCAAGTCTTCTTTTTTGTGTGTACTGTGGTCATTCCTCTAATATGTGTTTGATGGACAATGTGCTGTTGCAGTTGTCACATGTTAGGGGGGTTGGTTTTTACAGCAGATAGCTGTGGGCTAGTTTGTTTTTACAAGAAAAAAATGTTAAAGCTTGTATAAGTGATACTTCCGGTTATCCGATATACACTAAAAACTAATGAGCTCTTCCCACATTAGTATAGAATGGGTATACAAAATTTCAAATTTTTCTGATTGATAGTATTTGATTAATCGTGTCCACGGGACCCACACTCACATACTCTCTCTCTCTCAGGAGGTAAAACGGTTTTTTTTTTAATTAATTCATCGAATTTGACATCTTAAATATAGAACAGGCTACACAGCAGCGATATATTGGATGGGTGAACGCTCAGCAACAAAAATTTATCACACTGCGGCTCGGTGCGCCCGGCACCCTTACACCGAAAGGTACAATAAGGGTTACAGATTATTCAGCCATGGGCCTATAAGGCCTGCAGAGATGTTCTATTATAAATATAGAACACCAACAGATTTCAACAGGTTCAAGGGGTCGCAAAAAATATTGTAGGGTGATACTAGCTCTTTTCGATGAGAAGTGCTTGAAGTGCAGAGCAGAATAGTGCAGTGTAGTGTAGTGTACACTAGTACAGTCTAATTCTTGTGGTTTCATAAAACACACTAGTGTATATTTGGGCAAGTTTGCTCAGCTGTGAGTAATCAAGCCAAGCGTAGCCAAAGGTGTAAAAGGTTAGGTTGTTTATAAACACAGTCATATCATAAAGCTGCAAAGAAGTGACTGCAGAAATGTCTGTTTTAAAGAGCATAATGTTTGGACTAATAAACGATTCTGACGAAGATCAATCATCACTTGATTCTTCATCAGATTCAGAGACAGATATATTAATTCTTTATATAACAAAACAAAGAGAATATACTATATCTGAATCCATTATTTTAATTTCTCAATGTGTAAAATTTTAGGTTAATAAACAGATGTGTAGATAGGATAGAATTAAAATGTCTACCAAACAACATTTAGTTACCCCCACTCCTAGTCTGCATTTTCTACACCACTCGCGAGTCAGGTCAGAAACGTGAGCACTAGTTCTTAAAATTTTTGTCATCAAACAGCCTGTCAGAAGCTGCCCGTTTCTCATAAAAGATGTTAGTATAAGAAAGTTAACACTAGGGCGGCCTAGTACATGTCATCGAACAAAGCTAATTTCTAGAACATCAGTCGCTCGCATCTTTCGGTTCGTGCAAGATGCAACGCATAAAATAAAGCATGCGGGAAATTTATAATTTTGTAATCATTTTAATTAGTTTTAATGATAATCATTTCTTATTTTTTGTGTATATGGTTTTTACATAAAAATTAATACCTATATTTTTATGGCCTATAATTTAAGTAAGTTTTCGTAGAAAAAGAGGCTTCGAATCATTTTCCGCAACCGGGCGTCTTAGTGAACTTGGCCGGCCCTGCATATTACCCATTGCTGGAGAATGCCGATTTGCACTTTAAATGTTAGTTTGAACATTATCACTTACTACACAAAAATATATGTACGTCCGTTCCAAGTTATAAATAACAAGAAACTAAATCATGATAAGGCACCATCTCCCACATTTAAACGTGTTTCTTTTCCCACAAGCTGTTACTAAATAGAAAGTGAAATAAAAATTCTTAACTAAATACAATAAATAGCGATTTTTTTACAAATTACTTAAATTTTAACACATTACGTTATGAATATAGAATGTGAGAAATTAGCTTCCCCTTACTAATTACATAATTAATATTTTGCTGCAATTATCAATAAATTTTTGAATTTACAATGTAAGACTAAAAAAATGTAACATTTTTTTAATATTACTTTCTTTGCTAATATTTATCCGAAACGTCCAATATAAAATTGTTTATAAGAAATACAACCGAAAACTTTAATTCCGCATTGTTATCACTATTTATTTAATAAACATACATCGTTTAACAGTTAATACAAAAATATAATAACGATTTAAAATATTAAAAACAACATAAGGGCATAAAAAACATGATAGTTAATCTTCTTATATACAATATTAATAATCTACTAAAAACAATATTTGGTTAAGTTCTTGTGCTTGCACCTAATTCGTTTGGTTATTCCAGTGTTTTAACCAGTGGCGTAAGTATGCCAATACAGCCAATGCGGTGCATTGGGGCCCACGTCACAAAAGGACCCATTTACTGAATCTCTGTTAAATTATTTATATCTGATAAATAACTAATATTAATATAATGCTACGAAATATTTAAATTTTATACACTACCCATTAATTCAATTCAACACCAATATAGTTTTAATTTACTACAATAACTCAATCCTAACAGTTTACGGATGAAAACACCATTAGACAGTTTGCGAACCTTACTTACGTATACCGCAAAGTGGAATACAGTTGGATGCTCAGTTCGCGAAATTTATTTTGTTTCAAATCGAAATTTAAATAATTAGTAATACGTAGAAACGTTATTTTCTGAGTTGTAAAATGTTATGATAATCCTAAAGATTAATGTGTACGTTGATAAAGTTGCGTAGGATCAAAGTAATAAATTGTTTAAAAATGGTTTTTAAGCATTTTTATTACACAAATTTTAGGACGTTTCGATGCCATCTTGCATTATCAGCTTTAGCTTTTCTTGTGCTGGTGGTGTTGACTATCCGAAAGAAGATCTGAAGTTGTTGAAGAAGTCTTGTTGGGTGTATGACATCAATATCAGATCGTCGCAAAAACGCAAAAAAAAAGATCCAAGAAATGTACTCAAATGATCTTTCTGTATCTCTGGCAATGCAATTGCTGCTATGTGTCAAATCTTTAAAGAGCGAAATTAAAAAACAAGACAATTCGTGAGTTGCCTGAACTAGACATGATTAAATACTATGATATGAATGCTAGTATTTCTGAAATATATTCTCTATTTACTTTGTATTTAACAATACCTGTAACAATATCAACTGCAGAATTAAAAATTATCTGCGAAATGCTATTGGCCAACAACCTGTCTCTTCGTTAGCACTTTTAAGTATAGAAGAGAATTCCTTTTCTTCCCAACCAATATAAGAAACTTTTTTTTTATTTTTGGGGGGGGGGGATTTATAGGGGGCCCCAAATTAAATTTCGCATTGGGGCATTTTTTATCTAGTTACGCCACTGGTTTTAACAAAAATATCACAAACAATAATTATACAACATTTAAAACATAGATTCCCATATATTTGCTTCTTAATAATCTATCTTTCTATTTTTTATCTGTAAATGTACTCCTGATACTGATTTTAAAATTAGTTCGCTTGCCAATTCAAGATGATGGCCAATCGCTGGTAAAAACTCATAATTCATTATTAGCTTTGAAACTGTGCACTTTGTTTCGTACATTCCAAACTTTTGCCCTGAAAAAAAAAATTAAATATAAATTTTCTAATTTGAATAGTAGTGATAATAAAAAAAAACTGATGTGGCCAGCACATTACCTTCCGTCAATTCTACATATTTTGCACTAATCCCTTACCGAAAGTTCCTTGGAAAATATACTATATATATCTAATAAAATTATAACACGAACATATACTATATAATTTTCAGTTGACACTGACATAAGTCAATTAGAATATTTGAATATATTACCAGTTTTCTTGGTTATGGCCGTATAGACAATCAATGTTCTTTCAAATTTATAATAACATAAAATGTCAAAAAATGATATTTAATTTCTTTTTTCAATAAAAACTGTTAAGAACTTCAAACAAAGGTACTTCCGGTTGTTCATTTATGACCAAAATCTAATCAGCTCTTCATATGGATGTAAAATATACGAAATGAATTTAAACTTTTAAAACAGTAAAATATTAATTTTACCAATGCAATTTCTTGGTCCTGCACTAAATGGCACGTACGCAAAGGGATTAGTAGTAACAGTTGTTGCAGCAAATCTATCTGGATAAAATTTGTCGGCATTTGGGAATAAGTCTTCTCTTCTATGCATACCATATGTGAACAGAACGATATTTGTATCTCTTGGATACAATGTGCCCTCTAAAATAACATTTGTAAATCAATACATATATCATGTACACAATATGATTAAGATAAATTATGTAATATTTTGTGTTCACTTTATTATCGGTATGTTTTTATAATATTGTACAATACTTACTAAATGTTATGTCTTCTTCTAACGTTCTTCCAATGAATGGTACAGACGGATACAATCTCATAGCTTCTTTGACCACTAATTCTAAATATTTTAATTCATTTAATTCTTGTAATGTCGGTTGATAGTTTTTATCATTATGAAATATTGAACTCACTTCGGCAAATAATTTGTCCTAAAATAATAATAATAAATTAGAAAAACATAAAGCAATGTTTCGCATGATTTCAGCATCTGAACCAAACTCTCGGTCATTTTTCAGATGCTGTCCGAGTCCAGTTAGTGACCAGAGACGCGTTTCACTCTTATTTGCAGGGACAATGACTAACTGGGCACGACATAATATACTATCTCATACAACGTACAGTAAAATTTTTGAAAGAAGTCCGATCAAGGCCATCTACGAATTGCATCAATGAATTAAGATTTTATGCTGTCAAATTTAGTAGTGTCGTTTACATAGTTTTTATGAGCTACACAAGTTATTATTATACTTTCAGTTTGAAGCCTAAAATTTACAAGAGATAAACAGTTTTAGTTATTTATTTTTTTAAAAGATTTTGAAAATATAGAAAACGAAAGATATATACAATGAAGCAAAAAGATATATATTTCACATTACATACTTTTAGTTTTTACTTTATAATGCAAGGAATATCGTTATAGTAACCCATGAAATTAGAACAATAGGCCGCGAGAAGACACGTGACTTGAGCGACCTTGAAGTGCTTGGAATCAGGTGATTTGTGTGCACTTGTCAAGATTAATATTGCTTTAAAGAGAATAATGTTTGAATTATTTTGATTATATTAGATACTATTTTTAGTTCATATAATTTGCTGCCTGAAAATTGCAAATTTTTACTTTTTAGCAGTTCAAAATCAAAATATGTAAGTCAAAAAATTGTTCTTGTCAAAGTGACATTTAATCTTGTCAAATAACCTGATTTCTTGTACCAAATTTAGTACATAATAAAATAAATACAGGAATTTATTTTAACATGCAACATATGGCGAATCACTTCCATGTTTACTCACTATTGTCAAAAAATGACAGCAATCTAATATTTGTCCATTTTAAAATGCAACATACAAAATTTGTAGTTTAGTATTATCAAAACTAATTTCTAATAAATTAGCCTACAGACGATTAACAAATAATCAAAACATGAATGTTGTACATCTTAACAAACTTTAGCGTACAAAAATTCATAACTTTCACGTAATAAATGTTTTAAAAAAATACCCCCAATCACTCTGAGGCAATATTCTAGTCGGTCTTAATAAGAATTGACACCATTGTGATGACAAATATTACATTGCTGTCATTTTTTGACAATAGTAAGTAACCATGGAAGTGATGAACTATAATGTTGCATTTTAAAATAAATTCTCTGTATTATAAACGTCGATAGATAGTCGGGTATGGAATAAAAACCCGGACAATTACGTGTCCCGAAAAAGGACATATAACCTAAATCCTAAAATCCTATTTTAAGGTAACTAAGTCATCCACCTTGTATAATAATATGATCTAAAAATATGAATATTAGGTCTAGGTTAGATTTGATGAATTTATAGACAGATTAGTTGAGTTGAGACTAATTTAGATTAGTTTAAATTTAAGTTAAATTAGGTCAGATTAGTTTAAATTACATTTTTATTGTAAATTACTGAACATATATGTATAATATTGATCAATAAATAAATAATAAATAAAAACTTTACAGAATTCTTCCTTCTGTAATTTTACTTTTGTTTCTATTTTTATTACCTGAACATCAGGATTTTTTGACAATTCATACAGAGTAAACGCTATCAGTGACGCTGAGGTATCATGCCCCTAAAATCAAAATTATATAAAACATTTTCCTTTCTTACTATTCAAAAAGTAAATGCCTCATACCTCAAACATAAAGGTATCAACCTCTTCCTGAATATCTTCGTCTGACAATTTCCGTCCATCGATAGAGACGTTGAGTAACACATCCAAGAACACTTGTTTCTTTTTCAATCCAACATCATCAGTATCTATTTGTGTTTTGTTATTTTCAACTGCTTTGCGTCTTTTCTCGATAACGGACCGTGAAAAACCATGCAAGATTTTTAAACATTTATTTCGCTCCCTATAATCGGGTGATAATACGAATAAAGCATCGAATTGTTTCCAAGATGAGAAGAATCTATTGACGCATATTTCACAGACTGTTTTAACAGCGTTGACGTATTCGTTGTTCGTGGTTCCTTGGGCATTAACAGAAGTTCCCATTGCTGTTTCTATAAAATTATTAATATATTAGTAAATAAAAAGTATGTCCCTCAATCGCGGCAATCGTCTTTTGGAGTTCAAGTATGAACACCAATATCTCGTGTAAGACATATTAATTTGTAAATTATAGGCCATCCAGCGAATCAAGTGGTTTACGTCATAAATACAATATCACTAGAAACAATGACGTCATATGTTAAAAAGTTTACATGAGCATGTAAAACGGATTAAAATATATATGATCTGTGGGTTGCCTTCATAAATCCAAATCTTTCTTAAAAAGGTAACACGTCCTACGCCGTTATAAATACTTCATTCTTGTGGTATATGCAACAAACTACCTAGTATTATGTGAGATCCTTTAAAAAAATACAGAATACTGCATACCATACAATTTTTCACTGTTTCTCTACATTGCGTATAGCGTTTGCCACACGCTGTACATATACATTTAATTTTCAAATTATTACTAATAAAAGAACGAAATATTACCTCAATATTACAATTCAGTGAAAGTAAAAGCCCACCAAACTATTTTTCATTTTCAAAATAAGTCAATAAATTAACTACAAGCTCTTGAATTTGACATGACAGAGCATTTGATATTTTGTCAATGAACAACAATACAAAAAACAAAATGAAATCACAATACAGGTTGAAAAGTATAATGTAGACATATAATATTTAGTAATATACATGTTCAGAATTACCAATATTAAAAAAATGTAATCAAACGTCATTTTGCAAATTAACAAAATTTTACTTAATAATAATATTTCCAAATATAATTATTTCTATTAAAGGTTTCAAATACATAATAATAATAAAAAAACCAATAAAATTCCGTTAATAAAATATATTTAAAAATATAAAGAAAATTTCAAAAATCCCTAAACGATGACGTAAACCGCTTGATTCGCTGGATAGCCTATAAAAATTTATAATAATTTTTATTAATAATAAAAATACATGCGATAAGGTGCATTTTCATATTGCTATAACTCTGAAATGATTCATTTTCGAACCCGTGTATATTAAGACTTTTTTAATTCTTTTTTATCACGTTATACAGGGTGTTAAAAATAAGTGTCACGAATTATGAGGGCATACAGTACTGACCAAAATGAGTATAAAAGCATAATCAACATGGGTTCGATTTTCAATAGTTTCCAAGACATAAAGCAGTGAAATATGAATTTTTTCGGGGTTTACCTCTACTATCTCGAAAACTGTAAGAGTTACGATTTTGATTAAATGAGACTTTTTGTTTATCTTTCAAAGGTCGTCTTAGATGTACTAAGATAAATGTTGTAGCAATTTTAGCCAATATTTAGTTTTTAACTATTAGAAAGTCAAAAAAAAATTTCATATATAGTAGATCATATCCATATACAATTTTATTGTTTTTTTAAGGTCTATTTACTGACATAGTCACTATCTTTGTCTGTTTTTCTTCGATTCTAATTTCCCATAGCTGTTTCTGTAAAATTATGAATATATCAATCAAATGTCCCTGAGCTTCTTAATGTTGCATTTTTGTGACAGGATCACGTTCAAATATTAGAAATTTATTTACTAGATGTTAAATAATAGAAAAATAAACAATGATGAGTTTTTGTAAAAACGCTCAAACTTTAATATATAATAACTTGTGACTAAGTTACTTTTTGCGAAAAATAGTTTTACCAAACTGTTTGGCTTTCTTAAAAGTAGATATCGCTGTATGCAGCTCATTTTTATAATTTGACTATGGTTGTTTTTGCTAAAACTTCCTCAATTGTTAAATTCTTATAATTACAATCACATTACCACAAATAACATCCAAGGTCAACGCTGTAATGTATGGATAAATGTCGAACACTTCCTTGTCCACATGTTTTGATAAATTCTTAATTAAAATAGAAGATCCTTTGTTAAAAATACTTGTGAAACCATCCAGCATTTTAAAGTGAAAAGCTGGAGTTAAAACCTTTCTCCGTTTTTGCCATTTAGTTCCTAAAATAGGAGAAATTATATATTTCTCACAAACATTTAATAAATCAAATATAATTAACCACTAGACAGCAAAAGGCCATCTTTTAACCAGCAACTCATAATTTGATAATCAATAGATTTCTTTATATATCGTGGAGAACTTAAAATATACTCCATTAAATCTGGATCAGTTGTAACACAATAAATATTTTTTGGTCCGAGCCATGCTTTTCCTGTTGGCTTATATAGCTTAGTTACTCTTGAAAGATTTTTCAACTGATCTAAAAACAAATAATAATAATATTTAATGCAAAATTACAATAATGAACCCTGTAACATTTTCTGATTAATTGTAATTAAATTTGAAAAAAATCTGATGTGGCCAACACATGACCTCCCGCCAATTCCATGTTTAAAATAGCAGTGAGCTTTAAGTAAAGTATCATTTCCGGTTACTCGTTTGTAAATAAAATCTAATTTGTTGTCCAATAAATAGAAAAGTCTGTAATACCAAATTTTGGATTGTTTTATTGTTTTTCCTCAAAAATTTGTTTGAGCTCCAAATTATGTACTACATCCGATTTATCATATATGGTTAAAATCTAATATGTTGTTTCAAATTATATATGAGTTTTAAATACCAAATTTGAGACGTTTTGTATCATACTTTAGTAGGCTTTAAGGAAAAATCGTCACACATGTACATTCTTATAAAAATCAGCATCATCTTCTAGGTGCTCTAAAACGCAATCTTTGTAAATTCTTCGCCGTACATAATCCATTTCGTAAATGTGTAGTTGTAAATTAATATTAATTTATAGTGCTGAAAAAATAGCAATTAGCAAATTTAAATCAGATCATCCTGTACATCTAACATTTATGTATGATGGAAAATATATTTTTTTTTCACAAACCTTAATAAAATATTTTACTATTATATTCTCATTAACACGGTTACATTATTAATTTTAATATAATTGCTGCCTGTCGGTGACATTTGTTTAAATATGTCATTAAAATTATGATTTTGTTTGACGCATAGGCTAGGTGATACATGGAAATAAATTATATTATATATTCACATTTAAAGTTATTTAGAGTTATTTACTAAATGTTATTATCGTAGAATTGAAGATTAAACCATTATATGTCATTTTAATTAGTAAAAGTTGCTAAAAAATTATATTCAATGAATTTTTTACAAGAAAAACTGTTAAAAGCTTGTATAAATGATACTTCCGGTTATCCGATATACACTAAAAACTAATGAGCACTTCCCATATTAGTATAGAATGGGTATACAAAATTTCAAATTTTTCTGATTGATAGTATTTGAGTAATCGTGTCCACAAGATCCACACACACAGACACACACATACACACACACACACACACACACACACACACACACACAGACACACACACATACATACCTGCAGACATCATTGTAAAAATGTTAAAATCGGATTCTGGGGACATCAAAACGTGCTTATTATATAAAATCTCTATATGCTATTTTTAGCACGATCCCTATACCTCCCTTACCTAGGGTAGCGGGAGGTAAAAAGCATATGATATTTCTTTTTCTTAAAATGAAAGTTTATTATATTACTACAACACATTAGTATTCAATCTTACAATCCTTAGATAAATTTTAACTTCCAGAGGAATAAACAATATTAAGACTCGGTATTTTCATCTCTAGTTTATAACTATATAAGTTAAAACATAAATGTCACATTGACAAATACAGCGTATGTATGTAATATCGATACAATATATTTTCTTTTAACCGACATTTAGACGGCCTGTTAACTCAACTTTCAGTTTAAATAAAACAAAAGCTATAGAATTGATATTATAGCATGAGTTGTAAATATTACACATGTGTCAATTACTAACTGTGACATTTTTTTTAACTGGCAGTTGAGTTAACAAGCAATTTTAACCAGAATTAAAAATACCGGGCCTTAATCTATGTATTTACATTGAAGAAAAATTTGTCATTTAACAGTTCATTTCGTTTCAGTTTCATTTATTTAACTAACAGTTAAAATTTTAATCAAAGATTGTATAAGATTGGAACTTAATGACAAAGATGGATAAAAATTTCTTTAATTAGAAATTAATAAAAGTAAATAGAAATTCATGGCAACCAACGAAATTTGCGTTGATACTATATGAAACATAATGGGTTTCAATTATACAGAAAATCGTTTTTTAATAATCGTTATTAATAAACTATTTTAGTACAAATAAACATAAATGTATGTACTCGTATGTTTATTAATATTTATCGTACCTATCTATAGATACTAGTGCTAAACAATTAATGTCAAAATTATAGGCCCGTGATTTCCATCTTCAATCAAACTATCTAATTATATATAATTATATAATTACGGGAAAGATAAATTGATATTTTGATATATTTTTTTCTGAAACTGAAGTTACTTTTTCGGAAATTGAATTTACTTTTTCTGAAATTGAAGTTTTTTACCTCCCGCTACCCTAGGTAATAATAATAATAATAATAATAATAATAATAATAATAATAATAAATTTATTACTTTAAAAGGTTTACAACCCATGATAAGTAAATGAATAAATTACAGTAGTAGAGTTTACAAAAAGATTTTAGTGAATAAGCACGTTTTGATGTCCCCAGAATCCGATTTTAACATTCTTACAATGATGTCTGTGGGTATGTATGTGTGTGTGTATGTGTGTGTGTATGCGTGTATGTGTGTGTATGGATGTGTGGATCCTGTGGACACGATTACTCAAATACTATCAATCAGAAAATTTTGAAATTTTGTATACCCATTCTATACTAATGTGAGAAGAGTTGATTAGTTTTTAGTGTATATCAGATAACTGGAAGTATCACTTATACAAGCTTTTACCAGATTTTCTTGAAAAAATTGCATTGAATATAATTTTTCAGCAACTTTTACTATTAAAAATATAATATAATGGTACAATCTTCAATTCTACGATAATATAAATTTAAAAAACTTTAAATAACTTTAAATATAAATTTATAAAATAATTTATTCTGACCCATGCGTCAAACAAAAACATAATACTTTAATAAAATTTTGACGTATTTAAACAAATGTCACTGTCACATTTACATTAATAATGACACCGTGTTAAGAAGAAATAAGTAGTAATATATTTGATTTGTAAATATAAATCTGTCAGTATAAGTACGTGTTTTCAAAATGTCAAATATTGGTTTACAACTACACATTTACGACATGGATCATGTACGGCAAAGAATTTACACAGATTGCGTTTTTAGAGCACTTGGAAGTTGATGGTGATTTTTCGCGGATTATCTTTTTCTTTGGTGAGGCACATTTTCTCCTCTCTGGGTATGTTAATAAGCAAAATTGCTAGATATGGGCACAGGAAAATCTTCATGTGATTTACGAGGTACCATTACATGCCCAAATGAGACTGTTTGCTGCGCACTATGGTCAGGTGGCGTCATTGGAACTTACTTTTTCGAAATTGATGAAGGTCGAACTGTTATTGTTGATGGTGAGCGCTATAGGCCCATGATAATCGATTATTTTTGGCACGAAATTAATTTCGTATTACAGACTTCTATTTATTAAAACAACAAATTAGATTTTGTTTATAAACGATCAACCGGAACGGAAAAACATACTTTACTTAAAGCTCATTACTATTTTAAACATGAAATTTGCGGGAGGTCATGTGCTGGCCACATTAGATTTTTTGAAAATGAAGTTACTTCTTCTAAAATTGAAAATGAAAAGGTATAGTGATTAAATAAATATTTACCCATTTTCATCATAAAAGTATTTCTTTAATAATTCATAATTTGGTATAGTATGCGTTTAGCGTAGAAATAGACTTTTCGATAAACATATCGATAATTTATTAATTTTCACAAAGCAATATATCTATAAAAAAAATAACCATACATATCGATAACGAAAAAACATACCTTTTATCCCTTTAGTGACTTTTTTCTGTTTTTATTATCATTAAATATGTAGTAAAATTAGTTAAAGAAATTATATCATTAAAAGAATTTTTTCTCAATTTTTTCATTTACATTCATTCTTAATGAAGTTTTATATAAAAAGACATCATTACTTACCTACTGGGCAAAAACCAAATTCCAAAACACTTCCAATAAACGGTATATGTCGTGGTCCCGGTAAATCATTCAAAGAACTAAACTTTCTCTTTCGTTCATAATTCCAAACAATAAATGAAACCACACTTATTAACAGAGTTGTTACTATCATAAACAACATTTTAAATACCGCTTCGATATATACAGCTGAAAGAAAATATAATAATAGACAATTTTCAAACTAGAGATAAGCGAACGATTCAATTAATCGATACAAAAACGATTCGTTTAATTTTCAGTATGAATCGATTTACGTATGAAACCGATTGATTATAAAACAGTATAAAATTATCGTAAAAATTTAAAGAAATATATTTTATATTATTATACGTAGACATAAAAGTACTGATTTTTCATAAAATTGTTGGTTTTTAATAATATTTTGTACATGGTTATTAAATAATATTAAATTTTGTAGGATTAATGAATCGAATCGATTATAACGATGCATTTAGTAATAAATCGATAACGAATCGATCACATAAAAAAAAACATTCGCCCTAACTCTCTTTCAAACACAACGTGAATCTAGTATACCACTTAGGGAAGTCAAAACGTCAAAAGTAGGAGTCAGACTATCGCATTTGAATTTGAACAGACTGATGCACTTCTCATGCGCGAAACTAATAATAAAATGAGCTTTAACTTGCTATTACTTCGTAAAAAGTATAAATATCTTCGAAAAACCGCCTCTTTTATTTTTGAAGGCAAGTCATAGTCTGTAACATGTGTTTTTATCGACCTATCCTTGAGATAAATTACTTCAGAAAAATTCGGAAAATTGTAAATATTTGTTGGTTATATATGGATGTATATTTTAATAAAAATATTGTGTAGCAATAAGTTAAATAAATTGAAATATAATACATTACATCAGGGTTATGAACAATATCATTAATGATCTAAATTTCTTAGTCAAATTGTAACATTTTTCTTTTATTTCGGGGCTGTAGCGAGACTATTTCCAGAGAGGGGGCTATATGAGCCACTCTTACGTTTCTTGACAGTCGTTTCAGAGTCTTCACAGAACATGAAAGAATCATCTGAATATAAAGAGTCCAACAGGACTAATTGTTGTTCGACATTAAATTTCAGCCCCTCTTTCATCCCATTTAAAGCCAAGGTTAATGTAGTTCTTGCCGTCCCTGAAAAATTAGGGATGTATTATTAAGCACCGATTGGAGCCAACACGAAGCGTAGCGGAGTGACTGGCTTCCAGCGGTTCGCCAGTGTGGCGTTTTATCAAACTGTTTCCACAAAAACATTCAATTTATGCTAATATCTATTTGCGAATGACGTATTTATCATTTTAAAATAATTATTTTCAAATAATTTGTTCATCTGGTTTTGAAGGCGAACCTACTATTTTAAATACCAATCTCATTATTTGATCATTTTAAGGAATCGTTTTGGTATTGGTTATTGATTTTATTTTGGAGACTAGTTTGTGTATAAACCATATTAATTATGAAATTCAACACCGATTTAATTGGTGATAACTAGAATCATACCCATTGTAAATAAACATTGCTAAGTCATTAAAGATTTGACAATCTATAAAATGACAAAATGACAGATTTTACAATCTGGCAACAACAAATATATTATTTTTTTAATGCTATAGTACGTAATGGCAATGGGGCTGTTGCAAGAATTTTAAAATGCCTTCTATGTAGTGATACCGCGAGACGAGAACGACGAGAAACAATCCAGTCTCGTCTCGAAAATTCGAGACGAGATTTCTCTGCATCTCGTCTCGTCATATTTTTTCTTGCCTTCTCTCAATCTCGACTCAAGAGTCTCGAATTTCTCGAATTTATAATTAGCAATTATAAATATATTAATATTACAAGCAACATATAGGTAAAAAAATACTCAATAATATCATGGCTTATTACCCGTTGCGACAATCTGCTTTATTCCCAAATATTGGTAATAATGATTATATATTCGTATAGAGAGCGTATAGGCTTTGAACGTGGAGAGTATAACATTGAACTCACTTTTGTGCATTTTTACCGATTAATATTTTATATATTTTTATTAGATATATTTATGTAATATAAACAAATTTTACAATCGAGATCTCGAATTTCTACCCTCGTCTCGAGCAAATCTCGAGGGCATTACTCTCGTCTCGTCTCGAGAATAAGGTTTATCTCGTCTCGAAATTTAGAGAAATTCGAGACGAGATCTCGAAAATGCGAGATCTCGCGACATCACTACTTCTATGTATTAAATTATAAAAAAATATTATTCTTTGAATAGCCTCAAATTTGAAAATATTACGAAATATCTGTTAGATATTTTACAATTAATAAATAAAATTTGTGTAATATTTTGAAAAAGTCAAGTGATTTGAAACAGGATGTGGCGTCAAAGTTCATACAGCTTAATATGTGACAAACTATCTTTTATATATATGAATAACGTAGTTGATGGAAAAACTATTTCCCTGTTGGCTATGAATAACAAGTTTTAATGACTATTTTTGGCGCCAAACTCTTTATTTAATTAATTACGAAAACAACAACAAATTATTATTATTATAAATAAATAAATATATCATCACGGCATATTACTCATTACTGGATGTGCCAGTATCTACAACACATGTAGACATCGGTAATGATGACGATATACCTATGTATTTTACCGTGTGGGCGCTTACCAGGCGTCACCTACCCGGCACTCATTATTATTATTATTATTATTATTATTATTATTATTATTATTATTATTATTATTATTTTGTTACTATGAAAATTATGGCATGAAGTTCCATATTTTTGAAAAATGTGAAACATAATGAGTCAAATGATGTGTTTATAAGGCATTCTACTATTGCTATCAAAACAGTTACATAGTTCTTTGCTAAAATTTTATTTCCAAACCAAAGAAATAGATTATACTTGAAGTCTGATACTAATTAAAAGTAGTTACTAAATTATATTATCTGCTTATAAAATTGTGGATATTCCCGTGGCCGCGTGCCTAAGTGTCTGGTCACGAACCTGGGGGAACCGGGTTCGATCCCGACAGACGCCAAATATTTCCAATTTTAAATGGCACAAAAGTGACCCCTGTGGTGCACTCTCCACACCAGCTATGAGTGCCCGTGAGGTGACGCCTGGTGAGCGCCCACACGGTAAAATATATCGTCATCATTACCGATGTCTACATGTGTTGTAGATACTGGCACACCCAGAAATGGGTAATATGCCGTGATATATTTATTTATTTATTTTAAAATTGTGGATATACTGTTATTCATGTTGTATGGAATGGATACCCCTGTTTTAGAAAATACAAATTAAACACTTTCTTTAAAATATCTAATTAGAGCGATAATTTATTGGATACGAATTTAGTTCGAAGGCCAGTATATAGTGTTATCACTAACCATGATGTACATCATTATTGTCCAGTGTGCATTTTCAGACATAAACATAACAACAATAATAGTTTACAATTTTGAACAATTTTATGACTATAATTTAAAAAAATTAATAATCAACAGAATTTATTAATAGATTATTACACAACAAGCATGTAATGCAATCTATTGTGCGCAGAATAGTACTTAGGCCTTACAAGCATTTTTTATCTAAACGTCCCGACAACAAATTGCATTTTTCGAAAAGTTGATGTTTACATGACTACTATCAACACGTGAAATGATAGCATTTGTTTACAGAACGCAATATATTTTACATTACAAGCCAGGTATAACGGTTTTTACTACTGAAAGGAAGAAACGACTGGCGACCCAACTAGGCGAGCCTGTCTCCTCCTTGAGACCATTGCATCCCGCAATTTTTTAATAAAAGAAAGTGTCACAATTTAATAAAATCTGTGACATATTTTCTTGTTTAGTAACAGCAATTCTATATATTTATAAATATATATTTAATGTCCCAATTGAGCAATTATTCATATTACATAACTTGGAAATTATTTGTAAAAATAATAGAGACCAAAATTTGAATTTAATATAACCGATTTCACTTCTCTCAAAATAACTGAAATCCAAATGTTGAGGATAAAGCAATAAAGGATACGAACAGGATAACATATAAACTTTTTTTTGCCAATACTCCGAGTGGTTATTTAAGAAAATATTCAATTTATTATCTTAAATAATTTATTTTAAAAACGTTTTACGTCATTAATAGTTATTTATGCAAAAAGAGTAAAAATATAGTCTTCACGATTAGGAAAGTTTGACCGAACGAGCCGCAGGCAAATTCATCAAATAAGACACTTTTTACTCGAGGTGCAAAAGTTTCTACGTCTGCAAGAACAGTGTGAAAAAAGTGGCCGTAACGTTTCATTATTTCACGCATTTGCTTTAAAAAAGTGCATTTTTTCACTCCTTTATTGTGCGAAAAATGTCATACGTTATTATTATTAATCCATTTTAATAAAAAGAAGTGTACTTTTTTAACAGACGTAAAAAAAATTACTAGTTGTAATACAAATCAGACATTCGGACATTATATATAGTACAAAAAGAAAGAAAGCATTTAAAATAACTTCGATCACTGATTGCTAAAAAACATTCAAACGTAAATATGTATTCAGGGATATCCAAACTACATTTCTAACTTCTAATATTCTATACTTTTCTAAGTTAAAACAAATATTAGTTTCTATAGAAAAAAACGACAAAAACTGTAGGTATTAAATTCTAAAAAATTGCTGACCATATCAAAACGAGCTGAAAGTGTTAGTAAGTTTTTGCAAATACTTTTATCACCTTTCTTCCATCATTTGTCAAACGTTAATCCCTCTTACATTCAGTTCCTACCCTGACAAATTGGAAGGACCAATAAAATAACATTTCATATTTAATTCCTTTGACGTCTAAATTGACGACAAGTGGATGAAATGTAATAAATCATTTTATGAGTGAATGTATAGATTGTAATATATAATACAATTTTTCCACAACCATTAAGTAATATCTTCGTTACATATTTTTTTTTATTATTATTAAAAATACTACATATTATTCACGGGCCGTGAGTAATGACACGGGAGGACCAACCACAATCATTTATTACTCAAAATAGGGTAGTTGCGTATTTTCCAATTTATTTATTTTTTTTGAAAAATAAAAATTAAGGAATTTCTATATTTAAAAATAGGTACTATAACATAAAAAAATCGTAAAATCCCCCATTGGACAATTTTTAATATTTGCTAATAATAATTAATTTATCAAACTATTTCATATCTTTAATAGGAAGACCATTCCCGAAGCTATATAAGATAATGATTAGGTATGTATGTATTAAAATATAAAATAATTTTAGGGATGAAATGAAAAACAAAATATTAAAAATAAAGAAAAGATGAGTATGAACTTATCATCATTTTAACATTAACTTGAAAAATAAAAATGTTTTATGTAATACCAGGAAATGAAATATATTATAATAATGATCAAGTTAATCAAAATGATGGAACCGTATTATATGTATGTATGTATGTATGTGAAACAAGATTATAAAGAATCCATTGAAATTATCACATGCGAAAATATAAATATAATAAAAGCACATATAATATATACATATATACAAATGATAAATGCGTTATACAGATCACCAGAAATAAATATATAGACTTTCATTGAATATTTTGAAAAATACTTAAATAAATATACAAAAAAATGAAAATGAAATCATAATTGTGGACATACATATTGACATTTTAAACAAAACAAAAACTCAAGGCTTTCATTCCAAGATTAATAACCAAACAAGGGTGATTCATAACTCAAGGTCCTGTATAGATCATATAATATTAAAAATTAACAAAATAAACAGAAAAGTGGCAAACTGTGAACAAATTAATTAACATGAAGCAACAGAAAATCAATATTGAAAAAATAAAACTTAAAAACAAATCATATAAAGATGGTAATCAAATTTATAATATTATGAACTACTATTTCATAACCATAGAAAATAAAATAGCGTTAAAATTAAACAGCAATAAAACAACGAATCACATAGATAGCATGGGTACAAAAAAAAAACACAAAATCACTTTTCCTAAAACCAACTGATGAAGAAGAGATGAAAAAATTTTATTTCAAAGTTACTTAAAAACAAAGCACCCGGTCAAGATGGAATTTTGATGAATTTCTTAAAAGAAATTGCAAATGAAAAAGATGAACCTATAAGCATACTAGCAAACAGAATCTTTGACATAGGAACATTTCCAGACATACTGAAAATAGCCATTGTAATTCTACTGAATAAAACAGGGACAAAACTGTAGACCAGTATCCTTAATATCAACAAAATAATAGAAAAAAACACTAAAGACAAGGCTATATAAACTTAACAACAGTACGGCTTCAGACAAAAATTGTCAACTTGCAACGCTATAGCTGAACTTACAGGAACAGTTTATAGATATACTAGCTGACCCGCCCCGGCTTCGCACGGGTAAAGCTAGAATAATGATTGCTACACGTGTACCAGTATTTTTTCACATTTACTTCGGAGACATGCGCTGCTTAGGGAGCCGGCAACCTGCCTCGCATCGTACATGTAACAGGCTCCGCCCACTGCCCACCCAATCCCCGCACCGCACCTAACAGCGCCCGTTTCTAAACATGTCTCGGGTACTTTTACTTATGTAGGTACATATGATGTAAACTATCTCTCCGACAAATATCTAAAATCTACTAACGTTAAAACTTAACTATAGATACAAAGATAAAAAATAATTGAAATCACCCCCTATTGTATCGCCTTGAGGGATGATGTTTGAAAAACGCTAAAACACTCTTTATTTCTTACCAAAAGCATAAAAAAGAATTTTTATATCCCTAACTTGAGAAATGACGGATTCTCCATAAAAACTTTCACCCCTATTTCACCCTTTCAAGTTTTAGTTTCGCGACAAAAGGTAGCCTATGTCCTTCTTCAAGGTCCAATCTATCTCTATACCAAAATTCATCAAAATTGGTTCAGTGGAAGATATGATGGGTTCTCCATACAAACTTTCATCCCATATTTCACCCCTTCAAGTTTTACTTTTCCGACAAAAGGTAGCCTATGTCCTACTCCGAGATCCAATCTAGCTCTATACCAAAATTCATCCAAATTGATTCAGCCGTTTAGTCGTGAAAACGTAACATACACAACTATAATTAGAAAGAGCATAAAATCCTTAAAAGTAGTGTACTAATTTTTTTTTACGTAAATCGATATTTTAATAGTCATTCTGCTATTCGGGGCGGAGACGAATCCAACAAATCAGAGATCATCAAAATCGGTCCAGCCGTTCTTGAGTTATAAATGGTGTAACTAACCCGACTTTGTTTTATATATTAAGAGATGAACCAATATGCGCAATGCATCTGTGTGTTCGCGGATATTTCCACAGCCTTTGACACAGTAGACCATGCCATATTATTGGAAAAATTGGATTATCTGAAAATAAGGGGAGTAGTTCACAATATAATTAAATCTTACCTCATAAACAGATTCCAGCAAGTTAAATAATAATGTTAGTGATCTAAAATTAGTGGAAAGAGGAATCCCACAAGGAACTGTACTTGGGCCAATATTGTTCAATATTTATGTCAATGAATTTTTACATCTTATTAAAATTAAAACTAGTGGTAAAATATATTTTGCCGTTGATATAGTGACAATAACATGTGGTCCCATAACTAAAGATAAAATTGAAACAGGCTTGATCCTTATTAAAAATTGGTATGCGAACCATAAACTATCTTTAAAAAAAAGACTAAATTCCTCGCGTTCAGTGCATACTCCAACGGGCAACCATCATATAGAGCACTAACAATCCAAAGTAACTGTAAAAAAAATAAATGTAAGTGTAGTGAGAAAACCATTTAAAAAATCAGTGTAAAGTACCTTAGTATAACAGTAAATAACTTTTAGTTGGAACCACCATATTTATTAACGAAAACGATTATATTTATTTTTTCCTAGAGATATCGCTCAATGGGCTACTTGCGTGGTACTGAAAATCCGATTTCTGTCACTATATACGTAATGTTATATTGAAAACATATATAAAAATATAATTTTTATTTTAAAATAATTATTTGTTTCTTACTAAATTAAGAAAGAAAATTTTCTGTGACGTCTTTATATTGAATTAGGGGATGGGAAGCATGTTTGAGAATGTTATCAATAGATGGCATGGCATGCGAGAAAGTTTTAATTTGAATTTGACATTAGTTCATTTTTCTCTCTCTCTCTGGTTTCTCAAATACATTAATTACTTAATAAATAAACACATAGGTAGTTACTTGTAATTTAAAATATCGATACCAAAAAGATAAACTAAAATACTAACCTCCAAACTATTATTGAAACATCAAACAGGTGATCTACATTACCCGCACAAACATACCATTACTATGGGGCGGCACCACGCTGTGACTTTACGACTATTCTTGGTGCGGCGTAATTCTACGTCATACATGGCGGTAATTCAAATAATCAAATTTCATTATTTTTTTCTGGCTAATTAATAAAAATTTTGTCAAAAGAAAAAATATGGGTAGCAAGTTTTTACTTTCTCTTCAAAAATATTAAATAAAAAAAAGGTACACAAGTAGCCCATTGCAACTGTAGACACGTGTTTCGCTCTTATTAGAGCTCATCAGTCCAGCATAGCTAGTTAACAGGTGGATATTAACTAGAGGTAGTAATTTTATTAACATTCAAAAAATTACATGAAATTGTGAATATTAAATGCTTAAAAATATGTTTATAAGAAATGTAACCTAAAACTTTAAGGCCTCATTATTCTTACTATATATTTAATAAACATACATAGGTTAACAGTTCATACAAAAAAATATAATAACGATTTAAAATATTAAAAGCAACATTACAGCATAACCCGATAGTTAATCTTCTAGCAAATATACCTTAATAATAATCTACTAAAAACAATATTTAGTTAGTATCTTGTGCTTGTACTTCATTTGGTTATTTAAGTGTATTAATAAAAATATCATAATCACAATAATTATACAACATTTAAAACAGAGATTTCCACATATCTGCTTCTCATTAATCTATCTTTCTATTTTTTATCTGTAAATGTACTCCTGTTACTGATTTTAAAATTACTTCGCTTGCCAATTCAAGATGATGACCAATCGCTGGTAAGAACTCGTAATTCATTATTAACTTTGAAACTGTACACTTTGTTTCGTACATTGCAAACTTTTGCCCTGAAAAAAAAAACATATTTTTAAAATATAAAATTTCTAATTTGAATTGTGGTGATAACAACAAAAATTAAAATTAAGGTAAAATGAATTCAGTTTATTTTAACGATGAAGGAATTTTTTATCCTAGAGAAATCGTCAAAAAAGGCAAAATAAATTATATGACACATTAGTTTACCTTTTTGTTTTAATACCACAAATTCGTATTATAGAATGGAGTCCTCAACCATAACAAAAAATAATAAAATGTACACTTGCGAAAAGCATTACGCAATAAATAACGATGAAGATAAAAAAATGTTTTTTTTTAATAAATACTTTGCAAGATATTTGAAATTAGTAGTCAGTGTCACTGTGATGTCCCAATATTGCTATCTTTCTCTCGAAGTCTATAGAGTCTGGTGCGACAGAAAGATAGCAACAGGTATTGCAGTGATGTCATATTGACTTTAAAATTCAAATGTGGTTAAATTAAAAACAATTAAGACTTCTTAAATTTTCATATCTAATTTCAGCGGATACAAAATATACGAAATGAATTTAAACTTTTAAAACAGTTTATACAGGGAATTTATTTTAACATGCAACATATAGTCAATCACTTCCATGGTTACTCACTTTTGTCAAAAAATGACAGCAATGTAATATTTGTCCATTTTAAAATGCAACATATAAAATTTGTAGTTTTGTATTATCAAAACTAATTTCCAATAAATTAGCCTACATACGATTAACAAATAATCAAAACATGAATGTTGTACATCTTAACAAATTTTAGCTTACAAAAATTCATAACTTTCATGTAATAAATGTTAAAAAATACCCTCAATCACTCTGAGGCAATATTCTAGTCGGTCGTAATAAGAATTGACACCATTTGTGGTGTGTTTTGGAGGTGTCTCCTGTGCTGCAATACTATTTATAATGTTGCATTTTAAAATGGACAAATATTACATTGCTGTCATTTTTTGACAATAGTGAGTAACCATGGAAGTGATTAACCATAATGTTGCATTTTAAAATAAATTCTCTGTATGTGCATTTGTAGTAAAATTTAACTTTACCAATGCAATTTCTTGGTCCTGCGCTAAATGGCACGTACGCAAAAGGATTGGTAGTAACAGTTGTTGCCGCAAATCTATCTGGATCAAATTTGTCGGCATTTGGGAATAAGTCTTCTCTTCTATGCATACCATATGTGAACAGAAGCATAATTGTATCTGTTGGATACAATGTGCCCTCTAAAATAACATTTGTAAATCAATACATATACAATATACCAAATATGATTATTATAAATTATGTAATATTTTATGTTCGTTGCATTATCGGTATGTTTTTTATAATATTGTACAATACTTACTAAATGTTATGTCTTCTTCTAAATTTCTTGCAATAAATGGTACAGACGGATACAATCTCATAGTTTCTTTGAGCACCAATTCTAAATATTTTAATTCATTTAATTCTTGTAATGTCGGTTGATAATTTTTATCATTATGGAATATAGAACTCACTTCAGCAAATAATTTGTCCTAAAATAATAATAATAATAATAATAATAATAATAAATTATTAGAAAAACGCAATGTTTCACATGATTTCAGCATCTGAATCAAACTCGCGGCCGTTTTCAGATGCTGGCCGAGCCCAGTTAGTAACCACAGACGCATTTCACTCTGATTTTCAGGGACAATTCCTAACTGGACACGACATGATTTACTATCTCATACAAGATAGATGACTTTAAGGTAGGATGACCAGATTTATAAATCACAAAACCTGAACATTTTTTAAAGGCTTGTTTATATAATTTATTAATTCGCGCTGTTCTAATTCGCAAAATAACAAACACGCTGCGCAAACTTTTAGTTTGAGGCATAAAACTTACTTTAGTTATTTATAACTTTTATCATTACCGATATCTGTGATAAAGCAGATTGTGGCACACTCAGAAATGGGTAATATGCCGTGATGATATATATTTATTTTTTATTTTACATTTTTGAAAAGATTTTGAAAATATAGAAAACGAAAAATATATACATTAAAACAAAAATATTTATATTTCATATGACATACCTACTGTTAGTTTTTAATTTATAATGCAAGGAATATGCTTGGAATCAAATGATTTGTGTGCACTTGTCAAGATTAATATCACTTTGACAAAAACAATGTTTTGAATTATTTTGAATTGCTAAAAGTTATTATTTTTAGTTTCTTGTGTTTTACTGCCTAAAAACTGTAAATTTTTACTTTTTATCAGTTCAAAATCAAAATACCAAATTTATTACATAATAAAATAAATATTATAATCGTCGATAGGTAAATTTATTAGTCGGGTATTCAATAAAAACCGGGACAAAAAGGTTCTACGGAACACTAGGGCCTAGTTTTACAATCGATGGTTATGACTTATGGTTAGTTGACCTTAACTTGCAAGTTAACTTTGAGTATACTTAAGAAGTGTTTTTCAATCATTTATGACATTATCGAAAGTATGTTGGCAACATTGATTATCTGTCAAAAATTTCAATATATTCATATTTTGATTTCAAAAATTCAAACTAATAATTTATGTTATGAAGGATTTAATATAGCTAACAAATGTAAGTACCTATTTTAATAGTAACGTAATCTTTAAAGTAAGTGCCGCTCCGTGGGCAAAAGGCGCGTTTGTACAAAATTATATTTCAGCGCACTGGCGCACCTCGAAAAAGGGTTATTTCGTAAATTTTCATTATTTTGTCTATGAACTACGTAATATTAAATTTAAAGCAATCTTTAAACTATACTGTTTATTCTTCGCTGTTAAGATGAACGAAATTTTTCATAACGAAATAAATTTCATCTAATAACATTTCCACAGTCCTTTTTGACAATCTACTTAAAGCGATTGAAAAAATCCAAATGATCATACTCTTCAAAAAAATTTGGTCTCTTTTTTTTGGGACGTCGAATTACTTCATAATCGTTCATTTTCAAATAAACAATAATATATAAATAATATACACATACAATTCGCAATGTCACTATACAAGGTTAGGAAGTATTAGTCAAATTAGAACTTAACTACAACCTATTCTTCTGGTAAAAGTAAACTACAAGTTAAATCTTAACCAACATTTGAAAAACGGTACGAGTATGTTAACTTATAATTAAGTGCAAACTCGAAGTTAACCATCGATTGTAAAACTGGCCCTAGGACATATAACTCAAAACCCTACTTTAAAGTAACTAAGTAAGTAAATAATAATATAATCTGAAAATATGAATATTAGATCTAGGTTAGATTTGGTTGTTATAATTAGATTAGTTGAGGCTAATTTAGATTAATTTAGGTTGTTAAATTAGTTTCTAATACATTTTTATTTTAAGTTACTGACCATATATTTATAAAATTGATCAATAAATTATAAATAAAAACGTTACAGCATTTTCTACTCCTATAATTTTACTAATATTTTTATTTTTACCTGAATACCAGGATTTTTTGACAATTCGTAGAGAGCAAACGCTATCAGTGACGCTGTTGTATCATGCCCCTAAAATCAAAATTATATAAAACATTTTCCTTTCCTACTATTCAGAAAGTAAACGCCTCATACTTCAAACATAAAGGTATCAACCTCTTCCTGAATATCTTCGTTTGACAATTTCTGTCCATCGATAGAGACGTTGAGTAACACATCCAAGAACACTTGTTTCTTTTTCAATCCAACATCATCAGTATCTATTTGTGTTTCGTTATTTTCAACTGCTTTGCGTCTTTTCTCGATAACGGACCGTGTAAAACCATGCAAGATTTTTAAACATTTATTTCGCTCCCTATAATCGGGTGATAATACGAATAGAGTATCGAATTGTTTCCAAGATGAGAAGAATCTATTGATGGATATGTTACAGACTGTTTTAACAGCGTTGACGTATTCGTTGTTCGTGGTTCCTTGGGCATTAACAGAAGTTCCCATTGCCGTTTCTGTAAAATTATTAATATATTAGTAAATAAAAAGTATGTCCCTCAGTTACGGCAATCGCCTTTTGGAGTTCAAGTATAAACGAAAATATCTCGAAGTAAAATAGTTTATTCCAGAGATTTTCGTTTTATAAAGCAAGAATAAAAATACTAGCTAAGTAAATCTATGGAATAAATTACTCCACTGATTTTCGAGGAAGTAAATTTTATTCTGTAGAATAAATTTGACACATGGCCTGGTTCCGCACACGACAGCAACATATTTAACAATTCATTAATAAGAGCTAGGCTTGAAAACGGAAAATTTGGTAATTGCTATTTGTTAGGGGATAGTGGATACCTTTGTAAAAATTACTTATTAACACCTGTACAAAACCCAACTATTCCAAGCCAACATAAATACAATGTGTCATATAACAGTTTCATTTGAACACTATTCCGGGTACCTATTTGTGAAACTGCATTAAATTCTTTACAAATCTCATCCCATGCACTATTTTTGCTTTTGACGCTTGCTACGTCTGTCTGCTTGTTTTCAATAATACTAATAAATTTTTTTATCTCTAACATGTTCGCTTTATCTATTTTAGTATAATTCTTTCGCCATTCTCTCTTTTTTCCATTTTTAATGAGAACTGACAGTTTATTTTGACGTTTGAATAATAATAAACGATGTCTCTGTCGGTAAATCACTAGAATAAAATATTTACTCTGCAAGTACTTATTTTACTCTGCAACTTATTTTATAAAACAGACATTTTTATTTACTCATCGATTAAATTTACTTTCAAAGTAATAACTCAGCAAGTTATTCGATGTTTATAAAACTGGGCATAAGACATATTAATTTGTAAATTAAAAACTTATAATAATTTTATTAATAATAAAAATGTGTCTCATGAGGCGCATTTTCAAATTGCTGTAACTCTGAAATGTATATTAAGACTTTTTTATTTTTTTTTATCATATTATATACGCCCTTTATATATTTGAACGTTATTTTTTATCACATTATACTCGTATATACAAAAAATGCCAGTCCTTGTAATTAACGGTTTTGAAATAAAAAGTTTTCGTGTTCCCCGATAATCTGTATTTTTGAACACGTTTGGTTTTTATTTAAAAATAAAAAACTCAATTATTATTCAATATGTGTACAAAATGAGAAAATATTAATGTCACGCACCACATTACTTTCACATTAGTTAACATATTTTTTCCCAAGTATCTATCAGAAACGTGAACTAAATTTCAAAATGCGTAATTTTTTCAATTTTCTTGCGTCATCGTAAAAACATTATTTTGTTTTGAAAGTTTCTCTTTAATTTCAAGGTTGAAAGTTAGAAAACTATTACCTGTTACATAAACTAAATTAAAATCTCGATTATTTACATATATTATTTGAAATGACCAATTAAAATAACATTATCAATTTGGAAATAAAATTATTGTCATATAAATAAATTTACTTGTTGGCCAGTTAAACCGTCATTGCTAAAATTTTAATACTTTTTAATTTGACAATACCTACTTTTATAGTATGTATAAAAACGAAATGTCGAAAATTATTAAATATAAAAATTTCGATTTGCATTATTTTGTGCTAGATAAAGGTTAGCTAAACTTTAAGCTTCATTGGTGTAACTGAAAATAATATTTATTTAAAATATTTATTTTGGTGGAATAAACTATTACTAGTAGGTATCTCAAATTCTCCTCAATAAAAACATTAGAATGTTAAAAAGAGCACAGTAAAATTTATGTTAAGTTAAAGCTCTTTTTATAATAATAATAATATTTATTCAATTCTTTTTGATCAATACAATATTGATATAAGAAGCGTCATATGTATACAAAAAAATAGAATATAATAGTAAATAATCATTAGTTTGATAATTACAGCTTGCAATAAAGTTAGGACTTATCACTTAAAACTTTTAAGTACATATTAAATAAACTTGTCTACTTAGGTATTATAAAAAACAAACATAAAGTGAGTCTAGATGTCAAGAAAATAATTATAGTGTTAAATTTAACTTTTCTTACTGATAATACAGTATTCTGATAACAAATTCGTTATCTATGTAAACAAATAAAAAATATCTTTGCGTGATGTACAATGATCATTTTGTATGTTTTTACAACTAAATCATATGAGGATAAATAAAAAATTAAATTAGGATGTTATACGTACAGTCGCGGACAAAAGTATGGAAACTTTTAAATATTTCATTTTTTTAAAATGTGTTTATAGTTCTCGCAAATTTGAATCGTATTTTCTAAAATCAGTATATTGAAGAATATATTCACAAGAAATGTTTTGATATTGACTGTACGATTTAAGTGAAATAACATATACTCGTTTTTTCGGTAGACAAAAGTATGGAAACTTATTGAAAATATGATTTTAATTGTCTTACACTAGTTTTCTTGGACCACCGACTTTTATATTAATTTTAACACTTCTATGCTGCGATATTTTTTCAAAATCTTTGATATGCCACTTTTACTGATTAAAAAAAAATAAATAAATATTGCGCTGTTTCACAGCATCTTTATGAAGCTATACTACCCTTCCTCTTAAGTCGTCGGAAAAATATTTATTTTTATCCATCTTACATCAACATAATAAATAAATGACAAAATACAACTAAAAGTAAGACAATTAAAACCATATTTTCAATAAGTTTCTATACTTTTGTCCACCGAAAAAACGAGTAAATGTTATTTCACTTAAATCGTACAGTCAATATCAAAAGATTTCTTGTGAATAATTCTTCGATATATTGACTTTAGAAAATACGATTCAAATTTGCGAGAACTATAAACATATTTAAAAAAATGAAATATTTAAAAGTTTCCATACTTTTGTCCACCACTGTATGTATGTATGTTAATAATAATAATATTTAGTTAGTGGCTAAATCCGATTTCATTTTTATTTCAAAAAATCACAGACTTGTTATACTTTAAAACTGCGTACACTTACGTAACTTTCTCTTTACAATCAAAAATAATATTACTACCAAGTTTAACCAATTTTGAATTATTGCCCCAAACGTCAATATACCCCACATTTAGATAAAAACTTAAAAATTTTCAAAAATCTAATTTTTATGTATCTAGATACTTCTCAATGCGCTGATTCCAAATTTTGAAACCGCAGATCGATATCTCATTTCGTTCTCGAAATATTTAAATTTAAAGTTTTGCTCAAAACTGCCCATTTTTGGGTATTAACCCAAAAATGGGTCGAGATATGAATTTGGCAACATCACCATTCGATTCTACGGATAAAAGCACATAAGTATAGCAATTTTCATAATTTTTGTCCAACCGGATCATTTTTTATGAATAAAAACTTGAAAACCCCTGAAAATGACCAAAATCTGAAAAAATCGTAAGGGGTACACCTTAGATTTTTGCGATTTTTGGCCATTTTCAGTTATTTTGCTTTAGAGATTGTATGCGGTGTTCAAAAATTCTGAAAATTGGTGTACTTATGTAATTTTGCCCGTAGAATCGAATGGTGCTGTCGCTAAATTCATATCTCGACCCTTTTTTGGGTTATTACCCAAAAATGGGCAGTTTTGAGCAAAACTTTAAATCTAAATATCTCGAGAACGAAAAGAGATATCGACCTGCGGTTTCAAAATTTGGAATCAGCACATTGAGAACTATCTAGAAACATCAAAATTAGATTTTTGAAAATTTTGAAGTTTTTATCTAAATATGAGGTATATTGACTTTTGGGGCAATAATTCAAAAATAGGTAGAGATGTAAACTTGGTAGTAATATTATTTGATCGTAAAGAGAATGTTACGTAAGTGTATTTATATATGAGTATACATAATGTAGAATATAGAATATTTTCCAAGGAACTTTCTGTATGGAATTTGTAAAAAATTATATTATATTCGTGTTACAATTTTACTGAATACGAGCCCTGCGCCAAAAGAATTCGCCTACATCCCTTCTCTTTACAAGGTAGCCACACATTTATTAATTATGATAGCGCATTTTATGTACGCAATTAATTAACTCTAATAACATAAAAGTAAGTTTAGGAATAATAATTGAATAAGTGTAAACAATTTCCTTTTATATGTAAAATTATAATAAATAGATGTGGGCGAATTCTTTTGGCGTAGGGCTCGTATATAGAATATTTTCCAATGAACTTTTGGTATGGGATTTGTACAGATTGTTTTTATTTGTCACAGAAAAACAATTTATTTACCTACGCTTTAACTTTTATTATACGAATTAATACTTTTATATTTGTAATTTATTTTATTATACAGTAACATAATAGACATGAAATTCCAGTTTTTAATTTATTAATAATACTTCAATCAGGAAATTTAAAGGTCAAATAAAAAATGTGAAAAGTAAGAAATTTGTATTTTTAACTAAACTTACTTTTCTTTGAGCAATTATTTATTTCAAATTATAGTTTTCAGATTTCAACCCGATAAACTTTTGTTACCTTATGAAGACTGAACTAAATATGAATGGATTAAAATCGGATCCACATTTCCAATTTTGCATCTATTTATAACAAGTTTCAGTAAATTGTTTATATTAACTTTAAAGCGAATACCGAGAAAATCATAAATTTATTAATAGATAATGTATAATTGCTGTTTCACTAAATTAAATTCCACTAAATACTAAATTATACTCTGTAAAATAATGTTTTCTAAATAACATAAATTAGCATTAAATACGAAACTCATTACTTTGAACATAAAAACACATTAGCTATTAAGATATATAGTATTTTTATTCAAAATCATCCATAAATAATATGCAGAGAAAAAATTGCTACTCAACTGTTCGCTTATCACCCTCAGTTGTTGATATTAACGATCATTTTGGTAAAAACAACCTTAGTCCCAATGGCTGGTAGTATAAACAAGTGATTAGGGGTGATTAGCTAGGGGATGACTAGCAGTGTTTTAGCGCTGTCAATCGTTTATGGATTATTTTAGAGAAAAATACTTCAAATAAAAGTTGAGTACAATTAATTTTTCTATAACTGTTATTGGAAGTATTTTTTTATAAAATAATCCATAAATGATTGACACTGCTAGTCATCTCGTAGCTAATCACCCTTAATCACTTGTTCATACTACCAACCATTTTTTTTAATTCGGGATAACCGAAAGAAAAAATTTTCTAGGATATTAATGTTTTATTTTTGTAACAGGATCACTTTCAAATATTAGAAATTTATTTACTGGATATTAAATAATAGAAAAATAAACAATGATGAGCAATTAAATAATATTTAGTAATTTTCGTAGATTAAAGGGCATTTTTGTAAAAAGAAAAAGCGCTCAAACTTTAATATATAATATCTTTTGACTAAAAGGCAATTTTTTTCTAGAAACTATTGTTTTTCATTCTTAGAATTAGATATCGCTGTATGCAACTCATATTTACAATTTGACTATAACTGTTTTTACCAAAACTTCGTCAATTGTTAATTCTTATAATTAGTTAAATAAACAATCACATTACCACAAATAACATCCAAGGTCAACGCTGTAATGTATGGATAAATGTCGAACACTTCCTTGTCCACATGTTTTGATAAATTCTTAATTAAAATAGAAGATCCTTTGTTAAAAATACTTGTGAAACCATCCAGAATTTTAAAGTGAAAAGCTGGAGTTAAAACCTTCCTCCGTTTTTGCCATTTAGTTCCTAAAATAGCAGAAATTATATATGTATTTCACACAAACATACAGTAAATCAAATATAACGAACCACTAGATAACAAAAGTCCATCTTTTAACCAGCAAGTCAAAATTCTATAATCGACAGATTTCTTTATATATCGTGGAGAACTTAAAATAAATTCCATTAAATCTGGATCAGTTGAAACGCAATAAAGATTTTTTGGTCCAATCCATACTTTTGCCGTTGGCTTATGTAGCTTGGTTATTCTCATAAGATTTTTCAACTGATCTAAAAACAAATAATAATAATAATATTTAGTGTAAAAATACAATATAGAATGCTTTAATATTTTTAGATTAATTGTAGTTAAATTTGAAAAAAGCTCATGATTTTTCTCCTTAAAATGACACTTTATCTAATTACTACAACACTTTAGGGGCCAATCTTACAATCTTTAGTTAAATTTTAACTTTCAAATAAATGAACATTATTAAGACTCGATATTTTCATCTCCAATTTTTAACTAAGTCGCATTGACACATACAGCGTATGTATACAATATCGATGCAATATATTTTCTTTTAACTGACATTTAAACGGATTGTTAACTCAATTTTCAGTGTAAATAAAACAAAAGCTATAGAATTGATATTATAGCATCAGTTGTAAAATTACTCACGTGTTAATTTTTAGATGCAACATTTTTTGTTTTAACTGCCAGTTGAGTTACCAGGCAATTTTAACCAGAATTGAAAATATCGGGCCTTAATCCATGTATTGACATCGAGGAGAAATTTGTCATTTGACAGTTCATTTCGTTTCACTTTTATTTATTTAACTAACAGTTAAAATTTTAACCAAAGATTGTATAAGATTGGCCCTTAATGATAAAGATGGATAAATATTTCATTAATTAGAAATTAATAAAAATAAATAGAGATCCATGACAACCAATGAAATTTGCGTTGATACTATATGAAATATAAATGGCAAAACAAATGACATATTTAAAATTAATAATAAAAAATACTTTTTCCGTTAATCGATTATTAATGGGTTTCATTAATATATAGAAAATCGTTTATTAATAATCGGTATTAATAAACTATTATACTATAAACAAACATAAATGTATGGTTATTTATATCTATCTATAGTACCTATCTATAGACACTAATGTGAAAAGTTTTAGGTCCGTGATTTTCATCTTCAAATAAACTATCTAATAGCTATTTGGCAAATAAAATATTTATAGATGAATAAAGTTTTTTAGTAACTTCCTCAACTGGTTTATACATTAAATAGTTTATAGGTCAAGGTATTTATCTACATCTGTTATAATATGCGTACATTTTGCGCGTATCCATAATTTTAAAAAGTAAATAGATACATTACTTTACATACAATTAACTAAAACAATAATTGTAACCATTATTAAACGAAATAATTTTTTCTGTCATAATAATACAGAAAATTGTTTAAGTTAATTGTTTTATTTCACTTGAAAAGTTGATATTAATTACTAACAAACCGGAAGTGGTATCATGAATGTGCATCCGTCATCAAGTAGCTTACATGTTGCTGTATAAATCATGTTATATGAAAGAAATTGCTAACTTAATAAATAAGCGAGATAATTGCTGGGTCCATTAAAATATAACACCCTGTATATATACAGGGTGTAAATTTTAAAACGGGTCATAGGGCTATAACATAGAAAAACAGTTTTTTAGACGCCAAAAGTTTCTATATTAATTTATTGAAAAAAGAATTAGTGCTTATTATAAAGAAAAAAAATACGAATTTTTTGATACCAAACACATTACATTTCTGTTTCATATAAAGCCAGAAAATAAATTTAAAAATTTGCACAATTGAGGAAAAATATCATTAGCCTTGAAATTAGTAGAAACAAAACAAACAATTGTTGACTTTCGACGTTCATAAACGTTTTTAGCCCATTATTTGTTAAATTATTATTATTTTCGTTTTATTAAAAAGAAATCATGAATAACTTTTCTCATAAAGAAAAATTACAAATTATTAAATGGTTTTAATTGTTGTACATGTTTAATTTGTAAATACCTATTACAATAAATAATAATTGTTCCTTAAATAAATACCCTAGTATAAACTTTATTTTGATATTTGATATTAGTTCATAAATTAATAACTTTAATCTTTAATTGTCCTCTATCATGTTAGTAAAAAATGACAATGTTTTGTTACTGTCAGTTTCATGGCTAATGATATTTTTTCTTAATTGTACAAATTTTTAAATTTATTTTCTGGCTTTATATGAAACAGAAATGTAATGTATTTGGTATCAAAATATTCGTAATTTTTTTCTTTATAATAAGCACTAATTCTTTTTTCAATAAATTAATATGGAAACTTTTGGCCTCTAAAAAACTGTTTTTCTATGTTATAGCCCTATGACCCGTTTTAAAATTTACACCCTGTATATACATATATTGATAAAACTTATTTACAAAGAAATCAGTTACTCATGTCAACATATGATATATCACAGCAGTTTCGCTGTAAGGTCAATGTCTGAAATATAACCACAAAAAAGAAATATTTATCATATATTTTTATAATCCGGGAAATTGATAGTTGTAAATAAAGAATAGTATTTGACTCATGGCTATATTACATGCTCGTTAAATAATATACTATTATACGTACATCTATGTAAATATTATTATTTATTTGCTAAATAAATTTATTAGGAACTTTGTTAGAAGGTAGAAATCACGGGCCTTTATATTAAATGTTAGTAACCTTAAAAAATGTTATGTATAAAATTAGATGTTCTACAATTTAATAATATGATATATGATTAACGGGAAAATATTGCAATTAACGCATTTTAATCGCGACATTTTAACTTCAAAATTATTAATCGCGAAAATTTGCTAAGTGCTAAACTTTCCGCTTGTTCTTATTATTATTATTATTATTATTATTATTATCATTTCAGTTCTATATATATATATTTGTTTTGATTACACTTTCATCTACTTTTCCAATAATAATGAAATAAAAAATAAAACAATTATCGCTAGTTATCTTATAGTAAACAAAAATAATAAAACGTTTACATGTCCATAAATTACATAATGTGAAAAATTAAACTATAAGCAGCACGTGAAACAATTTTTTTACAAAACATGTCATAACTCACTAAGTATATCAAATAACGGGAAATAATGCACTCTATATCAAATTTTTTAGTATGAAAAAAAACAAAAGATTTAAAAAAAATATTATTTTCACTTGTAGTTCGTTCGGATAATTATTCAAATTTCAAAATTTAAATTACAGAAACATCATCTGAAATTATTTTTTTCACTACTAGCCTATAAACATATCATTAATGACTCATTATTGTTCCGTGAAATTGTTTTTCTATACTTAGAGATCAATTATTGACCAAGGTCAATAATAATGTTATCGTTTTCATTAGATTATTTTTGACACCAGATGTCATATTGCTTAAACTCAGTTGCCAGTATAAGGGGATAAATTTCGTTACTAATTCTTATAATTAAGTATATGCTAATAGTGAAAAAATAATATATACACAACGGTTTTGAAGAGGATTATTGTACTCGCGAATTATAATCCCTCGGGATTATAATCTTTCGCTCGCTCAATAATAATACTCTTCATAACCTTGATGTATAATATACTAGTAATGTAGCTTATGATATAATAATAAAATAAACATTACCCGAACTTTAAAATTGAAAACTAAAACTAAATACGAATTTCTAGAACTACTTTGAATTGTTAAGATCTCTAGCATGGTTTACATGATGAGTAATATTACCTATCCATTCTCTGAAAAAAAAGGCTGTTAGGATCTCTGCATGGTTGATATTTTAAGTAATCCTAATTTCTCATTACTCTTTTAATACGGTTTCGCTTAAAATTTACTTTTGAAAATGTGAACACTGTTCTCGAAATATATATTTAGTTTTATTTTCCATTAATTTGAAGGGGAGTAATTTTAAATTTTATCAATGAGTATAAAGTAGTTATGATACATACAAGTTAGTGAAATAACACTGAACATTTTTATTTCATTAACTGAGTTATCAACGCAAATTTTAGTTGTTAATATACACACGTATTTAATTTAAGTTACTATACCTTTTCAACTTCAATTTCAGAAAAAGTAAATTCAATTGTGGAAAAAGTACATGCAATTTCAGAAAAAGTAACTTCAATTTCAGAAAAAGTAAATAGAAGTTCGGTAAAGGTGAATTGATATTTTGATATTTTTTCTGAAATTGAAGCTACTTTTTCTGAAATTGAAATTACTTTTTCGATAATTGAATTTACTTTTTCTGAAATTGAGGTTATTTTTTTTGAAAATGAAGTTACTTTTTCTGAAATTAAAGTTGAAAATGTATAGTGATTAAACAAATATCCATCCAGCGTACCTACACAAGGACTTTTCGATACGACATATCGATAATTTATTGATTAATTTTCATAAAGCTTTATACCGATAAAAAATTAACGATACGTATCAATAACAAAAAACAAACTTTTTATCCTTATGGTGTTTTTTTCTTTTTTTATTGCCATGAAATATATAGTAATATTTTTTAAAGAAATATTTCAGTAAATACAAAAAATGAAAGTAAAACACTATACATTAAAATAATATGAGCACAATATTCAACTCGTGAAATTTCCCGCTCAACAATTTTTTTTTTCAAACAATATTTTTCATTTACATCCATTCATAATAAAGTTTTATAAAAAAAAAAACTCATTATTTACTCACCTACTGGGCAAAAACCAAATTCGAAAACACTTCCAACAAGCGGTAAAGGTTGCGGTCCCGGTAAATCTTTCAAAGAACTAAACTTTCTCTTTCGTTCATAATACCAAACAATAAACGAAACCACAATTGTTAAAAGCACTGTTAATATCATAAACACCATTTTAAATCACTGCTCCGATATGCACTGCTGAAAGACAATATACTAATAGACAATTTTCAAAGTCAAACATGAATCTAGTATACCACTTATGGATGTCAAAAGTAGGAGTCAGACTATCGCGTTTGAATTCGAACAGACTGATGTACTTCTCATGCGCGGTACTAAAAATAAAATGATCTTTAACTCGCTATTACTTCGCAAAAAGTATAACTATCTTCGAAAACCGGCTCTTTTATTTTTGAAAGCGAAAGCCACATGGGTGAAAGTTTTTTTATCGGCCTAGCCTTGAGACAAATTACACCAGAAATGTTGGTTATATCAAAAATATTGTACAGCAATAGTTAAATGTCTTATCCAGATTGTAACGACAGTCTTTTTATAAAATAACGAACAGCTTACGGCCACATTATAATATAGACATTGTCGCTTTCATGGCCGTAGCTAGACTATTTTCTAAGAGGGAACTAAAGTCATGTTAGGGAAGGAGCTGTAAAATAATAAAAAAATAATAATTAAGAAGATTAATAAAAACACTATAATCGTAAACCACTAAATAAAAATAATTGTTGAATTGATGATTGGCCAAGAAATTTCAGAGTTACGGAATTTCCTGCATTCATCACGTGTATGATAAAGTATGGGATATAGTACTCGTTAAAAATTAAATATACATTTAGAATATTAGAATACATATTTTGAAAGCAATATATAGCTGCTATAATTTTGAAAAAACATATCTAACATTATTTTCCTATAATAAATTATCTAAAATAAAATCATATACCATACTTTCTATCATTTCAAATTTTCAAGCAGCAGAATTACAATGCGCACGACCTCTTAGGTAACCGTGCACTTCATTGAAAAGGATGTAGGTACTTCCGAAGTAGCACTATTTCGATTTTTTAAATTTGATTTTATATTGTAAACAAGAGTTCCAAAAAATTAAACCTATAATTTGTAATGTACACCAAGGCAGTAAGTAAAATAGGTACAAAATAATAAAAAAATCATTTCATAATTTCCAATAATTTGACAAATTTTAAAAACAAGAATTGTTTAACAATTTTTCTGATAAGATAAATAGAGGTATTATGTTTTTTTTTGCGCAGAGGGCGCTCTAAAACTCTGGCATAAACTTTCATACTTTTTGAAAAATGTGAAATATAATGAGTCCATAATATGTTTATAAGGCTCTCTAGTAAAGTTAACAAAATAGTTACATATTTCATTGTTAAAATTTTATTTCAAAACATAAAGAAATAGATTAAATTTTATTTCAAAATATAAAGAAATAGATTAAATTTTATTTCAAAATATAAAGAAATTGATCATATTTGAAGTTTCTGTATTAAATTATAACTTCTTAGAAAAAAAAGTTTTGAGAAATGTAGGTAATTAAAAATAAATCTGATGCTAATTAAAAGTAGTTACTAGATTAAATGCCAAGGATATATGTCCATGTAAAATTGCGTATATATTGTTATTTCTGTTTTATGGAATGGATACCCCTGTTTTATAAAATAAACATTTTTTTTTAATTAATATCTGATTAAAGTGAACTTCATTTATCATATCATTGAATATTTTTTGTGATTAGTTGGAAGGTCAATGTATAGTGTTATCACTAACCATGATATAAGTACATTACTATTTTCAAATGTACATTTTCAAACACATACATAACAACAATAATAGTTTACAATTTTGAACAATTTCATGACTATAATAATTTCGAAAATTTAATAATCAACAGAATTTATTAATAGATTATTACGCAGTAAGCATGTAATGCAACTTATTACACGTGCGTAGAATAGTATTTACGAGTATTCTTTATCTAGACGTTATGATAACAAACTGCATTTTTTGAAAACTGTCATGAAAAGTTGATGTTTACGTGACAACTATCAACACGAAAAATTATAGTAATTGTCTACAGAACGCAAAAGACTTTTTCTGATAAAAGGAAGGAACACAATTTTAAAAAAAATTGAGCATCATCGTAAAAAAGTACAAACCAAAATTCTATAACTTAGAAATTATATGTAATAATAATAACCAACAAAATTTGAATTTTATTATTTATCTAATACATGTTAATATGTTTGCCGTAATTTAACCGACTTCATATCTCTTAAAATAACTGAAATTCCAATGTTGAGAGTCGAAAAAGAGACACTTTTTATATCCAGAATTTAAATAATTAAAGATTAGCTTATAACTTACCCAATGTGTTTTTAAAATTAGATACATCTGTATATTAGAAACGTAAATAATACAGCAATAAAATGTTCGAATGGGGTAATATATAAACTTGTTTTTCGCTATTCTATTACTATGAGTAGTTATTTAAGTAATTTTTCAATTTATTATCTTAAATAATTAATCTTGAAGACAATTTACAAGTCAGTAAAATAAATTACTAGTTGTAATTCAAATCAGACAGACAGTCGTACAATCAAAGGATATTTATACATAGTACAAAGTACAAGTACAAAAAAAAAGAAAGCATTTAAAATAATTTTGATAAAAAGAATACACTACATTCAAATTGTATTCAGGGCTATCCAAACTACACTTCTAGTATTCTATACTTTTCTAAGTTAAAAACAAATATTAGTTTCTATGAAAAAAACGACAAAAACTGTATTAACGTCTAAAAAAAATACTGACCGTATCAGAACGAGCTGAAAGTGTTAGTAAGTTTTTGCAAATGCTTTTATCACCTTTCTTCCATCATTTGTCAAACGTTAATCCCTCCTACATTAAGTTCCTAAGCTGACAAATTGCGTCATCTTGAGGAAGGACTAATAAAATATGGTAAAAAAATTCATCTCAGGTTCATATAATAAAATAACATTTCATATTTGATTCAGTTGACGTCTAGATTGACGACAAATGGAAGATATATAATAAATCATGGATATATAAATATTATTTTATTAGCAATAATTTTTATGAGGGCTATGTATAGATTGTAATATATAATATAGTTTATTTATTCATAATGCATTATTATTTTATTACATGTTTGTTTCTTGATCATTAATGTTATTTATAACTGGCTAATGGTGTTTTTTACAAACCTTATGAAAGTCACACTAGAATTATTAAGAAAATAAAGAATATCAGACTTTAGAAATTGATGCAGCAGGATTCCAAAAGGAGACTTTTAAAAAGTGGAAGGAAAGAACATGAATCTTATTCTCAATAATATATAATTATTTCATGACCCCCGTATATTAATCAAATATATTCCCATACCTATAACAATAAAAATTTTGTAAAATAGTTCGAATTATTTCCCATTGTTCATTGTATGTAGAAAATTTATTATGCATTAAAACTGTTTATATTAAAAATATTACATCATGAATACTGAATGCAACTATGGTCACTCTGTAAGTATGCATGTTTATTCATTGGAAAATAATATTTATATGCATTTATAATAAATATATTCTAGTTATCATGCAACGCATATTAATTTGTCACATAATTCATAAATCATTATTTTTAAAAAAACTTTTAAATATTAGAAAAACTTTACATACCTATATTTATTTTTATTAAGATAATTTTCAAACCTTAATTTTTTTTACTGTTTTTATAAACAATTAAAATTTATAATAGTCTTTTTTAATTAATCATATACGATATTATGTTATATTATTTTTTACTCTTATTTTATTTTGAATTTAAATTAATACAACAGATATAGAGAAAACAAAATTAAACGAAATGTGACGTCACACTGAACGCGTACAAGAAAAAAACAAATAAAATTGAATGAGATATAAAAAAAAAAAACAGATAAGAGATCTCTTTACTATACAAGTAAACAAAAATATGAGAAAAAAGGTAAATATTATGAAGGTTTTAAATATATGTTATTTTCTTTCTTATATCTGTTTTTCTTCACTAGAGTGATCATTATAATACTAAATCTTTAGAAAAATCTCTGAAAACTCGACTTTAAATTAAAAGGAACTTTTATCTGTTGAAAAGAAAAGTTTAAGGTACTTTACTATACCTTTCGCATTAATATCTCTTACCTTTTAAATAAATTCATATTTCACATTGTTAAAAAAAAATTGAAAAATTATATCATTTGTCTTTAATTACCTAAAACCTTGCTTTCATTGTATATTTATTAATTAGTTAAGGAAGTTATTGTCTGGTCAAAAAATTCGATGATGAGTTTATAATAAAAAAGCATGTTTCAGAGACCCCAGAATATGATTTTACTATATTTACAATGTTGTCGTTATGTGTGTATGTATGTGCGTGTGTAGGTGACGATTGTTTCGGAAAGCATACTCCAAAAGCACAAGTCCTCGAGTTTACATCCAAAAGAAGACCTGGTTAAATTTTGGTTATAATTGGTCAACCGGAAATGCCCTCATTTGCAAACATTAACAATTTAAAAAAAAAAAACGCATTTAAATAGCATTTATTGAGATTTTGTTATAATAAATATTAAAGAATATTTTGTTCTCTATGCACTATGATTGATTTTACTTCTTCATACTCAATGCATTTAAAAATAAGTAATTAAAAAGAAATTAATTTTCGTAAATCTTGCCATCTATTACTAATTCACAGATGTCAGTGTCAAGAATAAATGATTTACATAATATTGATGGTGAAATTATTTTACTGGGAATATATATATATATATATGTTGGGTTAGTGACATAGTTTTACAATTTTACAATGAAGTATGCCAAAACTTTAGGACCAAACCCTGTTCGAACAAACATTAGTTCGTTCTAGCATATTTTACAGAAAACATCAGTTAAACGGACCAAAACATCATCTAGATTTATGAGTAAGTGTTCTGTGATACATTCATCAGTTTTACAAGAAACTTTCTGTAAGGAATTTGTATAAATACATAGAATTGCTGGAAGGTTATGGGTTGGTCACATCAGATTTTCTTTTGTATTTTTTAAAATGAGTTGGAATTTGTAAGGTAAATTGTTTCTGATCTAATGAACAAAAAAATCAACAGGCATCTGTTTCCTTTAATTTACAAAGGAAGTATTGCACATATGATTTATTTTTTACTACTGTTACAGAAAGCTACAGTAGAATGCGTTTATCAATAAAATTTTCTATTCGTTTTAAATATTTAAAAAAAAAAACTATCTGAAAAATAGAGGTCAATGTTACAAAATTGATTTTGTATACAAACATGTTGCTATAATACCTATATTAATTTAATTCAGGTTAAGCTTAAGATACATTAGAAAGTTGACTAAAACCTTCAAATAGTGTCAGTGTCAAGAAGATTTTCTATTTATTTTTTACATATGTTTTCAATGAACTTGGTCACCCATGTTTTAATGACAACAATTTAATTTAAACAAACATGCTAAGTAAAGTGTTAAGTATATAATAAAATTGAAGGTTAAGGTTTTAAACACATTTTCTTACACAAATCATCACAACCTCGACAAATATTTCCTAACTTTTACAACTGTCAATAAAGAATGGACACCAATGGGGCAATTCTATGAATCCAAAACAAGAAATATGTAGAGTTGAAAAATGTTGTCTAAATTTCTAATAATAATATGAAAAAAAAACAAATAATTAAATGTACATCCCAGAAAAAGCTTTGAGAATGTCACTAAAACTGTTGATTTTTGACACTGACATTTATCTGTCATTTACAAATTTCTTAACATTTGGATTTGTCAACTAGTTTCTTTGGTGTAGTTTAGCCTGTGCGATTTATTACATCCGATTATTCTATATATTTAGTGTTTTTATCTCTTAATTTATAGAAGATATAATTTTTTTTTTAATTTATCAGATATATTACATGTTCTTCAATATTAATAATAACACAAATTTTCAAAATAATACCTATTTAGAAGAATTTTTTAAGAAACTACTGCTTTCAGTTACTAAAACCTTTTCAGCTCTTCCCATGAATGTCAGATTGAGGAATTCATAGTTAAACAGGTCTTAAGTCTTACAGTTTTCGAAGAATCTACCTTCCAACATCCACACGTACGCACAACACACACACAAACACACACACACACACACACACAAACACACACATTCTGTAATTTTTACCTGCATTATTTTACTATTAAAGTAGCCTCTTAATGGGGCAACTCATGCAATCATTATCTGAACATGTGTCAATACTATTTACATAATTATGTACAACATTTAAAAGATCTTAAGACGCACAAATGTGTACCTATGTACTTAGTTCAAAAATACATGAATGGGTGAAAAGTTCGTCTTAAATTAATTTTAGTATTAGGAAAGTCAGGATGGATATTAAGAAATTTGTAAAAAAAAAGGGACAGAGTTTTTTAAACAAAAATTTTATTTTTGCTAATTTATCGAATTTAACATCTTAAAAAATATAGAACAGCAGCAGATTTCTAGATGCTTGGCTCAAGGGGTTGCAAAAAATATTGAAGGGTGTTACTTTCTAGAACGTCAAATGTTCGCGTCCTTGGATTCGTGCAAGATGCAACGCATAAGACGAAGCGTGCGCGAAATTTATAGTTTTATAATCATTTTAATTCGTTTTAGTGATAATAATAGTTTTATGTAAATATAAACAAAATAATAAAATTCAAGTTGTTTATTTAGTACATGTATCTCTGTGTCATTGTTTATAATTACCTAGTCATTGTTTATAACTAATCAAATTGTTACAGAATGATTTACTATACGATGATGAATGTAAAATGTAAATGAATGATGGGAAAAATATTGATCTAGTGGTAGTGAGCCAGATGAAATCCTGCGAATATCTAAAAAAATAACATATTAAATGTTAATAATACGTAATTATTCTTATTTACATTAAAAACAGAGCCGAAATAAGGGGTTTTAATGACATATTTCAATTAAACTTTAGTTTATTTTATGAGAATAGGGCTGTTGCAAGAATTTTTATATGACTTCTATGCACACAATTTTAAAAGAAATTATTCCTTAAATAGCATCTAATTTGAAGATATCACGAAATATCTGAAACAGAATATGACGTCAAAGTACATACAGTTTAACATGTGACAAATTATCGTCTACTTTCAACTTTATAATAAAGTAAACTGTTTTCCTATTGGCTACGAATGACATGTTGTCTGTACTCCGGCGTCACAGGAATGGGAGGTTGTTATTCATAACTATTTACGAAAATAACAATAAACTATTGTTATTTTTGTTATTACTGTGATAAATATTGCATAAACTTTCATTTAAAATATTTTTTTAAAAATGTGAAACCGGCTCATTAAATATCAAATTATTTTTTCTGGCTACGTAAATGTTACTTACATGATAGCAGCCAGAGACCCTGACATTCAAAACCAGGTTCACATCTTTTTAGAATTTTATTTTAAATATATCTAGAATAATTTTGGAATACTTTCAAACGAAATAATCTCCGAAAGACTTAAAAACTGTCAGAGCTGTCAAATTAATTTCTGGTGACATAAAAACTGAGTAAGATGTTACATCAATTACAGGGGTCTTAAAAACCGTCAAATTAATTTCAGGCTGACTTAAAAACTGTCAAAGTTAATAGAAATTTGATAAATATGACGAATAGAAGAATAGATTATGAATATGGATGAATTAAAAGAAGTAAATATGTTTGGATACAATATTATAGTGATGAATGATTATTGCATGAATTAATTACAGCTTTGTGCCAATCATTATTATGTGAAATGACATGAATATACATATATACAAACTTGTTAAGATAACCTTTAAAATAAATATGCAATTTTTATTTCTTGTCAAAAACACCACAATTTGAATTAAAATGAATGAAATGCAACGTTACAAAATGCATGACAGCGTGCAAATTAACAATAATTTCAAAAATTAACCATCATTTGTCGCCACGCAAATGTAATTAATATTTATGTAACATCTACAAACTTTAACATGCATTTGTTCAGGAAACATGAAAATACTTTAAAAATTAAAATATGTACAGACATCAAATTTTTTTATCAACAATCATTATAGTAGCTATTTATGTTGTAAATGATGTAAATATTATTTTAATAGTTTATACTTTATATTAATACTATTTACCATATTTTAAACTTTTACCATTTCAAAAATTGATCTTTCTCCTTTCTCTATCTAAATCGCATTGATATTTTAAACTGACTTTTAGTGCTATTAACTCCAGAAGACCCTCATTGCAGGTAGTATTTATATATGAGAATACATAATATATTCATGTAATAATTTTATTGGATATATAGAATCTTTTCCCAGGAACTTTTTTATAGCATTTTTATTTCAATACTCTTATTTCTAAAAATTCCCACAGTTGTTCAGATACTCTAAAACTGCGTACACTTACGTAACATTCTCTTAACAATCAAATAATATTACAACCAAGTTTATATCTCTACCCATTTTTGAATTATTGCCCTAAAAGTCAATATACCCCACATTTAGATAAAAACTTAAAAAAAAATCAAAAATCTAATTTTTATGTATCTAGATACCTCTCAATGCGCTGATTAAAAATTTTGAAACCGCAGGTAGATATCTCGTTTCGTTCTCGAGATATTTAGATTTAAAGTTTTGCTTAAAACTGCCCATTTTTGGGTATTAACCCAAAAATGGGTTGAGATATGAATTTGATAACATCACCATTCGATTCTACGGACAAAAACACATAAGTATAGCACTTTTCATAATTTTTATCCAACCGCTTCATTTTTTATGAATAAAAGCTTGAAAACCCCTGATAATGACTAAAATCTGAAAAAATCGTAAGGGGTACACCTTAGATTTTTGCGATTTTTGACCATTTTTAGTTATTTTGCTTTAGTGCGGTGTTCAAAAATTTTGAAAATTGGTGTACTTATGTAATTTTGCCCGTAGAATCGAATGGTGTTGTCACCAAATTCATATCTCGACCCATTTTTGGGTTATTACCCAAAAATGGGCAGTTATGAGCCAAACTTTAAATCTAAATATCTCTAGAACTAAACGAGATATCAACCTGCGGTTTCAAAATTTGGAATCAGCGCATTGAAAAGTATCTAGATACATAAAAATTAGATTTTTGAAAATTTTGAAATTTTTATCTAAATATGGGGTATATTGTCTTTTAGGGCAATAATTCAAAATTGGGCAGAGATATAAACTATAATTATCAGTTAAAACGAAAAATGAAGCATCGATTATAGCATAAATTTGCTTATCCGCTGTTTTAACAAAATTAATACAATTTTTCAATAACTCTGTAGGAAACGCTCATAAAAACAAGGATTCAGGCCAGGATGAAAAACATATTTACCCCCGCAATAAAAAAGAGTATTCCATTACAGAATAAAAGGCACAAAGAAGAAACAACAACAAATGTTTTGTTGTGATGAAATAATGTGAAAGGTAGCGAGGCATTAATACTCTACAATCGGGTTACCCAAACAGAACACCTGTAGATATAGGAATAGGAAGGTTACAGTGATCAATACGGAAAGAAGAAAAGCGCATGAGCGGACCACAAAACGTGTGAGGTACCCGGGAAACCGAATAAGAAGTTTTTCACAAGCAATCGACGAAGTGACGGATTTAAATGCTAATAAGATATTCTAACTTGGATTTTAAATCAGATAACGCTTAAAAGGCAGATTTATCCGTATTAAATAAACTAAATTGAACAATTATTTTCATGAACATTTCAGGGTCAAAATTTAAACCCAAAACAAAATTTTATTTTGTACTAATCTTCTAAAAGTAAAGAAATGATGAAAATTTAAAAAAACGATGGAATTTAAAGATGTATAAATGTGTGGTGTTCTACTTGCCAAATATTTTATCAGTTTTTTTAATGAGCCAAAGATATCGTAGATAAGATGATGATAAGGTTAAATAACAAATATTTGAAATAATTTAGTATTCGTGCAGGTGTGCAATCTTTCTATAACTTAAATATTTACACATTTATTAAAATTCTTTTCTGAACTTCAGTTGTAAAACATTTAATTTTCTGTAACACCGATCTTAAGCCATGTACTAAACAAATGTATATATAAAGCTTTAAAAAGATTTTCAAATTGTAGCGTAGATAACAAAATAGTTATTTCCTACAGCCGTACGTAAAGTACATACTTAACGCACTCTTTACAATATGTAAATGCGTGAAGAATACTTTTCAAGCATTACTGTGGGAAAAGTAAATATGTTGCTAGGCAACGGTTAATTTACTTGTTAACTAACACTAACAATATTTTTGAAGATGCCTATACATTCATTCTTAGTATTATGAGAAATAGCATTAACATTTCGGTTGTAGGAAAAATATTGTATATGCAACTCGTGTCTAAATAGTATTTCTTATCTCGTAAAACATTGCACTCGACCAAAAAAGTTCTACTTTACACACCTGTTACATAAATAACTATTTTTGTGACAATATACTGATCTCAGGTACGAAACAATATTTTGTACGAGTAGTAGGTACTCATTTTCAAACTTTACAGATACTATGATATTACTGTACAAAATTCAAACACAAAAAGCTAGAAAGCTTAGAATAAGTGATGTGTTTCTTCGCAAACTACCTACTTGGTAATATCACTAGATGGCTACCAAGTAGGTAGTTTGAGAAGAAATATATATATATATATATATATATATATATATATATATATATATATATAAACTAGAGATGCACTCGATTTCGAGCTTTGGCCCGGCCCGGCCCGAAGCCCGCCTCGATTTCGAGTCGATCATCGAGCCGGGAGAAGATATTTTTATCGGGCCGAATCGAGCTAATCATTTTCGAAAATCGAGGCGAGTCGGACTTTTGATTTTGGCCCGGCCCGAAAATTCGAGCTTTTCGTGTCGGCCCGAAAAATCTTATAGTTCAACCAAATGCACAGTTTCCTTAATATTTTAATGAAAATGGATGAAGTTAAAAAGGATCAAAATGATTTAATAACAACACACTTCACATATTAAGAAAAAAAATGTATATTTTACTTCAAGAATTCAAGGTTATTCATTAAAGGATAATAATTATATTGTGATATTGCTATTATTATTGTTATTACTCGCATACTTAAAGAAAACTGATTCTTGTTCCCACTATAATGATTTCTTGTCCTATTTTTGAGCAGAAACAAAGTTAGATAAAAAATCCTTATGTAAATTATTATATTTTTTATATAAGATTTGTGAAAAAGTTGTTTAAATTCTTTGATAAACAAAGTGTTAAATACTTGTAGGTCTGTAATTTTTATAACAAAATTACACTAGAAGGGTCTCTTTTTTAACTACTTATGTTAACTAATGTTGAAAGTAAGAATGTAGAGATTTTTTATAAGTTTGATACGAAAAAAGTTAAACATTTCGCCTTAACATAAAAATCAACATTAGGAATGCCGGATGCACCCAATTTCGAGCTTTGGCCCGGCCCGTCCCGAAGACCGGCCCGATTTCGAGTCAATTTTCGTACCGAGGTAGATAATTTTTTGTCGAGTCGATCTTCGAGTCGGGCCGGTAATTTTATTTTTGGACCGAGTCGATCCAAACCTCAAAGCCTGGCCCGGCCCAGTTCGAATGCATCTCTAATATAAACAACATCGAGCATACTGTACGAATACATTTTCTACCAAAATTATATCCTTTACGATATAATATTCGGATTTAAAAATTCATAGATCTATATCACTGCGGGCATATTCATATCTAAATATACTATTTGCGTGCGATAAGCAATGTCAAATCCAAAGCTAATCACTTCATAGAATATCATCCTTAGGGCACACATCACGCACATTGTGGGCGTCGCACTAGTTGCATGACAATCAATTTCGCTATCCAATGTTCTCAGAAACCACAACTTATGTGTTTAATTATTAACGTCATCACCCCGCCATTTAGAGCCTGAGTAAATGTACCAATAAAATATTTCTGAATATGTATTCGATATATGTAAGTAAATCATAAAATTTGAAATAAATATTATGAAATAAGAAGTAAATATATTATAGACTTACCAAATGAAAATGAGAAGCTCACGTGAAGACACTTACCGTCTGAAAAAAAAAGAAAATAATATTATTTATCAATACAGTACATACATTATATGTAAGATTCTTAAATAAAATTGTAAAAGTACAGTAAAACCTCGATTATCGGAACTTTGGTTATTAGAAACACGGATTATCGGAAAGTACTGACGAGAGTGAATCCACTTTCTCTGGCCATCAAGCATTTTTTGATAAATATCGGCACTTAATTTTAAATGAAGTCCAGTACTAAGAAAAAGTTACGTACCTACATTTTGTCATGTTATGAAAATATTTTAAATGATTTTGTACCAAAATAGTTTTAAAATATAAAATTTAACATTCATAATTTTCAAAAAAAAAAACTATTGGCGCTATAACGATATGACGTCACAACTTCAATATAGTTATTGTACTACTAAGCGAAAAGAATATAATTTTATATTATTAAAAATTTGTGCAAATAAAATCCATATATTTATATACAGGATGGTGGCGGTTAGAGGTAAAAATAGGGATTTAACATGGAATCCTAGTTTTAAACAATTTTCTGCTCTCCTGTTCATTTTACGGAAAAAGTTTTAAAGAATTAAAAGTTGCACACAAAACTGTTTTTACATGATTTATTACGTGTTTGGTTTATTCAAAATTTTAAAAAGAAATTTAAAAAGTACCGTCAATTAGTAGCAATGGCCATGGAACTTGTTTTCTTTTTTCTGTTTTTACCTCTCGCTGAGAGGTATTGGATTCATGCTAAAATTCGCATATCCAGATTTTATTGAATAAGCACGATTTAAGGCCCTACAATCCGATTATAACATTTTTAAAATGATGTTTGTGTGTGTGTGTGTGGATGTGTGTATGTGTGTGTGTATGTATGTATGTATGTCTGGATGTTGTAGTCACGATTCCTCAAAAACTATAAGACTTAAAAAATATTTAACTGCAGTTTCCTCAATCTGACATTCCTGGGAAGAGCTGAAAAGGTATTGGTAACAATTGAACAACCGGAAGTAGTAGTTTCTTAGAAAAATTCTTCTAAATATAATTTTTGGGAGGTTTTTTTAATTAAATATTGAAGAACATAAAATTCTTCATCTAATACACTTAAAATTTTTATTATATCTTGTATATATTTAGAGACAGACACTATAATTTATATAGAGTGAACTAATCGTAGAGGCCAAGGCACTAAGGAAACCAGTTGACAAATTCCAATGTTTATAACATGACACATGTCATTGTCAAATATCAACTTTTTTAGTGACATTGTGAAATCTTTTTCTGGGAAGTATATTTAATTTTTCTTATTGTTTTATTACTAAATATTTGAAATTATAGGTAAAATTGTGGTAAAATGCATATATCCATCAGAAATACCGCCAATCTGGTTAATAAATTGGAACAATCTCTGACATGAAAATGATATAAAATAGATATAATTAGAATTATATGTGTGCAGAAGACATGTTAAATACAATAAAAAAACAATATTTGGGTAAAGTTCTGTAATATTCTGTTATAAAACGACGGTTCGAAAGCGAAGTGCAATACAGTACATATATAGCCTAATATGGAAATGGCGAGAGGTCTTGTGCTGGCCACAACAGATTTTTTATAAATTATTTATAGTCAAACTAACTTTGGGAAAATAAATCCCGTATTTTTTATAACTAGTTCCACCATAATATTTCTTTATGATAAAGACACGTTCCTCATTCGAACAATCAGCAATATTTAATTTAATTTACTTCTAAATTTTTTTGAAATGAATGATATAATTTTTTTTTACAATGTCATAAGTCATCGCCATTGCTACTACTAATTAACTAAACTTTTTAATTTTTTTTTTTTTTAATTATGAAGAAACCAAACACATAAAATATGTAAAATCTTAAAACGGGACAGCAGGAAATTGCTAAAAACTAGAACCCCATGTTAAATCCTTATGCTCACCTATTACATAAATGTATGAAACTCATATTTTGTATTGAAATAAAATTCTGTTTTGAAATTTTGACGCCTCATGTGTGCTTAGACTAAAAGAAAGGCAGTCGACAAAAAATGGAAAAAAAAACTCGAATGGGTCTATGATCACAAAAGATTGGGGACTCCTGATTTATAAAGACAAATAGAGCAAATCAGTTCAAAAACTACTTCCATTCTTCATGTCTGAAACTCTGCACAATTCGGAATTCCTTTCAACTCCCGAGTCTTGTTACTTCATTCGTAGCCTTTAGAACTCCATTGAGCATTCTCCTTCATTCGGGCATTCCTCCCATACTTCTCGCTCTACTTCGCATTCTACTTCGAGTTCTATTTCGCATTCGCAGCCTGTGAAGGTACTTACTTCACTCACGAAACCAACCAAGGCGGTCTGTGACGTCACGAACGACAAAGTAGCAATAACTTCGTGTCATTCGAAACGAGATGCTGTTTATCATTCAAGTGTTTGTTGCTGGTTGCTAGGGTACAGATGCTCAAGATGGGGTGTAAATTTTTTAGTGAAATTTAAGAAAAGGAATATTAAATTTTGTTCCTTTTCTTGAATTTCATGTGTTGGAATAATAAATTGTAAGCTGTAAAAATATCTACAGCTATTGAACGAATCAAATACGATTATATTTTATTAGCATATAATTAATATAGTCCTAATAAATAATAATAATAATAATATACTTCATTGAGAAATAAACCCAATGGCGAGATTTAGCCATGGCTGATCTTCCACCTATATATTAATAATTATAGTTATCAACATTTGTGAAAGATATTTTTAATAGCATTAAAAGTCACTATAAATGTTGACAAAATTTGTTACTTTTTACCTCTCGCTAAGAAAGGTATCGGATTCATGCTAAAAACCGCATATCCAGGTTTTAATGAATAAGCACGTTTTAAGACCACTACAATCCGATTTTAACGCTTTTACGATATCTCTGTGTGTGTGTGTGTGTGTGTGTGTGTGTGTGTGTGTGTGTGTGTTTATGTGTGAATGTTGTTCTACATATTATTTTTTTTACCTTCCGTCACCTTTAGGTAAGGAAGGTATTGTCTTTGGTCAAAAAATTCGGTGGTGAGTTTTTAATGAAAAAGCACGTGTGTAACAAATTTTTCTCCGACGATAACTCCAATACTACAATTCTAAAAATTATTTAACAAGTAACCAAAAAATTATTCAAATACGCTTTAATGAAACTCTGAGATTTATTTCGTAAATATTTATAATTCTTTCGTATACCTCTTCTGTACATCCATATAAAGAGTTGATTAGATTTTGGTTATAATTGATCCACCGGAAGTACCCTTATTTGAAGTTTTTAACAGTTTTTCTTAAAAAAACGCAGTTAAATATTGTTTTTTGACATTTTGTTATTATACATATTAAAGAAAATATTCTTCTCTATACAGTTTGATTATACATTTTCCTTCATATTCAATAGATGTAGATTTAAAACATTATAAAGAAATTAATTTTCAAAAATTAGTCAGCTTTGCTATTTATCATGGAAACAGCTGATGCTGATATATTAAAAAAATTCTAATTGACAGATGTCAGTTGCAAGTGCAAAACCAAATATGGAAAGTGTAGGATCACAAAATTGGTATGTCATAGTGCTCCTCGCAAGTGACACGCAGAGAATGGCCAAAGAGAAGATGGAAGGAATGTATCGCAGAAGACTGAAAGGAATGCCTGTGTCAAGAAGATGTGTTGGACAGGAATGAGTGGAAGAAAAGAGGAAACAGCTACCTCTAATAAAATAGGGGAAGCTGAAGAATAAGAAGAAGTGTCAAGTGCATTTTACTTAGTGTATGTTTATGTTATAATTTTATTGGATTTATAGAATAGAAATAATATGTGTTCTTGTTTGATTTTACATGATATTATATAGAATCTGTTCCAAGGACCTTTTGGTATAGGATTTGTACAATATACATCGAATTGACGGAAGGTTTTGTGCTGGCCACAACAGATTTTTTAATTATGTTATTTCAAATATTAAAGAATATACAATTCTCTATCCGTTGCATTTAAAATTTTTATTATATCTTCTATAGATTTACAGATAAAGCAATATATAAAATATTCTATTGTAATTAATCTCACAGCACAAACAACTCCACAGAAACTATTTGAAAAATTTAAATGTTTGTAATTGACGGATGTCAGTGTCAAAAATGCAGAGATATTTCTGTGAAAAATTTTAATGTTTTTAATTGACGGATATGTGTTAGTGTCAAAAATGCAGAGATATTTCTGAAGGCTTTTTCTAGGAAGTACTTTAAATATTTCTTATTTTATTATTAGTTAAATATTTAAAATTATAAATACTTAATATGTATAATATATACCAGGGTCCTGTAGCCGCGTGCCTGAGTGTCTGGTCGCGAACCTGGGGGAACCGGGTTCGATCCCGACCGACGCCAAATATTTCCAATTTTAAATGGCACAAAAGTGACCCCTGTGGTGCACTCTCCACGCCAGCTATGAGTGCCCGTGAGGTGACGCCTGGTAAGCGCCCACACGGTAAAATATATCGTCATCATTACCGATGTCTACATGTGTTGTAGATACTGGCACACCCAGAAATGGGTAATATGCCGTGATGATATATTTATTTTATTTTATATATACCAGTTAGAAACACCGCCAATTTCGTCAATGAATTGGAAGAAACTCGAACTTTTAGAACAGTAGGAGAAAAAAATAGACGTACATTAGATTTTTTGAGAGTACCAGATATGTTAAATACAATATTTATGTAGCCTAATATGGATATGCGAGAAGTTTTGTGCTGACCACAACAGATTTTTTCTTGAGAATCACTGCCTGGTCGGAAAAAAATTCGGTTCATTACATTAGATAAATAAATTAGAAATTGTTTGCCAAATCAACCTTTTTTGTACCTCTTATTATATAGTTCTCGAAATAACAATGGTGGCCCGTCTAAAATGAACACGCTGTATACATATATATGCAGCTTCCTTGTTTTATAAAAGATTCCATTGTGTGGTCTAAATATTCAAGTTATTTCTTAATTTAATTATAAGATCTCATTCAACTCCCTTGTCTAACTACTTATTCTGCCTCATTTACCTCAAAATTACTTAGGAGTTCCACTTTCCTGACCCAATTTTGTCCTAAGTTAAGTTGTTAAAAATACGAAAGACAACAAATTCAACAGAAAGTTGAAGAATTTAACATTTCTTTTGAAAATTATAACTTTAACTTTAACAAGGTATTTTACAAGTGACTATCCTACATGTTTCAGAAAGGCATGGGGAATTTTAACAATATTATATGTATTATATAATAATTACCAAAGGATTTTTTCTTAAAATTTATTAATATTTTTCTCATACACACACACCCACATTTGCCAGCATTTACGAATACACAGTCAAAATTTACTGTTTAAATTTACCCTGATTGAACTATGGTATTTTTTTTTATTTATTTTTTATTATTGTCGGGAGGTGTACTGCGACCTTTCTAGCCTATTGTACCCTCCATGTTTCCTCCTATTCTAGGAGCCCTGTATGTTTTGTAAACTCCAGGATTTTCTTTAGATTAATGTCCTTTAGTGTCTCAGTGTACAATTTCTTTGCTCCGAAAAGACTATGTCTGCTTGCCATAAATGCTTCGCAGTGACATATTAAGTGTTCAGGGGTTCCATCCTCTTCTCCACATCCTCTGCATGTTGGTTCTTATTTGAGGCCCAACCTATGCAAATGTTTATTTAATTGACAGTGTCCTGTTACCAGTCCTGTTATTAGTCTGACATCTTGCTTGCTCATTACAAATAAGTTTGTAAGTTGTCTGTTCTTTTCTTGGATGGCTCATTCAGGAAGAGCTTGGAATGTCTTTGGCCTGATGTGGCTGTCCAATGCCGTTTGTGCTATTGCCAAAGCAAAGTATTAAGTTCTTGCTTAACTGTTTGCGTAGTTATTCCGCAAGCAGGTTCTGGTCCTATAAAAGGTATATTTGTCCCATATTTTGCAAGATGGTCGGCTGCCTGGTTTCCTTCAATTTCTGAATGCCCGGGTACCCATATCAATCTTAATTTATTCGTCGCTCCTAAGGCATTCAATCTGTAGATGCAGTCCAGAATTATGGTAGAAATTTTAGGCCTCCAAAACAGGTCATCGAACCCGCCAAAAACTGGGTTAGTTCAGGTTTAGGTTAATTTGTATTTTGAGAGATGGGTTCGTGTGCGGTTAATTAATAAAATTTGAGGTTTTGTTCCGGATTCGGGTTCAGTTTAACTTAATGAAAGTTGAATTAATGTTTTATGAATAACAATCTTTATATAGAAATAATTTAAAATGAGAACCGAAATTTATGCAAGACAAGAAAGGAACACAATTTCCATGAAAAGTCAACACAGGCAGCAACGGTATATTATGATTACACTTCCTTTTCGAACTGAAAAAGAACCCGAATTTTAATACCCGATTCGGTTCCGCCTCGGGTTCAATCCAAAAATATATCGGAGGTTCGGTTCTGGGGTTGGGTTTGCTAAAATATTACGGTTCGATTCCAGTTTTGGATCGTCGTTCGGTTCAGGTTCTGGTTCGATACCCTGCACCAAAATTACCCAAATCAAACGTTAGGTCGGGTTGTAGATTGTAATCATGTATCCGAGAGACTTAACAGAAACAATTAATAGCTACAGTCAGTGTCGTTAGTGTCACTAGTTTGAGTAATTGAAAACAGTAGGGTTCGTTCACTGTGTTTAGAATGAATCTTATCTATGGTGAAGTTGAAGGCAACAACAGAGTTGTAGTAAGGTTGTACCGAGAAAGGTTTCCAAATCGCCACGTTCCGCATCGCATAGTGTTTTTAAATCTTGATTGACATCTGCCGATATCAAATTTTCATTACAGTTTACAGTACATTTGATTCAAAAGAATAAGGGATAATAAAATCTGCTCTCTCATTAGTCATTTTTAAATTCCTGTAGTTCTTCATTGGATAATAAAGAAAAAAAGAGAAGTGCAGAATAGAATGTCTTTTGATTCAGAGGTGTCGCTTATTTACCGAACTCATATACTCATATATTTATATCAACTTTTTAAAATGCATTGAATCCGGTCCCGCAAGCCGGGATTTATTAATTCACCTAAATGCCAACGAACAGCTTATTTTGTTTATATATTTCTCTAAAAACAACAATAATAATCTAATGCACAAAAGACACGATTGGAGAAGTTGAGCCGAGTTTTGCGCTTTAGCTTACGATATTGTAACCGAAACCATTGCCTTTTAAAATAATGTTAACAATGTACAAAATGATTCCTGCATATCTACATTGAATTTCCTTTATCGGTTTTACTATTCATAAGGGATTAAGGTAAGTATTTTAAGATATCCTTAAGCAACAATGAGCTTATCCAGTTACTATGAAAATCCTACGCTCTTCCCAAAACCCTTATCTGTATTCCAGAGAGTTAAGCTGGATTCACATGGACCGTTGCGGCCGTCATAACAACTACTCTGTTCACATGCTCCGTCATATCAGTGCGCACAGTTCCAAATTTGAAAAGCAAAATATTACGAAAACATACGTTTTGACCTCAGTGTCATTGCCGGTTGACACAACTATAATAAGTTTTGTTTCGCCGGTTTCGCCATTAACATATTACAAAGTAATTGTTTTACTTTCATTGCACCCTAAAAGAAGCATAAAGAAATACAAATGATTTTATGTCAAACTGGTTTAAGTTAGTATTATTGAAATCTGATCATGTGCAGTTAAAATTTACGGCCCGTCAACGAAGTCAAAAATATTTCAAATGTTTCAATAGCAGCCGTCGACGTTCGTAGCGTCGAGACCGTTCGTACCGTACGAATTCAACCAATCACAGCACAGAATGGTGTAAACGATGAGCAATTTGACGGTGTTAACGGTATATGTAAATGAAGATTTATCCTAAATTTCAGTTCGTCGGCCTTTCGTTCACACTTTCCTCGTACTCCCTTAGGCCAGTGACGTCGATATCGGAACTCGGGGAGAATACCGGAATTTATGGGGTGTCTATTAAGAGATTAAAAAGTCGTTCCATTCCGCTAATGTAGTTTTTATCGCCACGTGGTTAGAGGGAGTGAAGAACGTTGATAATGTGTTTAAAAAGTGATTGGAATAATTGATTATACGTGTAGTGGTTAATTTAATGTTTTAAGCTATAAAAATATTCGCTTAAATTTTTATTTAATTTGGCAAAGATATTTGCATAATTCAATTAATTTGGGTACAAATCCATTGATTAAAATATAACAGATTGATACTATACGTTTATAATGAAGTCAAAATTTATTTCCTTTTTAATAAAGAAAATAGTTACCAAGTTTTATTTCGACAAAACACTGTCACAAAAAAATTACGCATCCTTTGAGCCAATAAGATGCTGTATTTTTACAAGTAAGTTTTGATAAGCAATTTTTTTTTTTTGTGTCTAGGAACATATTGTTTATATATCTGTCAAAGTTGATTTTTGTTCTGTTATTACCTATTTTTGAAATATTGCCCCAAAAGTTAACACCTCATATTTAGATAAAAACTTCAAATTTTTTAAAAATCTAATTCTTATGTATCTAGATACTTCTCAATGCGCTGATTTCAAATTTTGAAACCGCAGGTCGATATCTAGTTTCATTCTCGAGATATTAAGATTTAAAGATTTGCTCAAAACTGCCCATTTTTGGGTATTAACCCAAATATGGGTCGAGATATGAATATGGCGACATCACCATTCGATTCTACGGACAAAAATACATAAGTATAGCAATTTTCATAATTTTTGTCCAATCGGTTTATATTTTATCAATAAAAGCTTGAAAACCCCTGAAAATGGCCAAAATCTGGAAAAATCGTAAGGGGTTCACCTTAGATTTTTGTGATTTTTGGCCATTTTCAGTTATTTTCCTTTAGAGATTTTATGCGGTGTTCAAAAATTCTGAAAGTTGGTGTACCTATGTAATTTTGCCCGTAGAATCGAATGGCGTTGTCGTTAAATTCATATCTCGACCCATTTTTTGGTTATTACCCAAAAATGGGCAGTTTTGAGTAAAACTTTGAATCTAAATATCTCGAGAATGAAACGAGATATCGACCTGCGGTTTTAAAATTTGGAATTCAGCGCATTGAGAAGTATCTAGATACATAAAAATTAGATTTTTGAATATTTTGAAGTTTTTATCTAAATGTGGAGTATATTGACTTTCGGGGCAATAATTCAAAAATGGGTAGAGATATAAACTTGGTAGTAATATTATTTGATTGTAAAGAGAATGTTAAGTAAGAGTACGCATTTTTAGAGTCAAATTAACGGAAGGTCTTGTGCTGGCCACAACAGATTTTTTATTTTAGAAATAGACATCCGAATACCATTCGTGGTTGAATTTTAGGCCGTGGTTAGAGCCCCGAACGCGGCACTATGTTAAAAAAATTACAGTCCCAAAGAGGCATGGCGAATCAACCAAATCTCAGTGAGGCATGGTTCAGTAATAGAAACGTTCGGGACTTGTGCAAAAAAAATTAAAAACCCGAACGCGTGCAACTTTTATAAAAATAACTTTAAACAATCGATACCTAAACGCACCCTCGCATTTAGATGGACAGTGATTAGGTATCACAACACGTAATCTGCCCACCCAAATTAGCATCACTATACTTGCCGTCAAATAAGTATGGACTGGAAATTTCTACATTGTTGTCAATGTTGAAAATGCTAATTTATGAAGAAGCGACAACATCGTAGAGCAAGGGACAGGGTGCGGAGAACAGACAAATTTGAACATCAGTCCATATTAAGTTGTAGGCGAATATAATATCCATTATTAACTAAATTACTCATAGGATACATCACCCAAGCAATCTCTAACGAGCGCGTAAACCAAGCGTATTCGGGACTTCAATTTTTTAGCACGGTCCTGCGTTCGGGACTGTAGACACTTTCTAAATTTTATCCTGGCAAAATTTTCCGATTACTGTACTCGAGCCTCTTGTTAATTTATCTCGTAACATCGATCAAAAATCACTCGCTTCACAGCTAGTGATTTTCTTGTCAATGCCACACTATAAATTGCTAGGCAACCTGCTCTCGCAACTATCTGAAAAAAATTCCGTCAAAAAATTATCTCTTATGATATATTACACTCGTTTATGACAATAGTTTACACAAATTTATAAATTCAAGATTAAACAATAGTTTAACATTAAAACAACGTTGACAAATTGTTTTCCACGGCACTCTTGCCCTAGAAACCAAAAACGCTACGAACAATATTTTACAATTATTCTCGGTTAGTATTCTCTCTACTCTATACATATTTACTTGAAACAAATCACAAATGATAAAACGTCATATAAATTCCTCAATTTCGAAACATATTTAAAATTCATACATGTGCAAAAAAATGTAAGCCGCTAAGCTCAGTCAGAACAAAATAAAACAAGAACAAAAAGTTGGAATATATGCAACAGAAATTGTCATTCACGTAGCGTAAGCCTTGGCACGTGCGGATGAAAAAACGTCATCACGAAATGCAGACGGAAACCAATTTCACCCAGGTGTAAAATATTCAGAACGCAATCCCGAGGATATTAACGAATTACAGAGTTCGCCGTTAGAGAGGTTGAAGGAAGATGAAATCGCAGCTGCCTTTGAAACTGACATTTGCAATATCTCACCTTCAGGTGTTCCTCAAGGTTTCATTTTTGAGATGCTTTTATTTAACATTTTTATCAATAATGTTTCTAAATATTTCAAGTTTGGCAAATTTTTCAGTTTGAAAGTGGGTATAATTTGGGAGTAATAACTTAAAAATGAGCAAAATTATGAATTTGATAGTAATATTAGCAAATACTAAATAAAATACCATGTAAATATATCAATATTTATGAGTTATGAACAAAAAAATCAATTTTTAAAAAGAAAATTTTACAAAATGAACATTTACCTAAATAGAGATGCAATGGAGAAACCGGCTACTATCCGGTATCCGGCTTATATTGCCAATTTATTGATATCCTATAAGTACCACTTACTAAAGAAAAAATAATATTAGTTTTTAAAAATTAAATAGAAATAATCACAGATTTTTCAGATTATCGAGAAGCTTATAAACATTTGGAAACTATAATTTATTTATATTTCCTACCTAAAACCTTTACTACGCCATTCAGAAAATATTCATTGATTAAATTTGGTTAAATATAAAACAAAAACTTTCCGGACGTCTGGACTACCCTGACGTCATGGCTAATTCTAACACCTTTTTGCTCCGGTAGGAAGTTTATTTTTACCGGTTATTTGTGTCCCATTCATATTCTTCCATTGATTACATAATTGCGAAAAAGCTCTATAATAAATATCTGTAAAATATTACAAAAGGAAAGCTAAGTTTATTTTTAGTTTGATATTGTTTCCCTCAAAAATAAAAATGGCACTTACATCTTTTTTGCATTTACATGTTTTTACAGGAACTTTTGGTCTCAAACACCCATAGTCCAAATATTGTAAATATAATCAACTTTCAAGGATACCAAACAGTATAGTAAAACTATTTCTTGCAAAAAGTATTTTAATCACAAGTTACATTTTAAAGTTTGAACGTTTCTACAAAAAGTCCTATAAAAATTATTATTTACGTATATGCTATTTAATGTTTAAATACAGAAATTTTTAACAGCAATAAGGAAGCTAAAAATTCACAAAAAGGATTAGATCGTTTTTGCCAAAAACTCCTCAGTTATATACGAATACAAATACGTGTAATATCTAGGAGTATTTACAAATTTAGCTTTACTATTTCTTACTGTCAATGAACTTACAAAATAAGACATTTTGCTCTATTGTATTGAAGCAAAAATATATTCAAATCAATATTTATGTTGGTTATTGATGAATGACAATAATAAATATTTGTACTTATAGCATGTTTGTCAGTCAATGCACTCCTTCCAAACTTTCAAAATCAATAAACCTCATATATTTCAGAATAGCTTACAATGCATTGTAAAATATCGGAGAAATATTTATACTTCTCTCGTGTAACATCCATTATTAAATTCTTCTGAAATATAGCATAAAAGTTGGAATAGTAATACATGTAGAAGTTATAACAACATTTCTAGCATTCCAGTATATTTCAAACTTTTCTACAACCCCCAACTTATATACAGGATGCCCCCGACTTAATAACTTTGTTGTACCGTTTTGTTATGAGGTATTGGATGGGATTCTATAACTCGATAACGGTACCGTTATCACTATGGAAGATCTCATTTTATTTGACAAGTATGACGTAAATATACCAATCATCTTATAAAAAATACGTTTCAGTTACAGAATCCCACCCATTGACGGATAAAGATTAGAGTTACTGACGGCAATCAAATTGTTGTTTAAAAAAAAAAACTGAGTAAACTCTGTATTATAATATTGTAATCATAGTCATCTATACAAAAAAGTAAAGGATGCAACCATTCTTAGTCAACCTTGTAACTCTTCGAAACTAAATATTAATTATTGAATTTCAATCGTCGCTTATTTGTGTAGTGAGGATTTTTATATTTCAGAGCTAGTGAAGTGTATCAGTGCATTCTATTTGTGTTTGTGTATCTGCCAGCGGGCTACTCTGGCCCATTTCTCTTCAAGTCTACAGCCCGGTCTTTCGAGCCGGTACGAGCTCAAGATAAACGGCAGATGCCGTTTCCAACCTAAAGCCGGCGACTGACTGGAGCCAAAATGCTGTATTGTAACACGAGCATTGGCTAGTCGAACAGTAGTGCTTCACTGTACTGTCGGTTTTTTCCTGAATCCCATTGATTGTTACATTACAAGTCAGTGCAGGTCGGCTTTCCTCGTTCTGAGCGTACTTTTTATGTCGATTCAATATCATTTAGTCGTCATAATTCCATCACGTATCTATTGTTTTTGTTTATACACGAGCAGATATTCAAAATCGGTGGACGATATTCGAACAAAATTTTTGTACTGTCCACTAATTTCTTGATTTTTTAAAATATTCAATAATATCACTCCACCATGAATATTTCTTTGTCGAAATAAATTTATCTGCCACCACCTTTTTGATTTTTTCTTGATCATTAAATAGTTGTAGCCCATTGTAATAAATACAGCACTCGCAACTCATAGGTCCGATATTTTGAACGAATGAGAGTGGAGCTCTGTTGAACTGAGCATTCAAAACGAGCATTCATGTGTGTTATTTGAAAAGTTTGTAATGTAATGCTCGTATTGAGCATTACATTACAGCATTTTGGCTCCAGCCAGTCGCCGGCTTTAAGTATCCATTACCGTTGCATCAATTTTTCCGCCATTTCAAGGCAGAACCACGCCACGCCTGCTAGATCTTTCTTGGTCATCGCCGCTTCAAGACTCAGCTAGCGTCATCTTTGAATCCCGCTGCCAATAGCTACTGAATCTACACAGCAACCTACCCAAACGAGTTCCTGCTTTCCCTTGTACATTCCTTGTGTCCTATTTGGACATGGTCAATGCTCTGTTATTTATCCGAGTAGTACCTCATGTCAAATCGCGAGTATCCGTTCTTTTTTAAAAAAATATACACAGTTCATTCACATCTCTTTCACAGGTGTATTCCTTAGATAATTTTAAGCCAAAAATATCTTGTACGATGCATGGCAATCAAAAAAAAATCCGTGAAAAAAAATAAATGTGGCAGAGATGATGGGAAAGAAACAGAAAGATAGAAAAAGGAATAAGGGGATAGAGGAAAAGTTTATAGAAAGATATAATGGAGACGATTATATTAGTATGGACATGTCATAAGGGGAGACGAATAATATTTATATTGGAAGGAGAATGAACAGCTTAGTAGTAGAGAGTAGATGAAACAAAGGAAGACAAAAGAAAAAATGGAAGGACTGTGTCGCAGGAGACTTGACAGAAAATGAACTGAATGAGGACGACACGGAAAACAGAAATAAATAGAAGAAGAAAATCAGGAATAGCAACTCGTACTGAATGGAAAACATAAAAGAAAAAGATAGCAAGTAACATACTAGTCAATATCCACGATTAATTAGGCTACTTTTCTGTCCATCCTTGTTTTGCGAAAAGTTTACCATTAGCTTAAAGGAGAAAGCTTCGGAAAAAATACGTCCTCGCTTTTTTAATTAATGCAGGACGACGCTCTAGGCTTAGTTGATGTCTTAGACTTAGACCGAAATAAACTGAGTGGATAATACAAATATGCGCACCCTGTGGCCATGCGAGTATAAGTACAAAAAAGAAGAAGAATTGGGTGCAACACAATTTAAAATTTAAACTACTCTTTCCTCTTTGCATAAATTTTCAAGAGCGCTCGAACTCGAAGCAATTCAACTGTTCATAAAATGAAACATTTCTCATTTTGTTCATTTTACAATCACTGCCTTCCTTGGACATTACCAGAATACAAAATTCCTTACAAATTTCCCTAATAGGTAAAATTACCTACTTCGTTCATTTAAGATCCTAGTTAGCTAGAAAAGAAAAAATCGAGTTGCCCACGCTTTTGTCCTGAAAGCTCCGATGTGAGCCGATCGAAGGCGACTATAGCCGACTGAAAACCATATAACACAAGCGCCTGGCGTATGGATCGACGCTTTCAGTGAGTGTCTGAAACTGAAAAGCTTCGTGGCGGTAGAACTACCGACTACTACGCTAAATTTTATTTAAATTATTTATTTTTAGAGTGATTAGTGTTTCGTTGCTTGAATTAAACTCTCAAGGAAATTGTAAGTAAATTTAAATTTTTTTATTCATACTATTATAAGTTTATATTAAATCATATTTGAGACTTTGTTTATATTTATGCATAGTATTTGCTATAATTTTAAAAATATTTATTTAATATTCATAATTATATCAAATAAATTCCTTGATAATTGTATCAAGAATAATAACGCAGCATGTATTTAATCGTTTACAAAACAAAAGCACGTGATATCAAAGTTACAATTTATGAACTTACGTCATACTAAAATATTTAATATGTATCAAATATATGAATTTATAACTTTAAACTTATTTCTTAGAAATTCATATTATATTTTATAAATAATAAAGTCTGAAAATAAAAACCAGGCCATGCCAACAAATTTTAATGTTATACTGTTCTATATTCTAATTTTAAATAATAAAAGTAATATATCTGATACATAACATTTATTTCCAGTAATATACATACTTAACAAACATGAAAGCTATTATTTATTTATGCCAGTGACATTTATATATCAATTACTAACATTGTAACATTTAAATTTTATTTATTAATTAATACTAAAATCAAAAATTATACCAAAATAAAATTAAATGCAAATAAAAACTATATAACATATTTCAAGAACAATGCTCATCTTCAGTAGTAAAATATACCTTATACTTTATTAAAAGGATAAAGAGAAAGAATTGCTCAACATGTCAACCATGCCAAAGGTCCTAACAGCTTTTTTCTCAACATATAAGCCATGCCAGAAGTCTAAACGACTCTTGACGGTTATTTTATCATTTTCACCTCCCGCTGCCCTTGGTAAAGGAAGAGTAGGGATCGTGTTAATAATCGCATGTCGGTATTTTGGTAAATAACCACATTTTAAGGTCCCTAATATCCGATTTTAACATTTTCACGATGATGTATCTACGTTTGTGTGTGTGTGTGTGTGAGTGTGTGTTTGTGTGTATGTGTGTTACTCTAATATGGAAAGAAGCCATTAGATTTTGATGTAAATCAAGTAACCGGAAATGGCACTTTAGTTGTGCTCAAAAGAGTTTTTCTTCGTAAAATACCTTTAAATGTAATCTTACCGCGATTTATGTTATTATAAAAATTAAAGATTATTAAATTTACTACAGGTAAGTATTCATACTTTTTCTATATATTTTACAGATAAATATATAAAAAAAAATATATTTTATAAATCCCGGAGCCAATTTATCAAAGATAAACACAATTCCTTTGTTACACAGTTCATATTTCAAATGTAGGTAATTGACAGACAAATGTTTGTGTCAAAAAACTAATTTCCAATTAATAACGGTAACATTTTAAGAAGAAAATATCGAATAAAGCAATAGTTATATACAAAGGAACTTAATATAGTTTGCAGCATTAGTAAATATGTTGATATGAATTTAAATTTATAAAAATTAAATAGCGGGAGGTATTGTGTTGACCACATCAGATTTTTAAACTATATTATTTTATTGTTATATTGTTCTACATTTATTATTTTTGTAATTATAAAAATGAAACGTACATAAATATAATTATTCTTCACTTAAAATAAAGCGTAGTGCATTTAATTGTAATACTACCCTATTTAATTATTCATTATTGTAATTATTCCAGATACTAGTAACTATATTCACTCAATTTGCATGGAATAATTTTCCTGCACCAAGAAAATTCTATTTTTTCTTGCAATATTTGTTTTCTTTAATGTATATCGATTAAATAATTATTAAAAACACGCAAATAATATCGATTATGCTATGAATGCACAGAAATAATCATTTATAAATGTCAGAACTGTCATTGAAGAATAGCATTTTTTCTACCTTTAACAAATGAAAACAATTACCCTTGACAGTGATTGGTGATTAGAAGCAGTTATTTCCATACTATATTGTACTGTAATATTAAATAGACCGGAGTACATTGTTGTTATTAATTAAAAATAAATTTGTTTTGTTAATTACAAACTAATTTTTGGAAAGATAAATAGAAGAAGCAAATGAAACTAACTCGGAATTAAATATTGATTCTTTAATTAATTAATTATTTAAAAAATATTTACAGTGTAAGCATAAAAATTGCGGTTTGATATCTGCTCATTTCTCCGTCGCACAAAACCATGCAAAAAGAATTCGAAAAATACTCTGAGAAAAATGTGGGAAATCCCAATTCTAGTAGAATTTGAAATCAAGTAAAATTTAAAGTTACAAAACCGACACCCTGTCACAATTTAACAACAGGAGCAGATAATACCCATTATAGTAAAAGCAATATCTTTGATGAAGTTCTACAGTTTAGTATACCTACCTACATGTTTTTTTAGTAGTGTAGGAAATAATTATACTACAAATGAATAAAACAAAGTTATTCAATTATAATGTATAATGGGGTCCCGTGGCCGCGTGCCTGAGTGTCTGGTCGCGAACCTGGGGGAACCGGGTTCGATCCCGACCGGCGCCAAATATTTCCAATTTTAAATGGCACAAAAGTGACCCCTGTGGTGCACTCTCCACACCAGCTATGAGTGCCCGTGAGGTGACGCCTGGTAAGCGCCCACACGGTAAAATATATCGTCATCATTACCGATGTCTACATGTGTTGTAGATACTGGCACACCCAGAAATGGGTAATATGCCGTGATGATATATTTATTTATTTATGTATAATTATTTTCTACACTGGGTACTCCTAATACATACTAAAAACAACTTTTATACTTACTTTTTTATTTTTACAAATATGCTATCTGGTGTTCGATAAAGGCTGGTTTATGATGAATTTAATTTATAAATTTACATTTACAAATTTTGATTTAAAATTTACAATTTTCTCTCTAGTTTATGTTCGATTTTGAAACTCTGGATCTGACCAATCAGTATGTATTACATGACTTGTCGCTACTTGTCATTTGACGTTTCACCAGTTATCAGTTCATATTTTAGGTTATAATTTTTTTTTCAAACAAACACAAACTTAAAAAACGGATGTATTTAATTCCTTGCTATCCCTCGTTACATTGAAATTACGCAAACGTTTTTATTTTTGTACAATTCATTATTTGCTTTGTCGTACAAATTACGATGTTCGCGAATACTGCTAATTAACAAAAAAACGAAATATCAATTTGTTCCTGTGAATCCATCTTCAAAGTGTCAACAACTCACAATCTGAAAAAACAGCTGACGGATGAAGCAAAGTTATACCTTACCGCCATGTTTAATAGTTCTCTCTTGTGATTGGACGAATATGAAATTTACATTTGGAAATATAAAATATAGTTATATGTATTCCAAATTTAAATTTCAAATTTCTAAATTTGTAAACCGTTCATAAACCTTCGTATGCGGTTTAAGTGAGTTTTAAAATTTAATTAATTAAATAAAATTAAATTCATCAGAAAACCACCCCTAAGTCTTTACGTTCTGCTTGTCTATGGGTTATAAAATGCATGTCTGTACTTTATTATTAATAAACTCAAACGTCATTGTTTGACATAAGTGAAATTCAATTAGAATAAAATGGAAATTTATTTATTTATACTAAGTTGTTCTAAAAGATGTACTTCCCTTACTTTGAATGATGTTTGACGTTTTGTTAAAGGTTAAATTGTATGAATAAAGACAGATATGCGTTTCACAACCTACAGCCAAACAGGCTGTAAAGACCTATTGAACATCCGATAATATGAATAATATAAAAGGAAGCTAATTGTTAAATATTCCTTCATTTTAAATTTATCCTTAATTATATTTTATCTTCTTTAAATTAAATTAAATGTCATTTTTAATTTTTATTACAGAAATATTTAAGCTTTATTTAAATCCCTCTCTCTCATAATTCAAAAATAATGGAAAAGTCTGTGAGTTCATTATAATTTTGTTAATTACGACTACTCATAAAATCTAGTTAGGAAGAACAACTGCTACATATAGCGCTTCTCCATTATTCGCTCAGGAGTAAAAAAGTAACCAACGCTAACACAAGGGCAAATATTTTTTTATCTTCCTTTGTTTCCTCCATCTTTCGTTGTTAACTAAATTTATCACTCTTTTTTCTTTTATTTTACTTGTTTCATTTAATATTTTTTTCATGGGTTACTTAATTTAAATTTATTTGTGTTACTGTGAGATGAACGACGACAAATAAATTATAACAATTATATTATTTATATGATCAAGCTTTTATTTGCTATTATTTTTGTCCATTAAATATTATGGAAGTAATAAAGTTTTATTACTTTTGTCACAAAAACATATAATCGTAAACTTCTTTTATATAGAGTGCGTAATAACCTAATTCACATAAACGATTGTGACTACAATAATTCGAATGTTCTTCTTGGTGGTATTTTCATTTATTTACTTTTATGATAACAATACGGAAGACGAACTATCTCTAAGAAGATAAAAACATGAAAAACAGGAAAATGGAAAACGAGTCGTTTAATCCCTAAAAATACCTTTCTCTTCAAGCTTTTCTTATATATCGCTTGCCGTCGGAAAAAATTAATCTCATTCCACGCTCAAAGATCTGAACATTTGCGAAATGAAACATGATGAGAAAAATCTATTCTTTCATAAACTTCAATTGCTACTTTGCGAGTATTAAGTATGTGGAAAAGAATAATAATGGAACTCAAATATATTTGTTTTATTTGCGGTATTGGAACTACATACATATATCGAGAATTATTTTAAGAGAAATGATTAAAACACGTATATGACATTCGTGTTTCGTAATGGAATCCTCCACTATTTAATTTTTTATTGTTATATATTATTCATTTAAATTAAAAGCGATCTGTAGTTCTATAAACTATTAATTGTTGTTTCTTAAGTTTTTTAAAAAAATGTATGATGTAGATGTTAAGCTCATTTTGTTCTCAAATAGTGGTGTTCGCTAATTGAAATCACATAAATAATTGAAAATGTGCTTAAATACTAAGCAATTTATTAAAATAATTAATAAAAAAAAACTGCAATAAATATATATATATATATATATATATATATATATATATATATATATATATATATATATATATATGGTCTTCTATTTTCTGTACAACTTCTTTCTTTATTAGTTGTCTCTGTCCAGTTATCACGTTTTGTTCCCGTAGATCTTTTTATGGCATTTATCCATTTTTTCTTCAGTCTCCCTCTTCTTTTCTTTCCTTCTTCGGCCCAGAATACTGCTCGCCTAGTACTCTCCGGCATCCATGCAACATGCCCTAGCCATCCGGTTCTTTTTGCTCTAATCGAGTAACTAATAAATGGAAAACCGTACATTTCTTGTATTTCCTGATTGGATCTTCTTCTCCATGTTCTGTCTTCTTCTTTAGCCCCTCCAAAAATTCGTCTCAATATTTTCCTTTCTCAGACGTCTAGTTTGGTTTCATCGTTTTTTAAGCACCTACAATTCATATCCATACAGCACTGCCGGTCGTATAACTGTCCTATATATTCTTATTTTAGTAGATCTTGATGCGTTTTTGGAGTATATTGTTCTCAAAAGCATTCCATAAGCTTTACTTTCTCTAGCTATTCTCTTGTGTATCTCTTTATCTTCATCATTAAAGTTATTGATTGTGACTCCTAAATATTCAAACAAGTTTACTATTTCAAATGTTATATTATGTTCTTTTATTGTCTCATTTTTCTCTATTGCCATATATTTGGTCTTAGGTTTGTTTATGGACAGTCTGTATTTCCTTGCACTCTCCGCTTATCTTTTAGTAACTTTGTGCAGCTCTTGTCTTGATCTTGTTACCAAGGTTATATCGTCCGCAAAGGCTACGCACTGATTTTTCTTTCTATTCCACCTTCAGTCATTATTGTTTCTAATACACAATTAAGAAGCACTGTCGATAATGGGTCTTCTTATTTCCAACCTCTCCTAACCTGGAATACGATAGATAGATCTCCCTCTATTACTATTCTGTTCCTCGGATCGTCCAAAGATCATATTAACAAGTTTCTTGATACTTTTAGTTTTTCAGAGCTTCATACAGCTTATCTCTTTGTCGTACGTTTGCTTAAAATCAATGAACAAAATACGTAATTCTAAATTTTGTAATGATAATAGTTATTTTTTTTTACCGTATTAACTATTTATTTAAAATACTGTCCCAATAAATAGTAGTCTTTTAAAGTCGTTTAAATCATAAAATTTTAATTGTACCTTGATACGATTGTTTCTTAGACGCAACAATCATCGTTTGTTATCTAGTCTTGTTTTTGTTTCAGAGAAATGAGGGCAGTGGCGGTGGCAACGATAATATGTCTGCTTTGCAGTGGCGTACGTGTGGACGCTTGGGGTGGACTCTTCAATCGTTTCTCCCCTGAGATGCTTGCCAACATGGGCTACGGTGCCCATGGTGGGTTCGCACAACCCTTCATTCAGGTAAGATACAAAATTGAATTATTAATAGCGTCAGTGGCGTAGCCAAGGGGGCTGTTTTCGGGTTTAAACCCTCCCCATTGGTAATATTAATACATATTTTATTTTAATAAATAAATTATCTATTTCATAAAACGTATAAGTTTGATGCAAAATTGTAACTAACGAAAATAGAGTACCTATAATATGTGCGAGTAGTATTTACTTCTACACAATGAACTAAACATATTTTACGTGGAATGAAAAAATTGTATATATCATTTATATAAAAATTGCACTCTATTGTATTTTACTTATATTAAATAACTGAACTGTTAAAATTTGGAATATGAACACTAGAGTATTTTTGACATATTTTCTGATTAGATGCAATATACATATTTTACTTTGGTCTTGAAATAAAAGCATCTGTAATTAACCTTCGTTGCTTCTTTTTTTAATGACCAATTTCTGAAATTTATTCATAACGAGTATTCAAATTAACAAAAAAATTCTGAAATATAAGTTATTTCTCTGGGGAAACAAATGAAGCGACAGGAAAAGTTCCTAACAACAATGAACAGCAATGTTAAATTCTTTGCCTTGGGACTAACTTGAAAAATATTTCATAATTTAATATATTTCCCTATTTAAAGTTAAAAATTGTTTTACTGTTAAATGCAAGGAACATTATCTCATTTATTTTTTATACATTTAACATTTTGTCCTTTCTATTTCAAATTACCTATAACAAAATTTTACACTTTTATGTTTTATTTCATACCAAATTATTGCAATGTTTAAAAGCTTATTAAATATTAAAGATGTACAGACCATTGAGTATTAGTCGGTTAAGCTAGGGTGACCAGACGTCCGGATAAAGCCGGACTTGTCCGGCTTTTTAACAAAAATATGAATGTCCGGCCGGCTTTTATTTACGTCCGGCTTTTTCACGAAATAATGAAACAGTACTAGAACACAACTATTTTCCGCACTCGCACGTGCTGAATTCGTCGCACGCATTGCCGTCTAACAAGAATCGGATTTGTTCGTTGAGTCTCGGTACTCGCGCTGTCGACCAGCTAAATTGTTGTTAAGTTCAAATAAATGTTATCTTTTATTTCTTTTCAAGTGTTTAATAAAATAAATGTTTGTTTTTTGCTATTATTATTTTATCATCCTTTTCTACTAAAAATCATCCTTTTTTGTATGCTGTGTCCTCCTTTCGTGATCAAAGATCTGGTCACCCTAGTTAAGCCGACTATCCGGCCAGTTTTCTAGTCAGCGAAGTCGCAAAGGGCCACTTTAACTCCACATAATCCAAAAAGTCAAACTTTAACTGTTTCTTTCTGTCATTTTCATTTAAAACAAGTAAAAATATAAAACTTTTATATGGTTTTAATAAAATATTATATTTCATTATTTACGAAAATGTTTCATTTTAAAAACAAATTTCCATTTTTATCATAACTTTCCACAACTGAACACTAATAACAATACTACCACCAAACAAAAAATCTTTCAAATCACTCCAGTCATGAAAACAATTCACGATACGAATTTAATTACTCCAACGCTATTACAGACAATCAATATCAGCAGACATTAAACGTCATCTACAATTAGCAAAGTGCAAGTGAATTTATCACACGCCCTATACAAGCTGTCACTATCTAATGTCATTGCAGATAATTTACTTTTGTTATAAGGAGTAAACAATTAAATGTGTACATTTACTTACTCACACTAGATTATCCCTTGTAATTAGAAGACTACGCACATATTATAATAATTTCATAAGTTTAAGTCGGTCCTGTAATATTATTGTCATACGATGGTACATTTTGTCTCAGTTTTTACCTCTCGGTAAGAGAGGTACCTATTGGTTTCATGCATTTCCAGGTTTTAGCGAAGCAAGTTTTAAGGTCCCTAGGATCCGATTATAAAATTTTTACAGTGATGTGTGTGTAGATGTGCGTGTGTGTGGATGTGTGTGTATGGATATTGGAAGGACGTTCCACAAAAACTAAAATACTTAAGATTTGTTTATCTACGTATTCCTCAATCTGGCATTAATGGAAAGAGCTGAAAAGGTTTTGATTTGACAATCGAAAGAACTAGTTTCTTAAAAAATTCTTCTAAATATTAATTTTTGATGACTGATTTCAGAATGTAAAAATGGAAAATAATCAGACATGCAGTCGTTTGTAAATTATTTATTTCCTGGCCGACGTTTCGACTTTAACAAAAGTCTTCTTCAGGGCTAGAAATAGTCAAAATTGTAGCCTGAAGAAGACTTTTGTTAAAGTCGAAACGTCGGCCAGGAAATAAATAATTTACAAACGACTGCATGTCTGATTATTTTCCATTCTTACACTCTCTACATAATATACTTAAAAATTTTGTTATATCTTCTGTAAATTTAGAGATAAAGAAAATATGATATACAAAATAATCTGTTGAAATAAATCGCACAGTCCAGACTACACCAAGCACCAAGGAAACCAGTTGTCAAATTCAAATGTTTGTAATTGTCAAATAAATGTTTGTATCAAAGATCAACAGTTTTATTGACATTACTGAAGGCTTTTTCTGGGAAGTACATTTAATATTTTTTATTGAATTATTATTTAAACATTTAAAATTGTAAGTAGGTATGTATCAATTATTAGTAATAGTACATATATCCTTAAGAAATACTTCCCGCCAATCCCGTCAATGAATTGGAACCAACTGGCAGTTAAAATTTTAACCAGAGATTGTAAAATTGGCGTAAGTGTAATTGTAACGATTTATTATTTTAGTAAGTAGTTAATAAAATAACCGATTAACCGAATATTTTTGTCAGCAATAACTATAACAAATATTCAAGCAACAAATGTACTCGTAGCTTCCGAAATTTGAAATATCTTTCAAAATATTACTATAGCCTCCTTTTTTCCTGAAATACCAATCAAATTCCAAATTAATATTCACAAAAGATACTCCGTAAGCCCTTCCCAAAAATTCAATCGATGTAGTCATTATTTTCAACCCTTATAACAGCATTAGAAGGGCGAGGTTCGACTATAATTACATTTACCAAGTTACAACATTTTGCACTCTAACCAAATTTCATAATTCAAGTCCACAACTCCGGCTTCCAAAAATAGACTCATATCTCATGACTTGTGTTATCCTGTCTTGTACAAAGTGGGGTTATGATACACAGGCCACGTCCAAGCGACGTGATCAGGAGAAGTTGCCAAACAAAAGAAGGATGAACTAGCTTGGCAAACTTTGATATTTTGTTACAGCGAAAATCCTCCTCGATCAAAAGTTTTTAGGATGAAAAGAAAAGGTGTTACTATTATGAGGTGTAACATCGTGTCTGACATTCTAAAATAGATCACACTATACAGTATCGGACATAAATAGAGCGATTCTTTAGGAACCAATAAAAATACTCCCCCATATTTTAAACGTGGAATATATATTCAATCTTCTTATATAATGCAAATGAGACATATTCATAAAAATATTACCCATTTCTGAGTGTGCCAATCTGCGTTGTACACCGATTTCGGTAATGATGATGACATTTTTGTACCGTGCGGGCGTTGACCAGGCGTCACCTCACGGGCACTCATTGCTGACGTGGAGAGTGCACCACAGGGGTCACTTTTGTGCCATTTAAAATTCGAAATATTTCGCGTCGGTCGGGATCGAATCCGGTTTTTCAGGTATACATTTTCATTTTGCGCATTTAATTATTTATTATATAACTCGTTTTTTTTTTACTGAATTACGCAGCTAATTAATCTCAAGAAATATTAATGCAGCATAAATTCCAACTAGGGTCCCTTGGCCGCGTGCCTAAGTGTCTGGTCGCGAACCTGTGGGAACCGGGTTCGATCCCGACAGACGCCAAATATTTCCAATTTTAAATGACACAAAAGTGACCCCTGTGGTGCACTCTCCACACCAGCTATGAGTGCCCGTGAGGTGACGCCTGGTAAGCGCCCACACGGTAAAATATATCGTCATCATTACCGATGTCTACATGTGTTGTAGATACTGGCACACCCAGAAATGGGTAATATACCGTGATGATATATATTTGATATTTTACATATTCATAAAACCTTGTGGATGTTAAATGAGTAATTCAAAAATATTGTGGTACTGAATTTGACAAGTATGTACTTATGTATTTGAATACTGATGTAAGGTGCGACAAAAATAGAGCGACTGTATAAAAATATTTACTATAATAAAAGTAACCATAATAACAATTTATGAAAGAAAATAAACAATGTTACATATTTAATATTTTAATAATTATATTTTTCTACTCCTATGCTTTAATATACTTATTAAGTATGTGTCATCAGTCATCTGTATTTGAATGTCACTCATTATGATTCAGATTATCATTATGATGCATGTCGCGTGCTCAAAAAACTATAATTTCGTAACTTATTACATAAATATCTATTGTAGTACACGTACAAAAAATAAGACTTTTTAAAATTTAACAATGAAATATGAACATAATACCAAATTTTATATGTGGGATTTGCGTCCAAAAGTATTCGGTTAACAAATAATATAAAAACGAAACAAAGGTCACTTAAATTAAAAAATTAATAGTTTCTTTTCATGCAATTTAAAGTGAAATGCAAATTGAAATTCATTTTAATATTACAAATGTAAATGTTTCAAAATATAAAAAACTAAATTATTCATAATCAGAGTATGATTAATTTTATTTTTTTTTTAATTTAAATAATAGACCTAATCAAATAGCTTCTGTAAGTATAACAAATAATAATCAGATATGTCACGCTACATTATTCAGATTTCGGTTAAACCCTCGTATTTTTAATTACACTTATAAAACTGCGCAATTCTTCATAAAAACATTTTTTAACAAAACCTACGCATTTATTATTTATCTTCAAATCTTCAAACAATTAGAATATTGCATGTTAAGCTAAAAATATGTTCTCTGTTTACTAAAAGAGAAATGTAAGTATTGATTAATTAATTTTTTCCATTTGAAAAAAAAATAAATAATGACCAGAAAACTGTTGGTCTATTATTATTCCACATACTACCTACTAGAATGGTGTAGGTTCTTTATTTGTCATTATGGAAATTGTATAAAAATTGAATAGTAAATTACATTTTTCCTGTTTTTTTTATTATTTATTTTTCAGTAACACATTTTTCTTTACACACTAATTACCTTCCGTCACCTTTAGGTAAAGAAGGTATTGTCTTTGGTCAAAAAATTCGGTGGTGAGTTTTTAATGAATAAGCACGTTTTAGGGTCCCTACAATACGAATTTACTATTTTTAAGATGATGTCTGTATGTATGTATGTGTGTGTGTGTGTCCGTGTGTGTGTGTGTGTGTGTGTGTGTGTGTGTGTGTGTGTGTGTGTATGTGTGTCCGTGTGTGACAAATTTTTCTCCGACGATAACTCCAATACTATAATTCTAAAAAATATAATTCTTTCGTATTCCTCTTCTGTACATCCATATGAAGAGTTGATTAGATTTTGGTTATAATTGATCCACCGCAAGTACCCTTATTTGAAGTTTTTAACAGTTTTTCTTAGAAAAACGCAGTTAAATATTATTTTTCGACATTTTGTGATTTTCAATATGAAAGAATATCTTATTCTCTATACGGTTTGATTATACAGTTTCGTTCATGTTCAATAGATATAGAATTATAGAGACATTAAGAGAGATTAACTTTCAAAAATTAGTCAGCTTTGTTAAAATTATGGAAACAACAGATATATTCAGAAAAATTTAATTGACAGATGTCAGTGTCAAATGTAAAACCAAAGTTGAAAGTATAGGGTCAGAAAGTTATGTGTGAATGTGATAGAGTGTCCCTCCAAAGAGAAGAAGATGGAAGGACTGTGTAGCAGAAGATTTGAGAGAGGAAGAATTGTGTGAAGAAGATGCGTTGGACAGGAATGATTAAAAGAGAAGAGTAAGAAACAACGACCCCTAATAAAATAGGGAAAGGAACTTTCGGTATAGAATTTGTAAATATAGTGTGTTCGTGTTACAATTTTATAGGATATACAGAATCTTTTCAAGGAACTTTTGGTATGGGATATATACAAAATACATCGAATTGACGGAAGGTTTTGTGCTGGCCACAACAGATTTTTTTTTATCTGTCTGATATTATCTTTTAATTTGCTGTATTCGGAACTGCATTGAATATTATGGCTTAACAAATAATTAACACAGAAGAAAAGATTATTTATTTGGCTAGTTTGACTTAGGCAGAACAAGTTTTTCCTGAAAATGGGTTTAGCCTGTATCATATAAATTCAAAGGGATCTAAGTGCCATCTTTATGTAAACTATTTATATAAATCTAGAATAGTATGTAATTTTTTATGTTTTATTCCAGCGGATTGGCGGAGAAAACGGCATCATCGAGAGCTTCGACGAATCAGACGACGACGACCCATGCTACGGTAAACCTTGCACCGCCAATGACGACTGCTGCCCCGGTAGCGTCTGCATCCACACTGACGGAGGTACCCACACATTCACTTGTAAACCACCACGTTTTAAAATAATAACTGGTTGTTCCATTCTGATTCGAAAATTTATTGAAAATGTTATATATTGTTTTAATTTAAAACTCAAAAACAATGATACAACAACCAGATAATATTTTTAAACGTGACCAACCCAACTATGCTATGCACGAGCTCCAAATTGATTGATTCCAGCTTGCATTATTTACACCCTCTCGTAGTATTAATAGCCACATGAGAATCAATTTTCCTATAAGTGTTTCAAAATAGACTCATCAATAACTTAGGTAATCTATCGTCTAGCCAAAAAATGTCAAGTCAAATCAAACGAAATTCCAGAAATTAATTTTTAGATAATTAAGTCATATTTCAGGAATGAATTTGTTAGTTAAACTATGCCAATTTCCTAAATTAAATTTTAGATAAACTAAATCAAATTCGCGATGTTAATATTTAAATAAACCAGATCAAATTCTAGAAATAATTTTTTAGATAAAACTTAGTGAAATTTTTTAAATGGTTCTTCTCAGTAAACTATGTTAAATTGAAATATGAATTTTTATATGAACAAAATCAAATTTCGGAAGTTAATTTAATTAAACCAAGTCAAAATCTGTATGTAATTTTGAAGTTATCTAAGTCAAAAGTCCAGATAATATTTTAGATACACTAAATCGAATGCTAAATGTTAACTTTTAAGTGAACAAAAACAAATTCCGGATATTAATTTTAAATTAAGTCAATTTCGAGATGTTAATCATGAAATAAACAAAGTAGAATACTGAAATTAATTTTAAAATAAACTATGTTAAATTAGAAAACGAATTTATATGTTAACAAAGTCAAATTCCAAAATGAAATTTTAGGGAAACTAAGTCAAATTCTGAATGTTAATTATTAATAAAAGTCAAAATCAGAATGTACTCGTAATTATGAAGCAAACTAAGTTAGAAACCCATAAATGGCTTTTAGATAAACTAAGTCGAATGCTGGATATTAATTTTTAATTAGAATAATACTACCTTTTTAGTTTAAGTTCTGAATTTTTATTTAATACCAACGTTTCAGCCGCATTAAATAAAAATACAGAACTTAAACTAAAAAGGTAGTATTATTCTAATTATTAATATCAGTTCTGAAAGGTATTTTAATAATTAATTTTTAAGTAAACTAAGTCAAATTCAGGAAATTAATTTTTAAATAAACTAAGTTAATTTTTAGAAATGAATTTATAGGTAAACTAAAAGTCAAATTCTGGAAAATAATTTTAAGTAAATGAAGTCAAATTCAAGATGTTAATTTTTGAATAAATCAAGTTAAATTCCAGATATTAATTTTAAATTAAACTAAGTCAAATCAGAAAATTAATTTATATTTAAACTAAGACAAATTTCAAAAATTAATTTAAATAATCTAACTCAAAATGTTAATTTCAGAAATTAATTTTTAAGTCAAATCGGAACATAAAATTAAATCAAGTCAAATTCCATAAATTAATTTATAGGTAAACTATTAAATTTGAAACTATGTACGAGTATATATAGTACACTAAGATGCTTTAGTATCATACACAGTACAGAGTAGATTTGTATTAGAATTTGAAAAAATAAAAAACCGAAAATTTATTATACACGTGTAGCAAAAATAAATTAAAAAGGTGATTGCCAATTTAAAATTTCACAGCATCTAGAGATTTCCTTAATTATCTTCATTTTACTTCAAAGACAAGCTAATATTAAAAATTCTTTAAGCCAAAAGTTCTTAAAAAAATTAATGATTAAACACTAATACATCTACAAATTATAATAATTTAAGTTTCCATTTATCACATCACATAAACCTTTGCAACTTTCTGCAGCTAGTCCTTTAATAATTAATCTAATGAATTGCTCTTCTACTTTACTTTTCCGCAAAGTTGATCGCATTTAATCATACTCTACCAGCATTAATTTTGTTATAAACTAGTTAAACTTCTATTCTCGTTAATTTTCCGTTAACGAATAACGAATAGAACATTGATTTTCGATTCATTCTACAATAGAAACTGCATTAGTTTCAGTTTCCCTATAATATGTAAATTTATTCAATTTCAAACAAATCCTGAATTTGATTTGCATGAATAAATACAAATATAAAAAGAATATTTTTCCATGTGAAATTAACAAATGTGAAGAAAAAAATATGAAAAGTAAAATATAAAACTCAAATGTAAAGCTCTGAATAAATACATGGTTACACAAAAAAATAAAAATTTCAAAGGTAAATATTTATTTACAAAAGAATAACTCCATTTCATTAATATTAATAAGTTTAAAAATATATATTTTCAGTTATAATATAATGGCTCATTCACAGCTACGAAAATAAAATTATACATAAGAATAAAAATAACGATATAAACAATAGTTTCTTTTGAAAGTGTTCACAGCTCTCGAAAATAAAATTAAACATAAGGATTTGCAAATGTATAGTATATTACGTGCCAAGTTAAGAAAAATGAAAGTTTACCAAACGAGTATAGCAAGTTTATGCCATACGAGTACAGTAAAATCACTTTTCTGGCGCGGTGCGTACACTATATTTTCGTATTTTATATTAGTACTCGTAATAAAATTTGTATTTTTTGCGGCATAATATACTGAATTAAAAACATCTAAAAACATAGTAGTCTGATTCTCAATAACAAAGTAACTTTACAGTTATTTTTTTGTACTTTACAACCCCCAAACAAATTAATTTTTGGAGATTTGCAAAACGATGGATCTAGATGATGAAAAGAACATTGAAAACGATTCAGGAGATAAACAATAAAATGTAAAAATAAACAATTCCTTGTGGGAAAATATATTTTAATCAGGGATGGTAACCGAAACCGGAACCAAAACCATTAACCGAAAAATACCGAAGAAAAATGAGAACCGAAACCGAAACCTGTACCGAAATTCGAAACAGATACAAAACCGGAACCGAAAGCAAAACCCTTTTTATTTAAATGTTAACCGCATTATATACAGGTCTCTTGTTAGTTGTTAAATATTGTAATTTTTTATTAAAATACTTATGTATAAAAAAGTATAAATATAAATTTATTTTCTATTTGATTTTTTTTTTTTGTAGGCATTTAACATGGGAAATTAGAATACCGTGAGTATTTTTTAACGTGAAACATTGGGTTTGTCATATCCATGGTGACGACATTTGATTGACAGCAATGTATTTGTCTGTCTCATTTAAAATGACACATGGGGAATGAATTTGACAGAAGTATTATATTTAAATATTATAAGAAATTCAGCCGAGTCAGAAAACCACTCGGGCACAAGGTGTACACTATATTTTTTCTACAACTAATTTTAATTTAAAATGCAGGTATAATTATTTAAACAAAATTAACCTCTATTGACGTTGACGTCTTATCAAATGTCAAATTCGTTCCCTATGTTTCATTTTAAATGGAACGGGCAAATACATTGCTGTCAATCAAATGTCAAGTCGTAACTATGGATATGACAAAACCCAATGTTTCACGTTAAAAAATACTCACGGTATTTTGAATTAAAACTGATTTTTATAAAACTTTGTTCACGTGTTTGTGGACACTTTTTGCATCATTATAATAATTGTTCAAAATTAATAATAGGTATTATTATTCTCGTAAATTACTTTTGCAAAACTGAAACCCTTTTAGTAAAACCGGTATACCAAAACCGATTTCTGTATAAAAACCGAAACCCAAATCAAAACCGAATTTCCATTTTCACGATGACCGAAACCGTCACCCAAAGCGATATTTTAATTACAAAATCGTTGCTATACAGTAACGATTGCTATGTATTTTATTTGAAGCCTATAATAAATTTAAATGAAAAACTATATTAAAATATAATCCAAAACTTTTCAAATTTGGTATATAAGACTTTTATATCAATGGAAATAACATCATACATTTTAATTAAAATGGGGTATCCGGAAGTGATACATTACCAGAAGCTGTGAACAGTTTTTCTTGAAAAAATGGTTTTATTTAAAAAAAAATGCTTCAAATAAAAGTTTTAGAGAATTAAATTCTGCGTCTAGCACATCAAGAAAATTAGCCCTTTGTATAAGCGAGATATGTAAATTTAAAAATTATATATTTTTTCCCGTGGCCGCGTGCCTGAGTATCTGGTAGCGAACCTGGGGGAACCGGGTTCGATCCCGACAGACGCCAAATATTTCCAATTTTAAATGGCACAAAAAAGTGACCCCTGTGGTGCACCCTCCACACCAGCTATGAGTGCCCGTGAGATGACGCCTAGTAAGAACCCACACGGTAAAATATATCGTCATCATTACCGATGTCTACATGTGTTGTAGATAGTGGCACACTCAGAAATGGGTAATATGACGTGATGATATTTTTTGGTTTTTGTAATTAAGTTTGCTATGGATTAGGAAGAAAAACAAAAAATAAAAAAAATTGATGTCAATGTCAAATTATATTAAATACGTAGAATTTCATGATTGGGTCTGTTATAACACATATTTTAGTTATTAACAAAATATATTAATTTAATAGGCGTACAAGGAAGTCATGTGGTGTCCACGTCAGATTTTTAAATATTGTATGTTTCACATCAATCATTTTTCAAATAAATGTATGCGAATATGCATTAAGGGTCATGTTTTATTCATAGCACATCGCAGCGTCTAACAACTCCTGAAAGAATATGTGCAAGGAAAGCTTTACGCTTTATTTTTCTCCGTATAGCTTCTGTAACGTCCACACACCTGCTGAAAACTTACGCCGTTACAGTCCTATTTACAATAATGTTTCCTCGGTATAAAACAAACACAGTTAAAACTTTATTCGTTACGAAATTTTAATGAGAGGGGCTAATGTATTTAAATGGATGTACTTTGCAAAGTTCTGAAATTGCGGTCGAAACCACCAGAGAAAAATTAATAATTCATATTGCTAATAGTATGTTGCAAACGAATATTATTAACGAAAAGAATAGAAAACTAAGTAAATATTTATCAAACAAGTAACTCCTTTAGTGAAACTTTGTTGCCGTTGTTGGTTTTAGCTTAGCATAATCCAGGAAACATATTTAAAATCTGATGGCCAATTCTAGTGGACACTTCTCGAATCTACCAATTAGGAATTGCCAGTTAGATATTGTTTTGGTTGGGTTTTTTTAAAAAGACAAACTGTAACTATACCTAACTGACAATTCATAATTGGTAAAAATAAAATTATACATAAAAATAAATATAACGATATAAACAATAATTTCTTATGAAAGTGTTCACAGCTCTCGAAAATAAAATTAAACATAAAACATAAACACAAGGATTTGCAAATGACAAATATTTTACACAAATATAAGTATATTCACAACAAATGCCATTTGAGCTGTCAATTTACGGTCCGGTAAAAAGATTTAAATATAATTTTAAAAAAGGCTCGCATATATGTAGTGATGCACTCGATTTCGAGCTTTGGCCCAGCCCGGCCCCAAGCCCGCTTCGATTTCGAGTCGATCATCGAGTCGAGCCGAAGATCTTTTTTATCGGGCCGAATCGGGCTAATCATTTGCAAAAGTTGAGGCGAGTCGGACTTTTGATTTTGGCCCGGCCCGAAAATTCGAGCTTTTCGGGCCGGCCCGAAAAATCCTATTGTTCAATCAAATGCACAGTTTCCTTAATATTTTAATGAAAATATATGGAGTTAAAAAGGATCAAAATGATTTAATAACATCATACTTCACATCTTAACAAATAAAAATGTTATTTTAGTTCGAGAATTCAAGGTTATTCAGTAAAGCATAATAATGATATTGTGATGTTGTTATTATTACTATTGTTACAACTCGTAAACTTAAATAAAAGTGATTTTTGTTTCTATCATAGTGATTTCTTGTCTTCTTTTTGAGCAGAAACAAAGTTAGATAAAAAATCATCATACCTGATATTTTTTGTATAAGATTTGTGAAAAAGTTGTTTCAATTTTGGAACGCCTTTGGTAAACAAAGTGTCAAATACGGATAGGTCTGTAACTTTTATAACAAACTTACACTAGAAGTGTATTTTTTAATTACTTCTGTTAATTAATGTGGAACGTTATAAGGATGTAGAGGTTTTTTTTTAAGTTTGACACGAAAAAAGTTAAACATTTCGCCTCACATAAAAATCAAAATTAGGAATGCCGGATACACTTAATTTCGAGCTTAGGCCCGGCCCGGTCCGAAGCCCGGCCCGATTTCGGGTCAATTTTCGGACCGGGCCAGCTAATTTTTTATCGAGTCGATCTTCGAATCGGGCCGGCAATTTTTATTTTCGGGCCGAGTCGATCCAACCTCAAAGCCCGGTCCGACCCGGCCCAAATGCATCTCTACATATATGACTGCGTATATGCTATAAAAGGTGTGAAGTTATTATTATTGCTTGTTAGTTATGAATATATAAAAAAGTTAATTATTCTTTCAATAAAAATAAATTATTTTATAAAAAATGAAGAAACAACAAAATATAAGTACAAAAAATACTAATTTTTGTTCTAAAACAATGGTAACGTACTTAAAACAAAATCATCTCTCCTGATTTTGTAAGTGAGATGACATGCTTTCAAATTTCGCAGCGATGCAAGTAAAGTGCAAAAACAACTGATAATCCACAAATGTAACACTTATTCACATAACAAAATAAGAATCTTGTTATAAAAACTATAGGTAAACCTAAGTTACAACCAAAGATGTGACATACCTAAAAAAAAAACTTTCGCATCATACAAATAAAACAAATTATGATAACTTCCCTACGAGAAACTTTCCGATTCAATAACATTTATGCACTGACACATACTACAACCTCAGTACTATCTAACAATTATTTTTAGGAAAACTAGCTCTGTGTCATCTCCCCCGCCGCGGCATCTCTCCCGGAATTACCCAATAATCTAACAAGTCTAGAAATATGCGATTTAGAAAAAGAGTATTTTCTCTGCTGTTAATACATGAATAGATTTATTTCTCTTATGTTCAGGCTGGGCGCAACCACGTATCAAAGTTGTTGGTAGTTAATTAACACTAATTTCGATGTAAACCTACGCGTAGAAATAAAAAAGGCGAATGTAGGACAACAAAAGAAGTAACCTTTAGGGCAATTAGAGCCAAAAACTTTTCACATGAGATCACACCTACATCAAATAAATTCGATTTCTACTTATTTGTTACTTAGCTATCAGTATATATTTCATTCAGGGTGTTAAAAACCACTGCAGATTTATAAGCTATTTTCTGTTATTAAAATATATCCTTGATTGCAATTATTGGTTATTGAGGAATTATTTTTCGCCTTCTCAAGGTGTAATATAAAAGTTTTTTTTTCACTAATAGCTACTCAGAGGTACTTTATTGACCGAATAGAGTGCCGTGAAATTGAATTTCTCAACCCGTCCATGGTTACCGGTATATAATTTTTCATTATTAACCAATAATAAGTTAATAATGAATAAATTTACATTTTTTGATAATTCTGTGACAGTTTTAAATCGGAAATGTTTATAGCAAGTTTAAGTATAACCAAGAGACTTTATTTATTAATATTTTATGCATTTAAATGGTTAATTCAATATTAAAAATTCGGATTAATTTGAATATTTGTTTTTCGCGCCGAGAACATATTAAATACTTGACATTTCTTTTATGTCAATTTCGCTTATTCAATGTAAGAAAAACAGTATTTAAAAATAATACTTTTAAATAATATTTGTGATTTAACAATAAATAATACAAATGCTTGAACCGTGCAACCAAAAACTGTGCAATCACAATCAGATGATACAACCTGTCAATGAGCACATATGTGTAAGCATAGCATTCGGAGAGTGACGAGCCCAAAGTCGAATAAAGTTTGTTAAATCATGTGATGCTTTTTAATCTAAACCTGTCCCGAACACTACAGTAAGTAAACGAAAATTTTAATAACTTCTTTAGTACTGCACCAATTCTTAAATGTTGTATACGCTTTTAAATAAAGATGTTTCGATTTTTCTGGCAATAGTTTTTCATTTAAATTTTCTGCAATCTCCCGTAATTCGGGGGGTGTACAACTTAAATCTTCACTAATCATGACTATAAAACTGTCACAATGAAATGATAAAATTTCAGTTTTTGTTTTAATAAACAATTTTACTAGGCCAACCATGCATCAATTGTGCCATCACATTTAAAAGTAAAATGACGTTATGGTGGGATTAATTTCATAAATAATTATTAAAATTACGTGCTAGTAGTGAAAAAAATAGTATATATACCACGGTTATGAAGAGCATTATTGCCGTCGCGAATTATATTCCCTCGGTTCCCTCGGGATTATAATCTTTTCGCTCGAAATGCGAAAAATAATTCCTCAACAAAGTATTTATAAAATACGTCATTTCAAAATGTATTTTTTAATTCGTCTTTGTGACGCATGTATGTGAAATCTTGAATCAGCTTATGTCTTTGTTTGCATAAAATTATAATACCAGCTGTCTCGCCGGGATGATAAGGGATTGTAATGTGTCTGGAGCAACACACTTGGTTTTCAGTCTTCGTCTTCATGTTTTAGTTATGAGCAACACGGGATTACGAAATGGTTACCCCGAATTGCAAACGTGAGACTTTGGGCCTTGTTTTCGCCCACTTGTCATAAAACTACGCTACTAGTTTGGAAACAAGGAAGAAAAACAGAAGGCAGTAAAAGCCGAGATTATAAAGATCTAAAATGAAATGAAACCAACTTGCAAAATGCATATTAACTTCAAGAAATGAAATACCTAACCTAAGCACATTTAAATATTTTGAATAATCACATATAAATAATTCATGAAATGCAAAATTCCTTCAAGAAAATATCTGTACCGTATTTAAAATAGGTCCTACAGAACATATACAAGGATTTTATCCGTCGGTTGGTATAGTTTGGACAGAAATCTATCGTTGACACTCTCAGCTGGTGTACTGTTAGGGATTTAAGCTTGATTTATGGTGGGGAAGGGATACGTACGTATTAAATGTTTTCCTATTTTATTTTACTTTATTTTGTAATAATGAAACAGATTTTTCTTTTAAACTTCTTTAATTGTCCGAATTCTGTAAGAAAGTTATTAGGACTTAGCAACATTGCTATAGCAAATAACCAATAATAATTGCAATACAATAAAACATGAAACTGACAGTCTTTATATTTGCTTCTATTGGTTATAATTTTTAGCAACGTTGCTAAGACTTAACAACTTCCTTACAGAATGATAATGAATCAAATCATATATAAAAAATCTGATGTGGCCAACACATATCCTCCCACAGGTTGTCAGTGTAATCCCAACTAAAAAATCCAACGGCGTTAAATTACATGATTTTGGCAGTCAGTTGATATTTCCAAACAGTTTCATTTGGGTATTTAATGGTACTACGTGAATCACATGAAGATTTTCCTCTGCCCATATGTAGCAATTTTGCTTATTAACAATACCCATAGAGGTGAAAATATACTTCGTCAAAGAAAAAGATTTTCTTTCAAAAATCTGCATCAACTTCCTGGTGCTCTAAATTGCAATTTGTGTAAATTCTTCGCTGTACATGATCCATTTCGTAAATGTGTAGTTGTAAACTAATACACAACAAATTTAAATCTGATCATCCCGTACATCTAATATTTATGTATGATGGAAAATATATTATTTTTACAAACCTTATTTTCAATAAAATCAAATATAATATTATTACATTCTCCTTAACACGGTTTCATTATTAATTTTAATGTAATTGCTTACTTATAGTGACATAAAGAAGTACATTATATTTAAACAGCATTAGAACTCGGCAAGAGCAATAATATTTCTTAATAACTTTTTCAAAATCACAATTTATTTTTGGAAAAAAATATTTACAATTTCGAGACAAATCATGGCGAAACAGGAAAAAGTAAGTGACATTGACAGAACTCGTCGAGAGCAACAATATTTCTTATGGCCGGTTGCATAAATGCAACTTTAATATTAAGCTTGGCTTGCATCGAAACGAATTATCAAATGAATTATAATATATTGCTGTCAAAATTTCTACTTGCATTTTTTTGTTTAAACCTAGCTTAAAACTTAAGGCTTGTTGGTGCAATGGGCCATAAGTAACATTTTTAATACTATGGTCACGCGGTCACGGTATGTTGCAACTAATCTTATTTTTTCCTAATTTGTCCGATACTAAGCGATAGGTACACCCAGCTGTTTCCGGTCTACCACAGGCTTAATAAGTCAAAGCGACAACGATAGAATTCTGTACAAAATATAGCTACATGTGGGATATACATTCATTATTATGCTCTAAATTTAAACTGTTGTAGATGGTTTTTGGAATAATAAAATCATACTTCTCTTTCTCAATAAAGCTTCCTTATTAGTACAAACATCTTTTTAAATTTAACTGGATTTAAATTTCTGGAAGAGACAAAATATAAAGAATTTAATTATTCTCGTAACAAATAAACTTTCCCAAGATAAATACATCCCTGTGGCGTGTTGCACAACGCTGAAATAATTTATGTCTCGGCAAGAAATGAAGTCTGAAAGTGGAAACCAACGTCAGACGTCAAGGCAACGATGTATGGCTCAATTTCTGCAGAAACGAAGGAAATTTAATAAACCTACAAAGGTCGTATCAATTCTTGGAATACAATTTCTTGTTTGTCTTGCTTGTCTCCTTGTCTCAAGTACTGTGACTACTGTGACTTTGTGAGAAACATCTCCAGTAACACTCGAATGCCGACAGCAGAAATCAAATATTGTTACGAGAGTTGTTTTCCTGGTGTGTAATTCGTATTAAGATAAATGAGAATGGTTATATAAAGTTAAATTATATTCATTTGTAAAAATGATATTATGATCCCTTTATCAATTATTTTCTTTGTAAATTGAAACACAAAAGTAATAATAATAATAATAAACTTTATTGACATATAATCAAGGGCGAGGTTCAGCCTAAGACTGCTCTTCCACCTAACCAACAAATAATACACAGATGTATATAAAACTAATAGACACGTTTGAAATATTAATCAATTACAGATAAATTAAGTAATAGAAACATTTAAGATAAATATAGAGTACAAAATAGTAAACAATGAAATAAATATTATGCAAATAATAATGCTCGTGCATTTCTTTTGAAATTGCTTATAGAAAGGATCTTCAGATAGTCAGGAACACTGTTATATAAAGTGGGGGCCATATATGAAAACGCACCTTTAAATTTTGACTTTCTGAAGGTTGGGACAATGTACAAATCCTTCATTCTAAGAGAATAGTTATAGTGTTTAATAATAAATTTATCAAATAAATATGATGGAGTACCTGTCAATATAATTTTATGTAGCAAGCATAAATAGAGATATTTAAGACGGTTTTTAACAGAGGGCATCTTAGAAATTTTGCGATATTTAGATATATGATCGTATTTACGCACACCGTATACGAAACGCAGACAAGAATTCTGTTTATCTGTCTGTAAAGAGTTTCTAGAACAACTTTAGATTAATTCGAGGGAACGTTTAACGTGTGAAATTGTTTCTAATATACATTTTTCATATGAAAAAGAGAAAAATTGATAAATAGTGCCAATTTTATGGGAAAAACAAAACTCCTTTTACAGGGTGACCACGAGGAATAGGGCTTTTTTTGGAAAAATATTATTCCGTTAATTTTGAAGTGAAAAATTATTTACTTACATAAAAATGTAGTGAAATATGTGTCATTTAAGTTATGTTTGGAAAATAATGTCTGAGAGATGTTGAACACCTTCATCGATGCACTCTTTCACTCTGCCTTTGAAGTTCTCCCACACTCTTTCCAATGTTTGCTGATCAATCAGTTAGATTTCACGACGAATCACATCTTTAAGTTACTCTAATGTACGGGGTTTATCCACATAAACGCCATGGATATGCTTACAGTATGGGCTGTTACACCATCTTGTTGGAACCAAATTTCGTTCGTGTTTAGTCTCCTCCTATGTGGTCAACATCTCTCATGCCCGTATTCACCAACATCAAATAAATCTTCGAATAGCTTATTCATTGAATAAGAGAAAAATATCGATACCATATCACAAATGAAGGTATTTATTCTATCTGTCATATTTTGATGCGATATTTTTCTCATATTCATTGAATAAGCTATTCGAAGATTTATTTGTTGTTGGTGAATACTGGCATCAGACATTATTTTCCAAACATAACTTAAATGGAATACATTTCACTACATTCAAAATTAACTGAATAATAATTTTCCAAAAAAGCCCTGTTCCTAGTGGTCACCCTGTATAATGTAAAATTGCCACTAGTAGGTAGTGGTATTTTCATCGTAAAAATATTTCAAAATAAAATAAAGCTAACAAGCTATTTATTTATTTTAAAAATCTGATGTGGCCAGCACAATACTTTCCGTCAATTTTATGTTTTTTGTACAAATCCGATACCAAAAGTTCCTTGGAAAAGATTCTATATATCCAGCAAAACTGTAACACGAACATATACTATGTAAATTGCACTTGACACTGACATTTGTCAGTTAGAATTAATTAAATATATCAGCTGATTCCATTATTAAAACAAAGCTGGCTGATTTATAAAATTTAAGTCTATATCTATTGTATATGAAGGAAAATGTGTAATCAAACCGCATAGACAATAAGATATTCTTTCATATTGATAACAACATAAAATGTCAAAAAATTATATTTAACTGCATTTTTACAAGAAAAACTGTTAAGAACTTCAAATAAGAGAACTTCCGGTTGACAAATAATAATCAAAATATAATCAGCTCGTTATATGAATGTAAAGAAGAGAAATACGAAAGAATTATAATTTTCTGAATTGTAGTATTGGAGTTATCGTCGGAGAAATTTTTGTCAAACACACACCCTCACCAGTGGCGGCTCGTCCAGGGTGGCAGAGGGGGCAGTGCCCCCTCAGATTTTTTTACATCAATATATTATAGATTAATTATTATAAAAGTATCAATTTGATCCTATAGTTAGCATTAAACAATGTACTGTTTAAATTGAAATTAGCGCTGTGCCGCTCAACAGCGCAATATGCATCAAATTCTGCTTGAGGGGACATGCCCCCTTCAGAGAAAAATTATGGCATTATACTCCGCGATACGTCCCAAACTTGTAAATTAATTCATAAAAATAATCCTAATATCGGAGCACTTCGTACCTCGCGTTTCGCGTAGTAAGAGCAAGTCTCACACAGCACCTCAGTCTCAGGTCTCAGTCGTATACAACTTGCGTTACTCAAAGGTCGAATGTGTAGTATTGTAATATTCCAATTTTACTACTTATTCTTATCTTGTTACTTCTACTTCCTTCTATTGTAATATATTTTTGTATCGTTATTTCTTGTTTATGGAGGTCTTCTTCTAGTTTTTTCTATTGTATTTACATTCTTGTTGATAATTAATATTAAAATTATTAGTAAGCAAATCGGATTTCTAAATAAAGTTCCATGACCATAAATTATTTGCCCCCCCCGCTCAAAAATACCACGAGCCGCCACTGACCCTCACACACTTAAACACACACAGACATCATCGTGAAACTAGTAATATCGTATTCTAGGGATCCTATAACGTGCTTATTTATTAAAAACACCACCGTATTTTTTGATCAAAGACAATACCTCCCTTGCCTAAAAGTGACGGAAGGTAAAAATGAAATAATAGTAACAGACCTAGCCACATTGCCCTAAAAACCTACAAACAGAGCAAATATTTCTTGACATCGACGTTGTAATAAAAATTTACGATGTAGTCGTAGATACCAATTCACATCTAATGTTACGGAAATCGAACATATCTGACACAAATGTATGTGCTCCCTGCAAAACTTGATCCTATTTAATGGACGGTAGTTCGCATTATTTTTTATTAAGTTGGCGTAACGGCTCGTAAATTTCTCCACGTAGTTAAATTTAAAATAAAATACGATTTACTGAAATTTAAATATATTCTAGTAGACAGACGATGACAAGTGAATGGGGGTTTTTGTTTCCTTTTATATCATTTTATATCGTTATCTGCAACCATTAATGTATTTATTCATCTAGTTTACATAAACAAACTTTATGATAAAACAACGCTCGCTCACATCGCTAGCTACTATTTTTATTTGATATATTACATTTATTATAATTAAATAATACAGTGATCAAAAAGAAATGATGAAGTTAGTAATACAATTCTGGGGATCTTATTGTTCCATAGTTTACACAACACCAAGTGAACGCGGAAATACTATTTCACATGTCATTTTGACAATAAATACAAATAGGTTATGTCAGAGGTGGGGCCTGACAGCTAATATGATTTTGAGTGATTGCAATGCTTTAGAGTATTACTTATGGGTAGTGTAAGAAATAAAAGTACGTGGATAAGGGAAACAACAACCATTTTAACAATGGGGTCCTATATCATTTTTCTTTTACTTTTTTTTCTGTAAGAACAGGATAAAATAAGAATTTTAGTGCAACCGCGACTTAAAAATTTTACGTAATAAGCGAGATATGAATTTTTAAAGTTTAAGAATTTGTGCGTGACGTCGCAGGTACTAACAAGTGATCGACAAACAATGGGACAAACTGTTATATAGGGAACAATTTTTTTCATGTTTGCATAGGTGAAATGTTTGTAAATAAAAACTTATACGTTATATTCATGAAGAAATTATTATTAAGTATAAATAACGTTAATAATAAGCATTTTTTTCCTAATAAATTATAGAACATTGAAACAGTTTGACAATATTATTACACAAAGTATGACGACGGATGGCGCCAGTGTTGGTCTGTTTTGAAGTTTCAATGTTAATTTAACTAATATTATTATTAATTTATATAATATTACAAATTGATTTAATTATAAATATATTATTATTGTTAATATTACTAGATGTTATAATTAAACAAATTCATCAAACACAAACTTGTTAAATGTTTTGTTAGGTTATGGAACAACATGACATTTCATATTCTTTTAAAGGTGACCGCTAAAGACGCGCGAATCTCCTTTTTAAAATCAGGCGACCAATCAAATTCTTAGTACCTAACGCGTCATACCCAATTAGTAATCATCTTCAATCGCTTATAGTTTATAACCTAGCCAATATTTAAAGAAATTTTTTTCACTAATACTCATTAATTTATGTATATTTTCGTCATTTTATTTAAGATAGTTAAAATATGACTATGGTATAGGACCCCATTTCAAGTAAATTTTTGTTATTGCTAACTGAATCAGTTTTTTATCACTCTGTATATTAAAGAACGTGTTATAAGACATGTTTTTTCGCATACGTCAAAATTTAGAAAACGAGCCCTGTAGTGACAGCACGCACTTTAGAATTCTATCAAACGAGGCATCTGTTTCCGCTTTTCGCTACGCCGCGAAAATTTGGTAGCATGCGTGTCTCAAAATATTTGTCTGCAAGCGTACGACTCGAGGCGAAAGTATTAAACTATTATTTTGTCACAATTCAAATCAAAGTCAATTTATATATAATTTATATATTTATTATACAGTATGTTTGAAAAAGTGGTTACACCCATTTATCTGACTTATTATTGCAGATACGCTTATTGCTTATAGGACATAATTTATTCAATACAATATCTGCGATTATATTATATGAAAAGTGTAATTCTGGGACTTCCGGTATAACCGGAAGTGATATCAATTTTATAAATTTAAATACAACCTATAAAAGTTTTTTATAAATTTAGATTGTATTTTTTACTCTCTTTGCGACTATATCAAATTTCTTACTATTTACAATATTCATTTGTTAAAAATAAATACTTTCTTTTGCTCAAATTTTATCATTAATGGATGTAATTTAATACGTGAGAAGGCTACGACAGCAATTATTTTCATGATAATATGAAATAAATAATATGAAATTCAAAATTTATTGTTTTCTCGATTGTTTTCATGATATACTAATTAGAACTGTCATACCTTTGTCGTTTGTTATTAATAAATAATAATATTAATTATAATGGTGCTGACAATGGAAGATAAAGTGGAGATAGTGTTATTAGTTTTACAGAATTACACTTTTCATATAATATAATCGCAGATATTATATTGAATAAATTATGTCCTATAAGCAATAAGCGTATCTGCAATAATAAGCCAGATAAATGGGTGTAACCACTTTTTCAAACACACTGTATACCACTGTCTTAATATTTTCTATTTTAATAGTATAAGAACCGAATATTTTCGAAACTGAAAGCGAATATAGAATTCTAAAGTGCATGCTACCAAGTTTCGTAAAAGTAAAATCGAATTCGCCTCTTTTCTATGATATTATTAGAATATTTAAAAATTAACATTGAAATCGCTATTGTGTCTTGCGATACACCACTCTATATCTATTCTTTTCTTGTTAAGATAATGTTTAACTCTTCTTTTTCTTACATTTTATAATCGCAATTCGCAAATATGTAAATGAATTCAATTTATATTCATTTAAAGATTTAAAGTATTATTTAATTAAGTTATAACCAGCAATATTTGGAAAATTGTATATTAGGTTTGTTTAATGAATAATTAAGGGTGAAGAAACGACTCATTAAAAGGGTTACGTGCCTGTTAGATCATATACATTCTGCGCCAATGTCTCCTAACGACAAACATTAATGGACTTGTCTTTCGCGATGTGTTTCGTCGCCATGGTGACGGAAATAAAGTGAACAAAGGCAAGGAAAACAAATAATGATGCTTTATTATGTAACTCGGGGGATTTGTGTTTTTATTGTTTTCTGCTGTGTGACCCGTTTGCCCTAATAAGGATAAAGTGAGCTTTCTTTTATGGAATATTACTTTTTTAAACTTTTAAAAATGGGATTTACGCTTTATAAAAAGGCATTTACCGAAAAGAATGGAGTTATAAAAATATGCCCCGAAATGATAAAAGGTTTTCCGCATTGTTTATCTTCTAACAAAATCTCTTTGCCATTGATTTTTTTTATATCAGTTGACTATATAAACGTTTATCAATATAAGCTTGCCGCTGTTCATCTACCTACCGGAGGTTTTTTTTTGTGTACATTAAAAAATTAAGGTCAAAGCCATCTAAAGTTAAGAAGGTAGATAATTACTCTTTTAAAAGTATGCAGCTCGAAAACAGTGCGTTGTCGGATATATACAGGATAGTGGCAGTTAGGGATAAACATAGGGATTACTGATAGGACTCTAGTTTTACGCAATTCCCTGTTCTCCTGTTAATTTTACGGGAAAAACTGTAGAGTGAAAAATTTTACAGAATTAAAAGTTCACTAATTAAACAAAACATCAAATTTGCTATCAAAGAATAACTTCTTAGTTTCTATTCTATGAAATATAATCTGACGCTTCAAATTAAATCGAATTGTCTAATTCATTTTTGTTGTTCTAAAGTGTTGCCATTAATGTTTTGTATGGTGACACTTTAGAACAACAAATATGAATTATACAATTCATTTTAATTTCATGCTTTCGATTAACTTTTAATATTATATTTCATAAAATAGAAGTTAAGAAGTTATTCTTTGACAGTAAATTTGACGTTTTGCACAAATTATAGCAACGGACATGGGGTGGGACTCCAAAACTACGCTATGATAGTGTAGCGACAAATAACACTTCGTTTCCATAACAACCGTGGAAATTGATAAGGAAAAAAATCTGTTGTGGCCAGCACAAGACCTCTCGCCTTTTCCACATTAGGCTATATTACATTGTACCTATTGTATTGTATTATATATTGTACTGCACTTCACTTTCGAACCGTCGTTTTATAACAAAATATTTCAGAATTTTACCCAAATATTGTTTTTTATTGTATTTAACATGTCTTCTGCACACATATAATTCTAATTATATCTATTTTTCATTGTATGAGGAAGTTTCTAAATGTCAGAGATTCTTCCAATTCATTAACCAGATTGGCGGTATTTCTGATGGATATATACATTTTACCTATAATTTCAAATATTTAATTAATAAAACAATAAGAAAGATTAAATATACTTCCCAGAAAAAGCTATCAGAATGTCACTAAAACTGTTGATTTTTGACACTGACATGTGTCATTTAAAAACTATATTATAAACATTGGAATTTGTCAACTGGTTTCCTTAGTGCCTTAGCCTCTGCGATTAAATTACTCTATATATTATAGTGTCTTTATCTCTAAATCTATACAAGATATAATAAATTTTTTAAGTGTATTAGATGGAGAATTTTATGTTCTTCAATATTTAATAACAAAAATTTCAAAAAATTATATTTAGAAGAATTTTCAGCTCTTCCCAGGAATGTCAGATTGAGGAATCCATAGTTAAACTGTTCTTAAGTCTTATAGTTTTTGAGGAATCGTGTCTACAACATCCAGACATACACACATACACACACACGCAGACATCATTTTAAAAATGTTATAATCGGATTCTAGGAACCTTAAATCGTGCTTATTCTCTAAAATCTGCATATGCGAATTTTAGCATGAATCCAATACCTCTCTTAGCGAGAGGTAAAAGAAGGTGAAACGTAAAGGGTATTTTTCGCTATGCTACGATAGCGTATGTCTTAGGATCCCACCCATGATTTTTTTATTTAGTGCGCGTCAACTTCAAGTCATGTGTAGTGTGCTCCTGCAAAACCCTAAAATCTAATTCCCAAAATCCTAAATATTGATGTCGTTTAGCACATATAAATTTAGTATTTAGATGTTAGGGTGATAAAAATGCAACATCGGACACAACCCAGAACGATAGACAATAATTATAACTAATTCGCTTGTGATGTGAATTTAATACTAAAATAATATTTGGATATTTTGTTGCAACCCTCCAACCCTGCAATGTATTTCTTTTCATGGTCCAATCGTCCATTTTATTTCCTCCCTTGTAACCGTTTGTCCCACATGTTTGTCTAACTCACACATCGTTTTGAAGTAGTGGGCTCGTGCATCTTCGTGTACGGTCAGCGAGCCGGGGAGCTGTGTCGCCGCGACAGCGACTGCCAGAGCGGGCTGCTGTGCGCCGAGGCGGACCAGGGCGCTGCCCGGGTGTGCCGCCCCCCAGTGTTCCAGGACAAGCAGTACAACGAGGCCTGCCACATGTCCAATGAGTGCGACATCTCGCGTGGGCTCTGCTGCCAACTGCAGCGTCGTCATCGACAGGCGCCCCGCAAGGTAAGGAAATCATTTAGGATTTTCACAAACTTATTGGGCACATCGCCTCCTTTCCAAAGATATTTTTTAACGAGCCCTATCTGGGTATCAACATAATCCTATCTCAACATGTGGTAACATGCGTATTTCAAAATATTTATCTACAAGCTTACGACTCGAGATGAGAGTATTAAACTATTTCATTATTTTGTCATTTAAAAAAAATTGTCATTTTTTTTTATAAAATCATAACATCCACTTCATTTAATAAATATAGTAATAGAAAATAATTTGAAATACGAGACTTTTCATTCATAAATTTGCTAATAAACTTTCGCGCTTTTAAACTCGAACTAAATTTGTGACGACACAGTTTCATACTCACACAAAGACAATTCTCTCTCACACACACATATACATTTACGCTTCACAGCATGAAACAGTACTCTAACCTAAAATTGTGACTGCTGACAGCAAAATATACAATAGAGATTATTACTCTTTCTATAAGGTATGTAAATAAATCATTTATTTAAATAAATACCAAACCAAACAATTATAGTTCCAAATTAAACCGGTAGAGCTCGACTGTCGTATCCGTGAGACTGTGTCGTCAGCCGTTGAAATATTTGAAATTAAACGCAACTTTTAAAAAATCATATCTCTGATTCTAAAGACTTATAAGGTGTAAAACATACACCTACATATTTAATTTGACCTATTTCTTCAAGAAAAAATAAATCAGAAAATGTGAAATGACCCCATTATCACAATATTTTTTAAAGTGAAAACTTCTATAGGCGTCCCTTGCACACTTGTTCCTGGGTAGTGAAAAACACCCGTCACGCGTAACGCGTCACGGCCATTCGGGTAAACTCGGCGAGAACCGAACGTTAAATCAGGTAGCCTACGTTATTAATACAAGGCCGGGAAACATCATGTTTATAATTTTGAAAAACCGCATTAACAGTGTTACAACGGGGTTACAACAGCTAAATTGATTTTTTAAAAATCTAAAAATGGCCAGATTTTAGAATAAATTGAATTGTCTCCCAGCCTTCTCCCACGAAAATTAAGAGTCTTTTTTAAAGATTTTGTTAAAATTTTGTTGGAATGCTCCAGAAATGCTCAAAGGATTTTGACATTTTATAAAAAACTGAATGTAAGCCCAGCACATTTAGACCTTTAAGTTTATAAAGCTTTCGGTAGCAGTCAAGAGTTGGCATTGCTATATGATCCAAATGTCAACCATATAAGTTTCTGAACCATGAGAAACATTCAAAAAGCGGCAGAAACGTGTGCGAAGTGCTGAATCGTGAAGTTTTCACTTCGAACGTGCGGTCTCAAGCACACACATTTTTTTTTATTTAAATAGTATAAAGCCAGGATATTCCCGAAACAAAAAGCGAATTTAGAATTCTAAAGTGGGTGCTACCAAGATTCGTAACAGTAAAATCGCATTCGACTCTTTTCTTTGATAAAGTGCGTGCTATTACTAATGACCAACGACAAAATTATTTCGAATTTTAAATGGCAAAAAGTACCCGTGAGGTGACGCCTGATAAATGATACCACAGAAGGAATGTGTCATCATCATTACCGATATCTGCTTACAAAAGAGATTGGCACACCCAGCAATGGGTAATATGCCGTGATAACATATTTGTATTATATTTCTGGGTATCACATTTTAATTACGAAAACCTAGATTGCATGAATTACTTTTGAAATAAATTGATAAATCGATGTAAAATTCGGATCCAAAAGTATATGAAACTAGAGAATATCGATGGATGATGGATAAAATGATGGATAATAAATTAATATACTCCTTGTTTGCAGACATGTCGGTTTTTATTAAACTATCCACGATGATGGTGAACAAAGGAAAATAAATGTATGTACTTTATATTGCATCGTTTATTTTCCTTTGTTCACTAGCACTGAGGATGGTTTAATAAAAACCGAAATGTTTGCAAACAAGGAGTATATTAATTTATTATCCTTCATTTTATCCATCATCTGTCGATATTCTTCACTTTGAAACAAAATTCTATAGCAATAATGAGTATAAAGAAAATTCTTCCTGGATCTATTCAGCGCCCATAAGGAGCCAATGTAGCCCACTTTGGGAATCACTATATTATATCAATGTAACCGTAAATTAATATTTCTTTTAGATCCTAATACCGTGAGTATTTTTTAACGTGAAACATTGGATTTGTCATATCCATAGTTACGGCTTGACATTTGATTGACAGCAATGTATTTGTCTATCCCATTTAAAATGAAACATAGGTAAAGAATTTGACATTTGATAAGACATCAGTAGAGGTTAATTTTGTTTAAATAATTATACCTACTTTCTAAATTAAATTATTGTATGCACCTAGTGCCCGAGTGATTTTCTGACTCGACTAAATTTCTTACAATATCTAAATGTAATACTTCTGTCAAATTCATTCGCTGTGTTTTATTTTAAATGAAACAGGCAAATTGCTGTCAATCAAATGTCAAGTCGTAACTTATAGGAAAATTCAACGGTTATCTGTCATATTGACAAGATGTCATTAGAGGTTAATTTTGTTAAATAATTATACCTGTTTTCTAAATATTAAATTTAGATGTAGAAAAAATACTGTGTGCACCTTGTGCCTGAAATATGTTTAGTGTAGTGCTCTCGAGTGGTTTTCTGACTCGGCTAAATTTCTTACAATATTTAAATATAATCTGTCATATTAGTTTCCTATGTTTCATTTTAAATGGGACAGACAAATACATTGCTGTCAATCAAATTTCGAGTCGTCACCATGGATATGACAAACCCAATGTTTCACGTTAAAAAATACTCACGGTACCTATATTCTCGTCCAAACTTGGACCCAAAAAATCCCATTTTTGCCAATAACCCGAAAATGGGTGAATAAACATACCTACATGCTTGACGACTTCGTCATTCGATTCTGCTCTACTGAAAAATTTACATACGTATACAAATTTTCAAATTTTTTGAACAAAGAATACTATTTCAGAAGCAAATCTAAATGAAAATTGTCAAAAATTGGAAAAAAAATAAGGTTTACCATTGCGTTTTTTTCAGATTTTTGCCATTTTCAGTTATTTTGCTCTACAAATTGTACCAATTTCGAAATGTTGCCCGTAGTACCGAATGGCAAAGTCGTCAAGGTCGTATCTTCACCTATTTTTGGGTTTATAACCCAGAAATGGGTAAATATCTGAAGAACGAAGAGAGTTATCGATCTGCGATTAAACTATTTAAAAAGTAGCACATTAACATGTATCTTTGTCTATAAAAAACCATGGAACTTACAAAATTTTGAAGATTTTTACGAAAATTTGTTTTAAAAATATAAAATTTAAAGTAATTTATATTGTGATGCAGTTTGTAATTTATGAAAAATATTATTATTAATTCTTAATTTTCAAACAGAAATTTTTATTTTAATACTGTTATTTAATTAGGTACTTTATAAAATACTAATTTTCACGTCTTTCATCTAGTGCTAATCTAAATTTAAAAAGCTTTTTGAATATTCCACTCCTTGTTAACCGCTATTAAGTCTAAGATTAATTGCAAAAGGAAGTCCGAGACAACATCAAAAACTCACAAAGGTTGGAGTTCAAGGTCAATTGCAAAGCTTGCGAAAAAAGAAAAATGGCAGTATATAAAGATTTGGAAAGAAGGAAGAAGGTTTATTTGTATAAGACAGGAGATTTAGCCGGAAACCTAACTTCACAAATCGCAAATGTAGAACGCTGGCCGAACAATTCTCTACGACAGGTACGCAAGATAAATAGCCGACCTGCAGGGCAAAACTGTGAAATCGAGCGTAAATGTCACAGACATCTACTGATCTACAGACCAGAAAATTGTATCTCTGATTGAAATTTAACCCCTAAAGGGATTAGAAACTTTGATAAAGTAGTGACTCTCCCAAACGTACATATCAAACTGACAATCCATTGGCTACAAACTTATATTGCAGCTAAAAATATAACAAAAACAAATAACAAAAACAAAAGTTGTAATCTGTTTTTTCATTTAAGCTTTTAATTTTTTACCTTCCGTCACCTTTAGGTAAGGAAGGTATTGTCTTTAGTTAAAAAATGAATTAACACGTTTTATAAATAAATATATCATCACGGCATATTACCCATTTCTGGGTGTGCCAGTATCTATATCACATGTAGACATCGGTAATGATAACGATATATTTTACCGTGTGGGCGCTTACTAGGCGTCACCTCACGGGCACTCATAGCTGGTGTGGAGATTGCACCACAGAGGTCACTTTTGTGCCATTTAAAATTGGAAATATTTGGCGTCTGTCGGGATCGAACCCGGTTCCCCCAGGGTCGCGACCAGACACTCAGTCACGCGGCCATGGGACGTTTTATGGTCCCTAGAATACGATTTTACTAGTTTGCATGTGTGTATGTGTGTGACACAAATTTCTCCGACGATAACTCAAATACTACAATTCTCAAAATTATAATTCTTTCGTATTCCTCTTCTTTACATCAACATGAAGAGCTGATTATATTTTAGTTATAATTGGTCAACCGGAAGTTCCCTTATTTGAAGTTCTTAACAGTTTTTCTCGAAAAAAACGCAGTTAAAGATCATTTTAAGTGATTATCAATATGAAAGAATATTTTATTGTCTTTTTCTTTCATATTTAAGAGATATAGAGTTAAAGAATTATAAATAAGTTAATTTTCATATATCAGCGTATCAGCCAGCTTTGCTATAATCGTGGAAACAGCTGATATATTCAAATAACTCTAATTGACAGATGTCAGTGTCAAGGGCAATTTACATAGTATCGTGCTGTAATTTTATTGGATTTGTAGAATTTTTTGCAAGGTACTTTCGGTATGAAATTTGTAGAAAATAGTTAATGTTCGTGTTACTATTTTACTGGATGTATAGAACTTGTGGTATGGGATTTGTACAAAATACATATAAATGACGGAAGGTAATATGCTGGCCATATCAGATTTTTTTAATACTAGATAAATTAAATAATATGCACATGCACGTTTATAGTTTATACAAATAATAAAATATAAAATAAAATCTAAATCAATAATATACTCCTAATTAATAACTTGTTGCTCTCAACGTTTCAAGATAATTTAACAAACGTCAAAAAAATGTAGTATAAGGAGAAACAATGGAATGAATCTATGACGTGATCAACAAATGAATTTTAAGACCTAACTATGTATCTATAATTCTAAAACATGAAACTTATGTGATACAATATATATATATATATATATATATATATATATATATATATATATATATATATGTATTTATGTAAACAGTACTTACAAAAATAAAAATATGGGATGTTTCCAATGAATTTGACATCCCTTTTCTATTTTTGTATATAACTGTCCCCACCCCAGAGTATCTCACAGCAACTCATTGAATATACAAATGAACTAAATCAGAAATCAATTATTGCAAATTATTTTACGCACAAAATTAAACTGTATTACGTACTCTCCACAATAGATACGAATGCTGTAAAATATTATCCCATCCGCAAAAAGCCGATTGACATCCCTCTAAAGTAGAAATTAATATTCAGACCGTAGTGATATATTTTTATTTTATGTATTTTTTACTAAAGCAAATTAAACTTTAGTTAGTATCAAAGTTATTATTGTTTAACCATAAAATTCTGTATTTTTTTGCATCACCCTTCGAGATAAAGTTTCCTTGAAATATAATCCCATAAAGTATGTTACAATTTTACGATACCGTATTTCTGGTTGCTGAATACAATAGAAAGTGTTGTAAAGTTATTTGATATTTTATATAAAAGGACAAAGTAAGTGCAAGTCACTGCATTGTATTGATTTTATCTTTTTCAATATCTTTGCTGCACCGTATGCTCACAGACAACAAATTCGTCTCACAAAAATAATAACAATAAGGTTTACAGATTTGAATTGTCATTCTATTACATGAACGATAAACATTATGTATAATATTCATATTATTTTTTAATGTAATTAATTTCACATTGTTATTTATTATTAATTGTGTGGAAAAGAATCGGACACACAGTTAAGCAAAAATGATTTATTTTCTGGCCTATGTTTGTTTCGTCTGTACTACAGTCTTCTTCCAGGGTTCTAAAAAGTATGCATGGAGTAAGTACAACACAATATGAAGATTACAACCATGACAACATGCAATTATTAACATAAAACATACAACAGATATTAATATATTTTTATATTACTTACAGAAATATATACATATAAAAGGTAACATAGGGTACCCTCAGTGGCGGATTTACGCATAGGCACAGTAGGCACGTGCCTACGGCGGCAATTATTCGTGGGCGGCAATTTTCTTTAATCAGAAATGTATAATTTTATTAAAAATTGCCGATCAAAAGACGCAACGAAAACATTTAAATCAATGATCTCTGAAACAAATTCATATAAAGTAAAGCTTTTTTGTAGGTATATTATTATTACTCCGGTCAATTTGTAATTATCGTCTGTTTTTCTATGGTACTTAAGTAATGGAATATGCGCTCTATTTTCAACAAATGCCCAAGTAATTGAACTCATGTTTCAGACTTTATTTTAAGATCCTCGTTACTATTATGCTATCTATAATTGTAACACATTTATTAAAATTGCCTGGATTGTAGAATAACCATTTACAAATTCCATTTTGTTATGTCTTCTTTTAGCTAAAATAAGTAAATAAATGCAAAATTAAAGTGCGGAAGCATGTATTTATGTTTTTTGCAAAAATAAAGTCAGATTTTACCTATTCTAAAGGCTATATTTGTGAAAATTATGACTTCTTCGCTTGCAAATTTTCAAAACACTGAAACCGAACGCACATAACTAAATTTCGGGTATATGATGTAATTTAAATAAATATGTTCGGGTGATTGAATGCATTTCGTGACAAAATGATTATTAGTTTTTAGGCTGTGTTTGTGAAAAATGTGACATTTTCGCTTCAAAATTTTCAATAAATACTTTAATGTAACGATAACCTAAATCACAGAACACAATTTGACGCAACTCGGATGGTTATATTCATTTTATAGGAATTTAACCATACCTTTTTTCAGAAAAAATGCCAAAATCACTATAAATATTGCTTTCCGCGCCATAATTTTTGTGAAATTACGTGTTTATAATGCTTTGCAGCTATATATGACCATCAAAATAAAATTCTTGAGGGTTGGGTATTCTAGACTTTAGCCTTAAAATTACCTATTTAAGCCCCTTTTATATTTTAACAAAAATAAAACATGCGAAAAGTTTAAACATTAAAAAAGATATATTTTAACATTTCTGATATTCAAATATCTATATTATCTTTGGTTAATATTTGGAAATTACGTTATTGTTCTGTTAGAATTATATTTTAAAATTATGAAAAGGCGGCAAATTTCTGAAAAAAGCGGCAATTTTCTGAGTGCCTACAGGCGGCAAAATTGTTAATCCGCCCCTGGGTACCCTCATGTGTAATTTATTTTAGCTAGAACGCCGAAGAACACAACTTTTCTAATAATCATAAACTGTCAAAATTTGGGGAAAAAACGTGTATCTCAACGATAAAAGAATTTTTTTATAACAAGGACAAGCAAGTAAAGTTAAGTAAAAGGATTAATTAATATTGTCCAATATGAAGGGTTTTGAAGTGTACGTACTTAAGTAAATAAAAGATGAACCATTAAGATAGACAAATTACTAACATACTAGCGTTGTTGGAAAACTAGTTACAGTGTGAACATTTGTTATGGATTATTTTTGTTATAATTTATAAAATTGTGGTAAGTTACACTTAAATTATCTATATCTGTCTGGTGATTAATGTTGTTTTTATCGGTTAACATTTCTAAAGTGAGCCTTTTGTGTAAATTGAATTAATTTTTAATTATATTGGTATCGTCAATCAATTCATTTTGATTGTATTTTACATGTTCCACTAGTACACATTTGATATTTTTGTTAAAGTTATTTGAATTCTTTTTATGTTCATCCAAACATATCTGTAAGTATCTTTTTCTCTGCCCGGTGTATTGTTTGTTAAAAATCCGTGCATGGTATGTCATATTTCTTGTGTTCTATAATGTACTTTATATTCATGGGAGAAGTCGTAGATTCTATTTTTGCAAAATAACATGAACCGTTAATATGAATATCTGACAAAGGGTATTAGCGAGCAATTAACTGTCATTGTTTTTTCTTTGCCAATCGTTTATATTGTTTTAGAGAAAAATACTTCAAATAATAGTTTCGGAAAAATTAATTGTACATATATATTATTTGAAGTATTTTACTCCAAATTAATCCATAACTGATTGGCAGAGAAAAATAATGCTAGTCAACTGCTCGCTAATCAACGTAATCATTTGTCTTATTAAATTCATTTTCTGATCACTCAATTATATTGTAACTTCCGGTCAAATAAGAAATAGTACTAATTTCCTTTTTATACAGAGTAACAGATCTTTTAAATACGAATTGTAAATAAAAATGAGACAGTATTTTGTACACCCGGGACACATAACTGTAGCTCTAATTGCAGCCAAAATTCCACATCGAAAACTCGAAAATTAAATAATAATGCAATCAATTCCACAAGCTTGCTATTCGGGTCACCGTACCAACCATTAAAAAATTTCGAATTCCCACCACGCAAGCCAATCCTAAAATCGAAAAACTCCCTGAACAGAAATAAACCCAACCTCTTGTAAACCATTTCCGGGATAAAATACCAACTTAAATCAACTTCTTTCATCCGAACTAATGACGTTAGGATTTCCAACGTCCCCGGGAAATCTCCAGAGCCAAATTTCCAAAATGTGTCGTTCGTGACGCAAGATAAGTACGGCCCTGTCTCTAGAGACCTCATAATGAAATTGTGTGAAGTTTCACAGTCGTAATGAATAAATATTAGACGCTACAAAGCAAAATCTCACGTACCGGAGTTTGGTGATTTATTTTCGTATTTATTGTTATTTTCAGAAGAGAAAGAACCTTAACTTAGTTTCGAGTTGAAGAGAATTTGATAAGCGAACTTTAGAACAAGTGATAAGAAATTCATGGAAAAGTTTGGAAGCTAAATCAAGTGAATTGTTGGATGTTAAAGTTATTATATAAATGCAATAAAAATTTATTGGCTTTAAACTTGTAACAGTATATGCATACTTTCTCTAAATTAAAAACGATCTGCAGTTCAGAAAGTCTTGGGCCGGTTTTACGTAGAAATTTAATGTTCAGTTAAAATTTAGTTGTCCAGTAAATTTAATGAAATGAACAAGTTCGAATCAGTTTTCCTGTTCTTATGACATTTGTATCATTGGTGTCAAAAAAACGCTTAGAATTTTTTCATTTCATTAAATTTACTGCGGAAGTGAATTTTAAGTTAAGATTAAATTTCTTTATAAAACTGGCTATTAATTGTTATTTGTTAATCCACAATATTCAATGACTTTACGAATTCAGCAAATTAAATAATAATATCAAATAATAAAATAAAACAAAAAATATACTATAGTTTAGCCGGTAACAAGCTGTAATAAACTTTACAATAGAGAGTTATTGCAACTTCTAAGATAAAAGAACGTAAACGTTAACATTATGTAGAAAACATTATTTTAAAAATAAGGGACTTTAAATTTCAAAACTTACCGCATTTAATTAGTCTTTTCCCGTTCAAGTTAACATTAAAAGCAACACAAACGAACTTACAGCACCACTTTTCATAGAAACATAACCTCGCACATAACGTAGCCTTATTCATTTAACGTGAACCTTATTAGTAGGTATGAGCATTCGGTTTGTCACGTGACTTTAAAGTGCACGTTATTTTTGCGTTGAAGCTGCAATAACTCCCCAATATTAAATCTTTGATGTGGCTAAATGTCCGGCGGCGGTATTATATATACAGAAACCGAGAATTCCGCCGTACGGCGGAATTATCACGTTTATAATAACATCCGCTGATAAACCCAGTATATTCAGTAGGCACATAAAATCCGTAGGTAATGTTTTTTTTTTTTTGTTATTATTATAAACTTAAAACCAATGTGACTTTGTCTCAATGCGAGTAAGTTAATTTACGAAGACCTACATAGTTTCATTACCATTAATGCGAAAGATTTTCATAAAAGGAAGTCTAATCTGTATAAATTAATTTGAAAACGGTAATGCACATATATTATTAACTCAATAAGGAATGTTACTATAAAAAACAGTCACGAAATAATTTCACTTGTCCTTGTGTACATGTTTTCTAAATTTAATTGCTTTCATTCAAATTCCAGTACATTTTACTATTGACCAATTAATGAAGTATTCAAGACAAAGAACTGATTAATAATATAAATATAGATTATACTAAAAAAAATCTGTTGTGGCCAGCACAAGACCTTTCGTTAATTTGATGTATTTTGTACAAATACCATACCAAAAGTTCATTGGAAAAGATTCTATATATCCAGTAAAATGGTAACACGAACATAATACAATTTTTTTAAAATTTCATACCGAAAGTTCCTTGGAAAATATTCTATAAATCCAATAAAATTATCACATGAATATACATTATGTATTTTCATATATAAATACTCTAAAAATGCGTACACTTACGTAACATTCTCTTTACAATCAAATAATATTACTACCAAGTTTATATCTCTACCCATTTTTGAATTATTGCCCCAAAAGTCTATATACCCCACATTTAGACAAAAACTTCAAAATTTTGAAAAATCTAATTTTTATGTATCTAGATACTTCTCAATGCACTGATTCCAAAATTTGAAACCGTAGGTCGATATCTCGTTTCGTTCTCGAGATATTTAGATTTAAAGTTTTGCTCAAAACTGCCCATTTTTGGGAAATAACCCAAAAATGGGTTGATATACGAATTTGGCGACAACACCATTCGATTCTACGGGCAAAATTACATAAGTACACCAATTTTCAGAATTATTGAACACCGCATACAATCACTAAAGCAAAATAACTAAAAATGGCCAAAAATCGCAAAAATCTAAGGTGTACCCCTTACGATTTTTTCAGATTTTGGCCATTTTCATGGGTTTTCAAGCTTTTATTCATAAAAAATGAACCAGTTGGACAAAAATTATGAAAATTTCTATACTTATGTATTTTTGTCCGTAGAATCGAATGGTGATATCGCCAAATTCATATCTCGACCCATTTTTGAGTTAATACCCAAAAATGGGCAGTTATGAGCAAAAATTTTAAATCTAAATATCTCGAGAACGAAACGAGATATCGAACTGCAGTTTTAAAATTTGAAATCAGCACATTGAGAAGTATCTAGATACATAAAAATTAGATTTTTGAAAATTTTAAAGTTTTTATCTAGATGTGGGGTATATTGACTTTTGGGGCAATAATTCAAAAATGGGTAGAGATATAAACTTGGTAGTAATATTATTTGATTGTAAAGAGAATGTTACGTAAGTGTACTCATTTTAGATTATTTAACTGTGTGAATTTTTAGAAATAAAAGTATTGAAATAAAAAAATTTAGACTAGAAGTATTGGAGTTATTGTGAGAAAAATGTTTGTCACACACGTACAGAGACCATCGTAAAACTGGTAAAATCATATTCTAGGGACCCTAAAATGTGTTTATTCATTAAAAACTCACCAACGAATTTTTTGACCAAAGACAATACCTTCCTTATCTAAAGGTGACGGAATAAGATAAAAATTATCCGGAAATGTTGTTGAATGCAGGTTTCCATATATGCAAATATATTGTGACAGATGAAAATTATGTTACGAATGACATTACAAACTACAGGTGCGCTGACAACTTGACAACATTATAACAAATGCGTGTCATATAGCATTCAGTCTAGACAAACAAACACAAATGAGTTCTGAGTCAATAAAGAAAAACATAGGGAAATAATTTTCATTAATTTAAAACGTCAACACTGCAAGTAACTGCAATCAATATGCCAATGTTGTTAAAAACATTTACATTTTATAATGCAACATTTCACCAGAAGTCATCAGCGATGTGTATGTTTTTCATTGATTAAAATGCACAATTCATGCTTCATGGGCACATGAGCTTGTTCTGTTCACGAAATTTACATGTCACCAATTAATTATTGGAAATATAGCTGTTTGTAGAAAGGTCATAAAAGTTATGTGCTGAAATAACACATAAAATTAAAATATATTTGAGATTTTATTGTGCAGACCTTCTTGAGTAACTATTAAATATTTATAAATGAAAAATGAATCACCTTCCTGATATGACCGAGGAGTGTCTTAGGACAGATATACATAAAGTAGGGATCACATACTTATGACTTTATTATAATATAGTTTTATGTCGTTATATGTAGATGTCCACAAAATCTCAAATAAAAGCGTAATCGGACAATATACTTATGGTTTGGCACGTTTTCTTTGGTGTTAATAAAATAATAATAAAATATCTTTGTGAAAACTTTATTCGCCTACCCTTGGTGATTATTTGTGGAAAAAGGAAACAAAAACCCTTTTCTTTTTCTTTACTTTTTTAAATGGACGTTTCGGGAATCGAACCGACTCTCATCTTCAGCAAGTGTACATGTCTAAGGCAAGATTTATATTTTTGATTTTTTTTTTTTTTTTTTTGAACCTGTTATCTCATAAAGCCCCGATTGACCGTGGCGCGAAGGTCTTCACCTCAATCTTTGGTATCTGAAGGAGTAAGGCACGTGTTATTAAACAGTTTTAAATTAAAATGTAAAACCACTATTTATTTAGACTGCATGGTGGTAGGGTTTGGTTTGAACTTATACAGGGTGTTATGTAAGTAAGTGTTCAACGCTTAACCCATGGTAGAACTGACACCAAAGATAGTAAATCTGGCAATAATTTTTGTTTAACATACTTTCTTCAAGAACTAGAGGCCTCTAAAACTGACCAATCACGTCATAGTTCAAAACTTTATAAAAAAGTAAAAATCAATGTGTTCTCTGGAAAAAATATTGATTGTCAATCTGACGTTAAATGTTTTTTTGCATAGACGTACAATATATATTCTGTTTTTTTGATATTCTCAAAATGCCATTTACATTCACCAACCGAGAGTATGTAGACATGCATATGGTTTATGGCGAGACATTACAAAATAGTCGTGCTGCTGCAAGACGGTAAAGAGAGTTATATCCAAATAGACGTCTATGGTCGTATATGTCATTTGTGACAGGTATCACATTTTTTCCAGAGAACACATTGATTTTTACTTTTTAATAAAGTTTTACCATGAGTTAAGCATTGAACACTTACTTACATAACACCCTGTATATAGATATATGAGGTAAATTTATTTGTCTAACTCACTGAGTAACGGGCCCGTGGTTTTACATTTTAATTTAAAACTGTTTAATAACAAATGCCTTACTCCCTCTGAAATCAAGGATGGAGTTGAAGATCTTCACGCCACGATTATTCGCGGTTTTATGAGATAACACTGTTTCAAAAAGAAAAAAACAAAAATATAAATCTTGCCTTAGACATGTAATCTTGCTAAAGATGGGAGTCGGTTGGATTCCCGACACGTCGAATTAAAAAAGTAAAGAAAAAGAAAAGGTTTTCTGTTTCCTTTTTCCAGAAAGAACCACATTAGACGAATAAAGACTTCATAAAGAAACTTACAAGGTACCAGGAAACATATTATTTAATTATAATAAAATTATAGTAAAATTTATATCACTCTTTATTGTTGTAGATTTGTATGTAGCATATGTATGAATGTGATCCATAGAGTCAAGTAAGGAAAAGCACGGTTAAAATCGAGATGGGTTACCGCTTTGGAAACTCGTTTGGTTGTAGTATTAGTTGAGCTTTTGGTGATCTTTACTGAAACTCTTTCTTAGATCATGAATATTACATTTTAAAATGTTTTTATTTAAAGCGAGATGTAATTTTTCAAAAACTACTATTAATTTTAAATTTAGTGGCTGTGACGTAAACCTTACAAATGATGTTAAAACCACTCGATAGTAACCGGGTAGTAAACGAAAAAATACTTACATTTACATTTTTAGCTTTTTTTGTGTTAGCAGATTCTATTAGATTATCAATGTAGTAAATACTTTAAAATGAGTACCCCTTCGGGAAATCTATTTACAGTTGCATTTTATTACTATTTTAATGATTTTGCCTCAAGTTCCACAACTGATTCATCTAGGTGCAGTCAGAAATTAAATATTCGAAACGGTGACATTTTTACGATATGATATTTATTGTTGTTAATAGATTTTATACACGTGTTCTATTTCAGATCTCGAAGTAATAGTTCCATGATTACATCCTGGTGCAGTAAATGTCATCAGTCATTATACCAATGTTTATTACCTATAATATCTATTTTATCTAAAGACAGCATTGCTGAAACTCTGTTGCAATATAAATAATATACATTTATTTATAAAGAAACTCTCATGCCCTCGAAATTAAATTTGCAATACTCACTTCTACTAAAGACCTAATTTATATGCTATTGGAAATTGAAATTTTGATACATAGTTAATTTAATTATTCACTTGACATTTATTTCCAACGGCAATGAAAGTAACTTTCACTGCTGCAGGAGAGAAAGTAAAACTTTGGTCAAGTAACTGTCAATAAAATCATACTTTTCATGTCTATTTTTAATTATATTAGACCCGTACTTTTTATCAAATTGATCTTTATTATCAGAAATATTTTCTTTGAAAATTAAAGCGTTGAAAATGCAACTGATATACAAGCATACCACATCAACCCCCTGTGTTAGTGACGTATTCTCATATTAACCAATCAGAAATCAAATAGACTTTAGTTTTCAAGATAGCAAACTGACGTCACAACAAGGCACGATTTTGGCACCGATTCAAAAGTATAACTATAGAATTTTTTGCATTATAAAAATAAAAAATTAAATAATAATAATATATTTAACGACATTTTAAAACTTATTAATTAGAAAAAAGGAAAATTTTTTTACAGGTGTTCTATTAAATTTAATATAAAATAATATTTCGTAGTCATTGTAATAGAAACAAAAACAATTAAAAATATGGTATAATAAATTATTTTATCTGACATTTTGATACAATTTATTTGTCCAGTAATGTCGTTAATTATAATTACAGAGAATTAACCAAGCTTGCAAAATTTCTTAACCACCTGAAAACGTGTTATAAATATTTTTGATTATCAGATATGGTCTAAGATTTATATCAATAATCTGTTACATTATGAAACGAACTACTAGACCGTATCGTTCAAATATTATGCATTATTTTGTATAACCTATTTATCGCGATATTTTACGACTAAACAAAAAACTTATTGTCTGTAATAATTATTCAATTATATTATTATTCATTGCCATTTTGAACTTATTACCATTTCTAAAACTCATTCCTATTAAAAGTGTAACAAATTATTCACTATTTAATATTTAATCATTAGCATAATTACATTATAAAAGACAGAGTCCCACCTTTTTCCTTTTGAGAGAAAGTGAATACGTTAAGAGGTGAAATATTTTTGCATATAATGTTAGCACCCAAACACTCCCAAGGATACTGGTGAAGGGCAAAGGCTACAGGTGAATTTAAACACTGATTCGGAAATTGATTAATCTCTCTGGAATTTACGAATTCAGTCACGAAATTTAGAAATTACTTCACTTTCATTGTAGCTGTAAATTACATTCCTTTCTAAGTCTTATCCTATTGAATTTTTGTAATCGCGAGAAATAAATTTTAAAAGTATAATACAGCAGACACTCCTCGAAATAAGGTGAAGGCAAGATGATTTATTTTTTATTTTATCGTGAATTTCAATTTATAACACAATAGGGTACGTAGATAAGAAAGTAAAAATATACATAAATGAATGAGTATCAGTGGAAAAAAAATGTGTTTCAGAAATAGGAGGACATGGCTTAAGGCTTAACTACAGAATCTTGGGCTCAAAATAAGTGACTACGCTGTGTAATTTAAAAAAAAAAAAATCTAGTAGTCTATCCAACTAATTTTTAATGACAATAACAATGGGCTACTTGCGTACCTTTATTTTATTTAATATTTTTGAAGAGAAGGTAAAAACTTGCTACCCATATCTTTTCTTTTGATAAATTTTTTATTAATTAGCCAGAAAAAAAATAATGAAATTTGATTATTTGAATTCCCGCCATGTATGACGTAGAATTACGCCGCACCAATGAATAGTCGCAAAGCCAAGCGTGGTGCCGTCCCATAGTAATGGTATGTTTGTGCGGGTAATGTAGATCATCTGTTTGACGTTTCAATAAGAGTTTGGAGGTTAGTATTTTAGTTTATCTTTTTGGTATCGATATTTTAAATTACAAGTAACTACCTATGTGTTTATTTATAAAGTAATTAATGTATTTGAGAGACCAGAGAGAGAGAGAAAAATGAACTAATGTCAAATTCAAATTAAAACTTTCTCGCGCGCCATCCCATCTATTGATAACATTCTTAAACATGCTTCCCCTCCCCAGTTCAATATAAAGACGTCACAGAAAATTTTCTTTCTTTATTTAGTAAAAAATAAATAATTATTTTAAAATAAAATTTATATTTTTATATATGTTTTCAATATAGCTTTACGTATATAGTGACAGAAATCGGATTTTCAGTACCACGCAAGTAGCCCATTGTTTATGGGTTGTTAAAAATTCCCTTCGCAATATTCTAAAACTAGTAACATCCTATATTCGGCCTAATAGTATTTTACTGCTAGTATTATAATTAGACGATTAAATAATGTTGGAGTACTCTTAAACAACTTGAGAAGATTGACAATTTTTACCTCCCGCTACCCTTGGTAAGGGAGGTATAGAGATCGTGCTAACATCACATGATGTCTGTATGTGTGTGTGCGTGTGTGTGTGTGTGTGTTTGTATTAATTTTGTCTCCGCTCTAACTCAAATACTATCAATCAGAAAATTCTGAAACCTTGTATTTCGACGCTATTCTAATATAGAAAGACACCATTAGATTTTGGTGTAAATCGGATAACCCGAATGGCACTTTACTTAAAGCTCATAATGGTTTTTCTTCAAAAAATACCATTAAATGCCATTTTTTGTCATTAAAACTTTTTCTACATATTTTACAGATAAATTTAAAAAATATTTTTTTTTATAAATCCCGAAGCCTAAGATAAACACAAATCCTTTGTTACACACAGTTCATATTTCAAAAGTATGAACTGACAGGTAAATGTCACTGTCAAAAAACTAAGCATTTCAAATGTAATGATGACATTTTAAAAAGGAAATAGTAAATAAAATAATAACAATGGAATATAATATAGTTTGCAGCATTAGTATACATAGGTATGTATTTAAAACAATAAAAATTAAATAGCGGGAGTTTTTGTGCTGGCCACATCAGACATTTTTCGAAATGTTATCCTGGACCACACAAACATATACATACATGTATGCAACCTTTACAAAAATAAAGTTGCAAGATAACAACAACCTACCTAGAGTTTTGTTAGTTAAAATTAAAATTTAATGACCGAAACAATTCAATTTGTTTAACCCAATTTTATTTCTCTGTGCTCGCTATATTAAATTCAATGGACTGTTATCCTTGATAACAAAATCATATTTTTAATTTTATTACGTTGTTTTATTGTTTCCTGCAAAATGTTTATGCAAAATAGTTTCAATTTTTCATTTCCTCTTGCTTTTTCTCATTTGATACACTACATACAGTAAATTCAATTGTCCTTCACCTGTATTTGTGTATGCGGAGAGCATATGCATAAATGCAAACGCTTAATTAGTAGATAGGGCAGAGTGAGAAACAAGAACAGTGGATTCTATTTGTCATTCGTAATCTAGAATCCAGTGGGCCGGGCTTTATGATAAAGCACAATAAGCAGATGCCCAGGCTGGTGGATTAGTTTCTATGTTCTGTTTGTGTTTGGGTGTGGATTGTGTTCTGCATAAACGGTTCTAGGTTACCCAGGGTATAGCTCTCGACAAATATTAATTATATTCAGTTGGTGCTGATCCCTAAATTACATAATTAACGATAGGAGTCTACGTTAAATTATAACAAACTAACAAAATTACCCCTCACGTACGAAATTAGGAAACGTTAAACAGAGTAGCCAAGATTCATGTCAACCATGCCAGAGGTCCTAACAACTCACCGGTGGCTCAATGGTTAGAGGAACGCCTCTTAGTCAAGAGAGTGCTCAGGGTTCTGGGTTCGAATCACGCTAAGGCATGGATGATTGTGTATGTGAACATTGGGATTTAATCCTGTTGAGAGGTTTAAAAAAAAAACTCTAACGGCCGATTTCACCACCGATTCCTAAACCGTTGCCTAGCAAGGAATTTCCTAAATTTAAGAACTGCCTAAACTGATACTTATCCATTTTGGATTTCACCAAACAAAGCAATGCCCAGCTAGGAATTACTTACGTAGGCATCGGATTATAAGTTACTTTTGTGATATTATATTTGCACATTGGAAATAAATGAATAATTTTTATAATTTATGACATTTGTCAATTGTATTTGTCAACATTGACATTGGAAATTATGTGCAGATATTATTAATTACGTTAAGGTATGCAAAATAATTTATTTTTAAAGAAATTTTCTTTACATATATATTTATAAATTTGTAGGTATTACAGAAGTGGAAAATATAAATGAAACAAGGATGAAAATGAACAAGAAAAAAAATGTAAATGCAAAATATAGAATAAATACATAATACAAAAACAGAAGCTGAATCCTATGATTTCAAGTAAAAATTTAAAATGTGACAACAGTAACGCATATTTATGATATTTGACTATGGCATTTTTGTAGAAATTATGAATTTAATTACCTATATGTGAATACCCATTGTAATTTCCCAAAATTTAAAATAAAGAATAAAAACGATATATCTATGTAGTTACTAATTAATTTTATATTATATAAACTCGTATAATTATATAAAATTCTGTTTTGTAATGAAATGGACATTTTTTCCAAAACTATTTTTCATCACAGAATTCAAAACAATTTGTTTTTTCTTTTCTATCTTGTGCAAGTTTTTCTATTTCTTCGTTATAACTATCAAAATATTCAATAACATTGTACAATTTTCATTTTGAAGTGTCAGCTGTCAAACGTTAGGAAATGCTTAGCGATTTGGGCATCGAAAAACAGATACCTAGCTAAGTAATTCCTAAATCATGATAGGCAATGCTTAGCGGTTGGTGAAAACGAAATTTTGCTAGGTAATGCCTATGTGGTGCACATCGGGTACATAGGCATTACTTAAAATTTAGGAATCGGTGGTGAAATCGGCCATAAGAAACAAAGGAGAGAACTATGATTATACAGGGTGATAGCAGTTAGAGGTGAACATAGGGATGTAATATGAATTTTTAGTTTTATGCATGCAATTTCCTGCTCTCCTGTTCATATTTCGGCGAAAACTGTAGAGTTAAAAGTTTTAAAGAATTAAAAGTTTCATTCAAAACTGTTTTTACATATTTTATTACGTAATTTGGTTTCTTCACAATTTTAAAAAGAAATTTGAAAAGTTCTGTCAATTAGTAGCAATAGCCATGGAACTTGTTTTCTTTTTTCTGGATTTTATAAATTATTTATAAACGTCAAACATTAACCTAACTAATGGAAAATAAATCCCATATTATGTTATAACTATTTCCACCAAAATATTTCTTTATGACAAAGACAGGTTTCTCATTCGAATAATCATCATTATTTAATTTACTTCTTACAAAAAATATTTGACACGAATAATATATTATTGTTTTTATGTCATGGCTACTGTTACTAATTGACGAAACTTTTTTTACCTATTTATGTAATAAGTTGCGAAATGATAGTGTTTTAAGCACGCGACGTGAAACTTATACGCACGAGAGTAAGCGAGTGGTACAACACGTCAAGTGCATAAAACACGCCTTTGTTTAAGAAAAAAATATTGATAGATTTGAGTTCGAAATGACATAACTTTTCACAAAATCAAGAGTGGAAAACAACATCTTGCATGTGGTGTCCGTTATCATTAATGCATTTCTGGAGGGACTGCTGTTACCGTGAACTCGGAACGCTATATCGATACACAACTTCTTCTTACCTGAATTACGTCAAAGCATCAATGGACGTTATTCGCCCTCTCTTTTCCGATCGCCTCGTTTCCAGGTTTGGTGACATTCATTGGCCTCCTCGACCCCTGTTTGTCCATATGCGATTTTTTTTCTTGTAGGGTCACCTCAAGAACGTACTTACGAACACACTCCGCACATTGGAAGACCTGAAAGAAGCTATTCGCCCAAATTGACAGAGCGATGTTAAAAGCAGTGTTCGCAAATTTCGTCGAACCCCTCCAGAAATGCATTAATCAACTGAAATCTCAAATCTGCCAATATTTTTTTTTTTTTCCTAAGCAAAAAGTATCAATTTTGTGACGTTTTAAAAACGTCTGTCCTTTCTGCTTAAGCCCAACCCTGTATCTGTATCAGATTCATCAAGTTCAACCAAATATACCTACCTACATTCTTTTCAATTATTCGTTTCCTAAATTCTGTGCCGTTAAATGTGTCAATGTCATTTCCTTTTTGTACTCCCAAATTTCCGGGAAAAGTATTTACATTTCCTTCATTTCAAAAACATTGTAAGAATATATTTTTTTTATATATCTAGGTCTAGGTTCTAGTCCTTATTCACTAACAAAATTACAGAAAAGCATTGAAAAGAATATTTTGCTGAAAAACTATTATCAGTTTTTTACATATACATATACTCTAATTAATTATAGTCGGTAAAAACTATCAGTAGACAGCAAAAGCGGGATAAATTATCCCCGAACAAATCGCGTATGTAGGTCATCACGTGACCCACTTGTGCCTTGATTCATTTGTTTCGAATTTACCCGGGAAACGACGGCAATGCAGTGGCAGTGTAATTCGGATGCTAAGAGGGGATGACACAGTTTACGTTGTCAGATTGACTTTGGTTAAATTCTATTTGTTCTTCATTTGACGTTTAAGCTTTTTATGTTTATTGCGAAATTATTTCTTGTTATGGAATTTAGAACGAATGAGATATGTTGTTTACCTACTACTCGTGCATACATTGCATATTGATGAAGAATACAAGAATTATTTTCTACTCTAATACTAACCCATAAAACAAGATCATTTATCAATAAATAAAACAAATTTATCATTACTTTTTGATTACATGTTACAATTTTACTCAAACAAAGCAATATTTTTGATTAACACTTGTTGAAAACTCAATCAAAATTTGATAAGGAAATAAATTGTAAATAGCCATTCGATTGATAATGAAACCGGTAATTATACCATGTGCTAATTACTGAAATTGAAATGAGTTCATTATCGTTCGAAATCAATTGCAAATTGTGAAAATTGAATCCAAATTCCAAATGCAAATCAACACACATTCCTTTCAATCTAATAATCACTGAAAATATTCTATTTATAATCGCGTGGTCAAATTATAATTCTATAAAAAGTAATTGTACATTTTGCTTTAATAATACAACTGAAAAATCTGTTGTGGCCAGCATAAGACCTCTCGCTATTTCCATATTAGGCTATATTATATAAGTATTGTACTTATTTAACATTTCTGGTACACACAAAAACATATCTTCTTTATATATTTTTATATTTTTTAATTCATTCTACGAACAAGTTTCCTCTTATTCTTCTAATGTTCGAGATTCTTCAGCAATGTCTCTGGTGTTTTGACACTGACATTTATTTGACAATTACAAACATTTTAATTTTACCACTTGTTTTCCATGGGGTGCGAAATTCGTTACAGCATATTATTTTACATATTTATTTTTCTATCTCTAACTCTATAGAAGAAATAATAAAAACTTTAAATTTATCAGATAGATATTTTTATGTTCTTTAATATTTGTAATAACATAAATTTTCAAAAAATCTTATTTACATTTTTTTTAAGTAACTAATACTTCCGGTTGTCCAATTGTTACCAAAATCTAATCAGCTCTTCCCAGTAATGTCAGATTGAGGAAACCGCAGCTAAACATGTCTTAACTCTTACAGTATTTTAGAAACCGTGGTTCCAACATCCATACACACACACACACACACACACTCATATATATATATATATATATACATGCGCCATAAAAATGTTATAATAGGATTATAGGGACCTTAAAACGTGTTTATCCACTAAAATCTGGATAAGCGATTTTTAGCATGATTCCAATCGTAAAATTCGTATCGAAAAGTATATTAAAGTGAAGAATATACTCCTTGTTTGCAAACGTTTCTGTTTTTTTATTGACTTGAGACGTTGACATGCTTCTTATCCATGGAAACGTTTGCAAACAAAGAGTACCTATCTATATTAATTTATTATCCTTCATTTTTATCCATCATCCGTCGATATTCTTCACATTAATGTTCATTAAGGTCAATAAAATAATAAATGAAGAATGGTGAAGTATATTATTGTTGAGGGACATTTTGGACATATTCAAAATAAAATTCTAAAAAATAATCCTTGCATTTTGAAAATATAAATAAAATAAATAAATATATCATCACGGCATATTACCCATTTCTGAGTGTGCCAATCTGCGTTGTACACCGATTGCGGTAATGATGATGACATATTTGTACCGTACGGGCGTTGACCAGGCGTCACCTCACGGGCACTCATTGCTGACGTGGAGAATGTACCACAGGGGTCACTTTTGTGCCATTTAAAATTCGAAATATTTGGCGTCGATCGGGATCGAATCCGGTTTTTCAGGTATACATTTTCATTTTGCGCATTTAATTATTTATTATATAACTCGTTTTTTTTTTACTGAATTACGCAGCTAATTAATCTCAAGAAATATTAATACAGCATAAATTCCAACTGTTTTAGGTGTGACATTATTTTTATGAACCAAGACGTTAAGACGTACTGGAAAGGACACAGGAACATAGATCTACTTTTTATAAGGAATTACGACCTATATGAATTGCATCTTGATTCTATTTATAAAGTTAATTAATTGGTTGACATTTCTAAAGCGTTAGTAGAAAAAAGTTATAAATTTCAAATTTCAAATTAGTCGCCACAAGAAACAAAGAAGCAGATAAATATTAGATGAAGAACAAAGAAATTAAAAAGAATTTAATAATTCCGTCATTTACGACAAAAGTCTCAAAATTTGTGGAAGAAATTTTTAATTTTGTTTTCTATAAGCCGATTTTTTTTTAGTTTAATCTTTTAAAATATTTGAAAAAGACATATGTATTTTTGTCTTAAAACCATGGAATTTATACATAAGGTACAACAAATTGTAAATTATAATATTTAAAAATCCTGATGTGGCCAGCACATCAGAATGTCCAATCTTTGGCTTTAGGGATTTCGGACATGACCATTTAAAGTAAAATATTTCCAAACCAATAGCGCTTCCGGTTTAAGCGGAAGTGGTCCCTAACTTTCTTATTTGAAATAGAATGCTATATTTCTTATTTTATTTGTGAATTCAGCAGAAAAACTTATACATATATGAAATAATAAAAACATTGTAGGTACTCAATCAATCATTTTCGACATAATTCAACTTTTGTTTTATTTTTCTCTGAAAACGACCACATCTTTAACTCTAATATCATCAATGGAAATTAATTTCTATAAAATATAAATACAATTTAATAAAGAAAGCTTTTATTTTACTATAAATTTAATATCGAAAATTATTGAATAATGTAATTTCTAAGTTAACATAAAGTTGAACAAACTAAGAAAACTTTAGTTTTTAAATGAAACACGCCAATTTTTATTTGTATAAGTTAAAAAAATATGGGTAGTTTTTGAAGCATATCTTATTTTCAAGTTGATAAACTACTCCTATTTTTAACAAAGAATTGATACAGATAAATTATAAAAAATGGAGTTTCATTTGAAAATAGTTAAGGTTTTTTTCTCAATCTTAAAATTGGGTTCCTTTGGTACTCATTAGCTGGTAGCACAAGCCTTGTCGTAACTAAAAGGCTGTTTTAAAATATACCAAATTCAAATTTCCATATTTAATTTCACCCTTATGTTTAAAGAACGATTTTTTTAATATTTGTTTGTATACAAACTATGTTCTACTTTAAAATCACATTTTGGTAAATTTTATATTATTTGTCATGATTATTATAGATACAATAAAATTTAACATTTTTTAAAACAACGTTTTAGTTAAAACAAGGTTTGCGCTATGTGATGAATTTGACCGCATAACCTTTCGCTCATTAAACTAACGTATTAACCATTAAGAATTTATGACAATAACCACATAAACATTCCAAAACAATGTAGTCTCAATAACCTTCCTTTTTACAAGCACTTATTTTCAAATATTAATAAATGATTTCTCTTATAGGTGTGCTCGTACTTCAAGGACCCATTGGTCTGCATAGGACCAGTAGCTACGGACCAGATCAAGAACACCGTGCAACACACGGCTGGTGAAAAAAGAATCACCGGATACAAACGACCCATGCATTAAATTTGACTTCTCTACCAACCAACAACCCACGCATCAGAGACGGATATGACATCGTCGGCATTTGTCTCCGAAACGAACTTTCACAATAAATGCGTATAGTTAGCAACTCCTTTCCTCCTTTTCAAAGGCTGAGGATTGAATAATTTACGGTTTAACAATTTTAGGTTAGGTTTTCAGAGCAAATACTCATTGTACCTGAGTAATATTTTTAAATATTTCCGTCTGTTTTGGATTATAAGCATTGGAATAATTATGAACCCTGAGATAATTATTCCAATAAAGTTTATAAATGTGATGAAAGAATGTTATTGTGAAAAGTCGTTTCTTCTTTTAATTTCTCAGTAGAATAGAATTCAAAAAATCAACGTTTAAAAATGGCTGAGGTATTTGTTTAGTATAAGAACTAAATATAAATTTTAAATTATTGGCCTATATGATAAAAACTCTCTGGTATCGTAAGAATTTCATCTTACTTATTTACCTAATATATCAATATATATTATAATATGAAGCTTTTGAACCTGTATTAGCTTTTAAGTCAAAATATTAGGATAATATCTAACTGTATTTAAAATATAGATGTATACAGTAGTATAAAGGATCTTCTTACATATCAGAGAGTTTATAAGTGTACCGTAAAATCTAGCAACGCATTCGTACATCCTAAAATGTACTTAATCAAGTGTAATCAACTAAGAGCACATATACCTATATGAATACTTGATATTGATCCCCCCATACTGTGTAACTGTGATGTCGTAACTTAAAAATCAAGACAGTATTGTTGAGATTGGCTTAACATATTTATTTTACAAAGTTTAAGATCGAGGATAAAGAAGATAAAGAACTAAATAGATATAGCGGATAAATGGACCGCAAATAGTTTTAGTGTACTATAACTATTTCATGAGATACATATCATAAAATACATATCAATGTTATACTAAATGGATTATATCTATGATAAAAATTATTGAATAAATGTATCCTACAGGATAAATAATGGTTTTTATATCACTTACCCGATGACCCGACCCCATAATGTATAAACTGGCATCCACACTGTATACAGCTTCCACAACACAAGAAAAAAAAAACAAATTGTACGAGCGTCACTAGAATTATTAAAAATAGGAATATCAGATAGGCCGTGGAAAACAAAATGCGCACTACTAGTTTAAACACTTATTTATGTCATTTAAAATGCACAAGTTAAGTTATTTAGAAGTTGATTAATTAATTAATTTTTGAAATTATTGTGAGTGAAAATATATAAATAATCAGAGAGCATTTTCTTCAGTTTTTGACGAAAAAAAAAAATAACATATACAGGATTTAATCAAAAAGCGAGTGATAGTAACATGAGAAATCAATTTTTCCTTAAGCAAAAGTTCCCAATTAATTTTAGATAAAAATGTAAAATCGAATTTGAAATATAATAAATATTGCTTATTTGTAATGACTAGTGATGCATATATTTCGAAATGTCAGAAATTCGATTTCTTAATTAAAGTTAGTGAAAATTATATTTTACATCTAAGTCACTAAACACATTTTATTTTTAATGCTAAACCTAAATCACTGAACAGATTTTATTTATCGTAACAGAAGCTGCCACTCTTATGTTATTAATCAATAAAAATTTATGCATTCTGGTCAGCTTTTTACAGATTTACAGATCTGCAAGACTCAGAATTGGCCTATCATTTAATAACCTGTAAAATCAAAAATCTGAATTTCTTTATTTAATTTCAATTCCATGGCTATACTACAAATAAGCAATATTTATAAAACTTAATATTCCATTTTACCAAACGTGCATCATAAAATCTGTTTAGTGATTTAGGTATAGGATTTAATTATCTAGGTTCTAGAACTTACATTTAAAACACTTTTGTCTAAAATTAATTGGGAAGTTTTGTGCAAGGAAACTCCCATGGCCCGCTTTTTAACTAACTTCCTGTATATATAAAACAATAGAATGTCCGGCATCCTCAGCTATGTGTATGTGCGACTTTTGTCCATGTTTTTGGTTAGAAGCTTTTAAGAAGTGGAAAGAATGATGAAGAATATTATTTATTGTTAAAGGGAACTACTTTGAATAAATTTAAAATAAAATTCAAAAAAATATGAACAGCATGTGCCTTATTCTCAATAATTATATAGTGACCCACGTATTCATAAATACTGCACAATGTAAACTATCAACAAAACAATATTCACAATTTTGTTTCGATTGTAACTTGTTTTTTCTTGAATTGCAGTATTTATTTCATTAATTTCACCGCGCCCGCGCCATCTTTGAGATTTTATTGAATGTATTTTATTTTCAAATACATACAAAAATTCATGTATAAATATTTATTTTAATTATAATGATTATTTACATTATAATTGCATAAAGTACAAAAATTTTAATATTCGCCTCCATTAAAATACTAAGTACAGACTTTTATATATAAAATACTAAACAACAAATATAATTCTCAATAAAATATAAATCAATAAAAATCTACATGCATGAAATTAAAAAACGTATAAATTTATTAATTTCAACTATATTTTACATATAAATTCTTTATAGAAAAAATTCTGTGGAATGAAGGCACTAAAACGTAAAAAGTCAAAAATTCTATACATTTAAAATGTCACAATATAAATGCAATAGATGTAAAATAAATACTTTTATAAGTTTTATGACTATTTAACCCGACATAACCATACGAACAAATTCTTCATAGTTCACATTTCCTTGAGAATCTTCTTGGCCTTGTAATAGCTGTTCAACCTGTAGAAAAATAAACCGGTGTGTTATCAAACATTCTTATCAGTTGGCGATAATCCGTACTTAACAGAAATAGCTTTAAAAAATAGATAAAACTGCATACCTCATCATCGGTGAGTTTTTCGCCCAATGTAGTCAATAAATGACGTAATTCTGCTGAGCTAATATAACCGTTACCATCTTTATCGAAATGGCGGAGGCCTTCAATAAAATCGTCTGCTGTATCAGCACTTCTACATTTAGATATTGCCTAAAATAATTACATATTATTTATTATACATATTATAAAATATTGTGAATTATATTAATAGAGAGCTTCTATTAATTAGAAATAAATTGTGAAAATATCATGTCAGCCACCGAGATTTGAATCCAGCAAAGAAATGTTCCGGGATTGAAATCCCGGTGACTTACATGATCTTTTTACAATTTATTAATATTATGAACTTACTTGATAAATAGGTAAAAATACTTCAAATGATACTCGCTCGTCCGATTTATGTTGCTGGGTAAATTTTTTCACATCGGATTCCGTTGGATTTTGGCCAAGAGCACGTAAGGCGTCTCCAATTTGTGACACATGGATTTTTCCATCTCCACGCGAATCAAAAAGCTGGAAGGCTTCTTGAAATTCTAAAAATACAACATGATCATTAATATAATTAATTAAAATTGAAGTAAATACCTTCTACTGTTGTTAAACTTAATTTTAAAGGCGGCTCGTACAAGTACATTTTAAAACAAGCTTTCAGTATAAAGACAAAACTTAAACTGAGCAGATGGTTTTAGTAGCAATTGCAGCAAGCATTAATGTAATAAAATAAAGATACTGACACTTTCAAAATCATACCAAATAAGGGCAAAACAGCCTAACGTGAATCATTGCAAAATGTACTTCATTCGAGATTTCTACATTATTTTAAATTAAAAATACGCTAGCAAATAACAAGTATTTCAGTTGCACATCACTAATTATTTATTACAAAGTTAGTACACAGTTCTGTATATAAAATAAATTAATCAGCTGTATTTAAAGGCGAGTAAAAATAACAGCAAAGCAAAGATATCATAGAATAGTACGTATAAGGCGGGGCTTTGCAACCTAATTTATATTTCTCTTGCACTTACCAGCCATCTGATCTTCTGAATAGTTTGCCTGCAAGAAGATACGCATATTATTTAACACCAAACCAAAAAAATAGGTTAAATTATAAAGAAATATTGGAAATATACAGCAATTTTAATATTTACCATTGTGTATTACTGCCCAACGAACTGTCAAATACGTTACGGGAAGTGACCTAGCCGGCTGACTAAGCGGAAATGTTTGAAAGTAGTTAGCGCGCTAATTTCTAACTCAAAATAAATGTAAACATTTACTTCGTAAACAATACTTACTTTTAAACAATACACAATACATTTAAACAATATGGAATAAAACAAATTTTATTAACAAAGGAAAAATAGTTCTCCCTGGTAGTTCTATTTTTAAGATTTTAAAACAATATTACTTGATCTTTTTTATCTATACTATGGAAAGGTATATTGCAAATACATAATAATAATCGCAGTCTATATTTTTATTGATGACGTACTATGTAGAAATATTACAATAAATTTCTTAACATAAATGTCTACTTAAATATATAAACAGAGGACTTTTCTCACATTTTAGCGATCAATATTTATTATTGGGGTATGTGATCATAATGCAATTTCAACATGTCATAAAATATAAAAATTAACCATTATAGCTTTTCATTATAATAATAAAAACTAAACAATAGTTTGTAATAATACCTGCCCGTATTCTCACCTTTTGAATTAACGTCACTTCCAAAAAACGCTTCAGCTGTCAAATATCAACATTAATATTAAAAATTATAGGAAAAAAATCAATTAAATTGTAAGTACAACTAATTTCAAATATTATAGGTGTTATTCATAAAAATATGACATCTATGAAAAAAAATATCTTAGTCTATTCATAAAATAAAATTAAATTTAAAAAATCGAAATATAGCTTCTTCGGAAAGACTATTCAAGAGGTGAGAATACGGCCCTTAAAGTAGCGATTTTTTGGAAGTAGCGCTACTTCAAGATTGTGTTTTGGAAAATGGATATGTAATGTCATCATGGTAGGATCGTCGAAAAGGGAAAGAGGTAGTTATAGATCAGCGTCGCGATTATATTGTCGTAGGTTAGATCATGGCGTCATCTCTTTCCCTCTCAGTTTATCTGTCTTCTTTCACGAGCTTACCATGGTGACGTCACATATCCCTTTACCAATTTTTTAATAATTATTTTCTCGTAAACTACGGACAATTAATCGATTTAAAAAAACATGGCTATTTAATTTTTTGTCTAGTATCATAAAAACCAAAATTTGGTTACATACCCCATTGGGCATTTAAAATTCAAGTCAAAAATTTGATATTTTAATTAATGATATCCTACATTTTTACAATGATACAATTTGCAATAAAAAGTTGTTATAATTCGACCTAGGCGTTAAAACCCAAACACGGCCTAAAAAATTTTAATATGATATACTTAAAAATTCCAATCACCTTACAATAGTGCGTCATAAAAATTTAATTTATGCGAGGTCATCTAGCAAAAAAAGTAAGTTTGTTTTGGTGAATGTAATGCATAACAGTTACGCTCACTGTCAACTAAAATTTAGGATGAATTCGAAGGCCAAGAAGGAAAATCACGGTATGTGGAATCAATGCGTAGTTATTAGCCGTACTTCCTGAATTGACAACTATGGGTACCTGTGTTACAGTTTATGTACATGTAAGTCAGGGTCACGTGGATAAACCTTGATATTTCAATCACTTGATACAATTTGCTCCGTTAGAATGTGACACTACAACGTGCAATAAGCAATGACTAGCGCATATTTCAAAACGCACCTCTTGTTTTACTGCAACGAGAAGAAATGCATGGGCGATGCCCTCTTGTCTAGTCTCAGGGACGAATAGAATGCTTTGCCTAGCTGAAGAACTAAATCTGAACAATGAATGCCCGATGAAATCAGAAATGTCTGTAACTATTAACATTGCCGTGTTATAGTCTATAATAAGGAAAGGCCTCACCTAATGTAGGAATTCTAACTTTTTATAGGTAACAGCAAACTTTTAATACACTTGAATTGTTACCATGGCAATGAGCGGTGAATTACCTTGGACATACGATGTGACAACGTTCTTAGCAAAAGGAATCAAGTCTCGTAGGGGACTAATTATGCGAGACTACAAATCTACAGATCATGAAGGAAAATACTGCCAATAATTTGTTCCTTTCACGTGTGGGACTTGTGTTAAAAAGTAATGTTACTGTTACATTTCTAATTGAAAACAGGAGGTTTTGCAGAAGGGTGTGGCTTGGATATAAATGCTTGGCGGTGCACTATGTTATCATTGTAAATTCGAACACTCAAACAGCAATTACACTTCAACATGTTTGTTAAGTTGGTGAGTACACAGATACACACCAAAACTACATACATACACACTAAGATATTTGATATATGCATTCGTCACGCATCATCAAACATACAATACCTATATAAGAAGTTAAAATCACAATGGGATTTATAATTACCAAGTGTTCCTAACTAAGTGCGTGTTCTTCTTTCGTGGAAAATGAGGGAAATGAAATTTCCTTGCTTTATTCACAATTTTCTATAATTTATTTATTTAAATTATACTGCAACCGGTTCGACCATTATATGGTCATCCTCAGATAATCGGCGAGAACAGAAAAAACCGAAGGAGAACTGCAGAAGTGGAATAAAAGCAATACCAATCATTAAAAAGATCAGCAAAATTTCAACTGACGTGCTAATCTTTTTAATAATTAGTATTCCTTTTACTCCTTTCCTGCAGTTCTCCTGTAGTTTTCTGTTCTCGACGGTTGCCTGATGATGACCATTTAATGGTCGAAATCGGTTGAAGTATAATTTAAATAAATTATAGAACAGAGTGAACAAGACAAGGAAATTTGATTTCCCTCATTCCCACTTCCAATAGTTAATAGTCTGCACATCCTAAAAACGACATTCGTATTATTTGCATAGTATCCAAGAACACTTTCTTTATCGTTGTCGAATTCGTTTACTTACTTACAATATTTTTCGGAAATAATTCTTGGTACCTCGACCTAGATGGCTCTGCTGACACCAAAGCATAACACGGGTCACGGGTTCGGCACATTGGCATAGGCTTTAGTCTTGCCACTCTATATACATTACTCAATCAACGTTTGGGTATACCATTTCGCATAATTTTTATTTCGTGTTCCAGGCAGTATTAGCTTGTGTCGCCACAGTGGCTTTGGGCCAGTGGGGAGGTCACAATGGAAACCAGAACGCCCTGGACGCTGGTGCATACATTGGAGATGGAGATTACCACGGGGAAGGTCTCCAAGAAGCTGGTGCTTTCGGTGACGTTAGCCAAAACTGGAACGACAACCAGGGTCAACAAAACTGGAACGCCCAACCCCAGCAAAACTGGAACGCCCAACCCCAGCAAAACTGGAACGCCCAACCGCAACAAAATTGGAACGCCCAACCCCAACAAAATTGGAACGCCGCCCCTCAGCAAAATTGGAATGCCGCCCCTCAACAAAACTGGGCCGGGCGATCAGGCCAGCCTGGACTTTTGCCCGCCGGAGTCGATGCTGGGGCGTGCCCTAACTACCCCTTCTGCCATTAAATCCCCCCCTTTCCCCCCAATGAACTGTCTTCGCAGCTAGACAATACAACATAACAAGCTGTTGATATATGTGCTGTTATTCATCTTGCCAACAAATTGTACAATACTCACAAAACAATGTGTTCATTATAATATATCACGGTCTCAACTAGTTAATAAATTATATATTTTAAATATTATAAATTTATTTAAATTCCTTACCCAACCAAATTGTTTGACAACAGTAGCTGTCATTGTGAATGCCATGTTGCCAAAAAAATATTTATGAAGGTAATCGTCATAAGCGCCGACTACATAGGAGCAAATTCCTAACCACCTCAAGGTCATTAGGACTGTAATGCTATAGTTCATTTCACGTAAAAAAAAAGAGTTGCTTAGATAGTGAAATAAATTCTGCCCTCTCATTGCTTCACAAATTTATATATTTTTTTGTATGTACATCACATGTACATTTTCTAAATTTTTGCCCCCTAAGAGATTGTAAAAAGTCGGCGCCTCTGTATTGTACCTAAAAAAAATATAAAATGTTACAGAAAATGTATAAATTATTCCTGTAATTGTAGGATATAATAAATTTCATATATAAAGGTTAATTATTTATAGCATTATTGCGCAAAAAACAAGAAAACTACATATATGGCAACATAGCACTTTTAATATTTACATATTTCAAAGTCAACATTGTAAAACAAAAACTGTATCAAAAATTATAATAATATGCAACAAAAATAATTTATTTTTCATTTCATATTCCAGTATTTAGTTAATATGGAAAAAATTGGTATATTAAGAAAAAAATATGAACTTTAACAGCAATTTTAAAGTTTGCATTTTTATATTAGGGTTGGCATCCCGACCCGGTAACAACTGCCGCCAAATTGGTATTATTTAACCACCTGTAACCCTTAATTTTCGTCAGTTTATTCCCGCGTAAAATTGGCGAAGCACAAAGGATAACCTTCCTTAACAGACTCAAATATTTTAAATATACAACATGTCTATTTTAAAATTTACAAAACTAAGTGCTAACGCTTTTGCACCCACCAAAGGGTCTCTAAAAGCAGCCGGTTTCGATTTAAGAAGTGCTGTTGATTGCATTATACCAAAACGTGGTAAAACTATGGTTGATACAGATATTAAGGTTGAAATTCCAACAGGCTGTTACGGTAGAGTAGCTCCACGATCAGGTTTGGCTGCGAAAAATTCCATAGATGTTGGAGGTAAATATATTAGATTATTGCATAAGAATAAGATAAATTTATATTTTTTTATGTAGCTGGAGTTATTGATGAAGACTACAGAGGCCCTGTAAAAGTAATTCTCTTCAATTTTAGTGATGATGATTTTGAAGTAAAGAAAGGAGATCGTATTGCTCAACTTATATGTGAGAGAATTGAATATCCAGAACTGCAGGAAATACAGGTATACATTGAAAAACATTGTATATTTCTGTTTTATGAATATTCAATATTTGTAGGAACAGGAACTCAGTGAAACAGGGAGAGGTGAAGGTGGTTTTGGTTCGACCGGCTTGCAGTAACTTTTCTTGTGATTGGCAAACAAAATGTTGATCTGATCTTTTGTATTTTCGTTATTTATTTGTAATGTACGTTCCTTTTTTTCAATATAATAAAATAGTAATAAAAATATGTCCTTTATTATTGTCTTGCTACATCATAGAGTGCCTAACTGAAAATCTATTGACCATTCCCATAACGACCTTTATCTGTTTTAAAACATTTTGGGAACTACTGTTTGTAAACAAAAGATTGTTTCGTTACCAAGTGTTTTTACGTTGTGCCGATTCTGCATAACAAAAATAAGTCGTTTCTTGATTATATTTTTGGAATTAATCAACTTGTTCACTCATACCAATATGAGTGACGAAGTTGCAAAAGCTCAAACTTCTGGTCCAGAAGGCGACACAATTTTTGGTAAAATCTTACGACAAGAAATACCTTGTAAATTGATTTATGAGGACCCTCAGGTAACCTATAATTAAACTGCCATTTTTATGACATTCTAGATAAAATATTTTTAGTGTGTTGCGTTTGATGATGTAAATCCACAAGCGCCAGTGCATTTTTTGGTTATTCCACGTAAACCGATAACTCAATTATCTAAAGCAGACGATAGTGATGAACAGCTTGTAGGTCATCTTATGATTGTTGCACGCAAAATTGCTCGTGATAGAGGATTGGAAAAGGGATTCCGCATTGTTGTTAATGACGGGCCGGTTGGTGCTCAATCTGTTTATCATCTGCATATTCACGTTTTGTCTGGTAGACAGATGCATTGGCCCCCTGGCTAAATGAACATGCTAAAAACATTCTGTGTAGTGAATATTTAAAATATATTCACTGAATTTATCGAATTGTAGTTTGGAAAGGGATATTAAAATGTATAATTTAAACTAAGCATTTTTAATTCATTACAATGTCATATAAAATATTTCACGATAAAAGACTACAACAATTTATTCAAAACCTAAATAATAACGCATATATTATATTCATCACAATCAAAGTCCTAATTTCTCAAATCTGACCAATCTACAAATTTCAATAAAAATTGCCGTCATTTTTTATGTATTTTGAGTACATATAATTTTCTGACAAAAATCATTAAACAAATACATAATATAAAATACACGAATTTGGTAAATGTATGTAAATATTACAAACTATATCTATACAATCGTTATTAAAATAATTAGAAAATGTATACAATAAAACATTCACAAATAGTGCTGAACACTGACGTGCCATTCGTGCAGTCACTTATTGATTCACGTAAAAGAAATATCAGATTATTCATAATTTTCATTCACATTGGGTCATCCATGTTGCAAAGATAAATTTAATTACATGTTTACGCAAATGTAATAATTTAACAACATGAAGAAAAACATTATGAAAATATAGATCAACCTGTAAGAATTCTACAAATTATACCTTTTACAGTATGATTTCACACTTTTCAAATATGATCTCACATTCGAAAACTGAATTCACAGTAAAGAAATATGATTTTACTTTAACGAAAACAGATTTCACATAAATGAAAACTGAATTCACAAAAACGAAAACTAATTTCAATTAAATGAAAACCGATTTCATTTTTTTTTCCTTACAATAATTTATAAGTAAATAATATAATAATAACAATAACTTATTCTCGCTGCTAGCATTTTTAACAATGTTGTAATCAAATTTTATCATTAGTTAATTGGTAAAATGATTTATTTGTCTTTACTTTTGGTTTAAAACAAAACTTAAACAAAAAAAGTTGTTTCATTTTCAAGTTCAATAGTTCAGAAAATACTATTACCCTCGGTTTTATAAAGGGCAGAATAAATTTATTTCCATATTAGATATTCTCCAAAATAACAAATTCGAATCAATTTTATTCATTTTATGGCATTTATAACATTGTCAAAAGTTCGACTGTCATTTGAAGGAATAAATTTTATTTCTTTGAAAGTGCATTTATCTGTAGTTTATAAAACCGGCCATTTATACATTAATTTTTTTTAAATTTTATAATTAATTATAAAAGGGCTGCCAGCAAAAAGTATGATCAATATAGTTATAAAATAGTGACCAAATTTTCTTAAGTGTCTAAAAAAGAGACTATAATAATAATTTTTATTTGCAATAAATTTCTTTATTATAAAGTTTAAAAAATAGCATGCTCTTATAATATGAAGACAATTCATTTGCTCTATTTTTTATGAGGTGTGACAACCATCCTTGGTGGCGCCTATCTTAGCTTCCTGTGCAAAATCTGTTTTCATTTAGCAGAAATTAGTTTTACTGTGATTCAATATTCTTTAGTGTTAAATCGGTTTTCGTTAATGTCAAACATTAATTCGTTGCTGTAATTCAGTTTCTTTTGCGTAAAATCATATTTCGTTATTGTCAATTCAGTTTTCATTTCTGTGAAATCAGTTTTCGTTAATGTCAAATCATATTTCGTTACTGTGAAATTAGTTTTCATTTGTGTGATTTCGTTAATGTTAAATCATATTCCGTGAATGTGAAATCACATTTCAAAAATGTGAAATCATACTGCCGAAGATATAGACATAAAAAGGGAATCTACGTATGAGTTACACTTCTATTCAACCCTTAATTAGGCCATCAATCTATTACTACTACTCACAAAAACAGTAACCTGCTGCCAATTTTCATTGTTTGTAGTAGTGTAAATGAATAATATAAATTTCATAGTCCTAGTTATTGCCCGAAATTCTTGTCAGGTGTGTAACTAGACAACACAAGAAGCCGTATACGTAAGACAGGTACTTATATCACTATCACTTATATTATTATTTCAATTTCTTTAATTTCCTAGGCACAACACGCAATACTCATACGCAGAAAATATTGCATTATTCATTTTAATTATTTATTAAATGAATGTTGTAGGAAATTTTTATATAAATATATTAAATGTTTGTAGAATCCTTGTTTCCTTTCGATTATTACGTTATTTCATATTAAAAATATGCCGAAATGTTTCATATCATCACAATTTACTTGTCCCATGTAACAATTCTCTCAAAATGTTCTCTTATCAAATTTAAATCTCTTTTTAAATATCAAAATACATAACTCTTATATACATTTTCAATAATGTAAAATAGTAACAAAATAAACTTGACAAATAAATACCTTTGCAACACTCACGACAATAACAGGAAAGGGGATAAATAACAACGATAAAAGATATTAAAATGACATCCCATTTTCCCTGAAAAGGAGAACATTTGCTCAATAAAACTCAAAAGAATCTAACCATTCAAAAAGAAAAATAGTACGTCTCGTTATTCCAGTATGTACAAATCTCTCGATACATGACTCAGATGAATGAAGTGAAGACAAAATAAGTTAAGACATCGAACTGCATGGTAATCTCGGAGAACCCATCTGAGTTAGGACTCGGTCCAGCCACTGAAGTGGTCCGTTTAAGTGGAGTTCTATCCAGCACGGAGTTGAGGTAACTGTTTGACGCCTGTTAAAATATTTATATCGTACCCACTTTTGACAAATCCTTTCAAATTTTGCAAGTTTTATTTTTCAAATAATAAATCTAAACTTTACCTGTATTCTGCACCCCATCCTTTCACAAAGGACATTCGAATTGTGCACATTCTTGTTAATTGATAAACAGCCTCGAATCCCTGACTCACTGACTGTGATAATAATGCAGCAAATTCTTGATTGTTGAAGATTTTTAAATTACAACCTGGCAACATAAAACTAAATAGTTAATATGAATGGGGTTCTCCACCATAATAACTAATTTGAACATAGATTATTTATATTAAAATAAGATTTAAAATCATTACATATAGAGACTATCAAATTTTTTAAAAAGTTAATAGTTTTTAAAATATTCAAGTTTTTAATTATCTAATTTCGACTTAAAATCCAAATTCCATTTTCTAGTAAATGAAATCAGGAAATAAAGAAATAATGAAAATAATAATCAAAACTATAATATACGTAATTTTTTTTTATCAACCTACATTTCCTATTATTGCCCACAAAAAATATTTTAAATATATATATATTCATTTTTTAAAAAGACCAATTTGTCACACCAATTACTAATAAATTCCATTGTTTAAAAATATATATTACGGCTTAAAAAAGTAAGACTTTCTTAAATCCACAGATCGGTTTCAATAAAAAAAAATCTGATGTGGCCAGCACGTTACCTCCCGTCAATTCTATGTATTTTGTATCAAAAATTCCTTGGATTTTTTTTTTATATATATCCAGTAAAATTGTAACACAGACATATACTATTTTCTGCAAATTCCATACCGAAAGTTCCTTGGAAAAGATTCTATAAATCCAATAGTCATAACATGAACATACACTATGTAAATTGCACTGGACACTGACATCTGTTAATTAGAATTATTTGAATATACTAGCTATTTCCATGATTATAGCGAAGCTGGCTGTTACATGAAAGTTAATCTGTTTTTAATAATTTAACTTTATATCTATTAAATATGAAGGAAAATGTGTAATCAAATCGTATAAAAAAATAAGATATTCTTTCATATTAATAATCACATAAAATGTCAAAAAATTATATTTAACTGCGTTTTTTCAAGAAAAACTGTTAAGAACTTCAAATAAGGGAACTTCTGGGTGACCAATTAAAACTAAAATCTAACCACCTCTTCTTGTGGATGTAAAGAAGAGGAATACGAAAGAATTACAATTTTTAGAATTGTAATATTGGAGTTATCGAATGGACTATAGACTTGGACATAATGTAAACTGTCAATGATTTTATTCTCTGTGCATCTGTGTATATAAAAATATAACTTCAACAGATTTTGGTCCCAAATTGCCCAGAGTGTTTGCGTAGTATTAATAAAAAATACTATAGGCCATTATGACAACTCAAATGCCACAATTGAAAAAAAATTGGAAACTGGATGTAAAAGCAAAAGCAATAATAATTTCTTGTGTTACAGATAAACATTTAGAATATGTTAAAGATGAGAAAACCGCCAAGTAAATGTTGAATACTTTGGAAGTATTTCGGCGCAAAATAACTTTTTAAAACTATATTTAAATTAAAATGTCAGACCTAATAATGGAGGAATATCTATGCATCTGTGTATATTAAAATATAATTTCAACATTAAACAAAATTTTGTTCAATATGCAATAATTATCCTTCATCACTCATTCTATCCAATACACTGCACTATATTTAATTCCTGGTTAAATTTGTAGTTAGTTTAACATTTTTAACTAACCTGGTGGAATTTTACACACTGTCGCAGGATGCCACCCGTACCTTTGATTACAATTAGGTGATTGCACAAAAATACTTGAATCGCTTAAACATTCAGCAAAAACCTCACCACCTAAAGAAATGAAATTAATTTAATTAAATAATAGTATCGTATTTTGATGTTATTTACCTATATAGTACAATCGAACCCCTTTTCCAATGTGTCTACGTGTTTGTTCGACTACAGTGTTGCGATTTACATTTGATAATAATCCCAAACAAAATCTGAAAATATTTTACATAAATACAAATCACAAAACATTTCACCTAAATTTAATTGCTTAACTAAAAATGACCCATTGTAGTTTGAACTTTAGTGTAACCTTTCTATTAATTTCACGCCCAGCCCAGTAGGAAACGCCCAAAAATATAAACTATAGAATATTTATTGTGAAATGTACCTTTCTGAATTAGATGGGTCAGTGAAACCATCCACAGTGATTGAAGGTTGACTGGCGTGGAAAGTTTCACCGACTCTTGTGTTTAGTTCGTAATAACTTATACTGCACCAAAATGCCGGTTCGCAGTACATGACAGGTTGGGCATCTACAGGTGGACTCGGGGTTAACCGAGACAAACCTACACAAATAAACAATTCAAATAACAATAAGTAAAACATTAAATGAGTAAATATCAAAGAGAAAGTCATAAAAAACCTTTTTCAAATAACAATAAGTAAAGCAATAAATGCGTAAAGTTCAAAGAGAAAGTGTAAATTTTGTTTGGAAGATATTTAAATAAAATTACTTCGAAAAAACTTCTCCTTTTATTAATATTCTTAACATGTTCAACATTTACACGTATAAGTCAAAATATTTTACTACTATTGTTAACTTTATATTTCAACTATGTCTGGTATTTTTTTAATACTTAGGGAAGATTTATTATGAATTTGATTTACAAATTTACTATTTATAATATAGATTTTAAAATATAAACTCACTTAAAACGCATACGACAGTTCATGTACGATTTACAAATTTAGAAATTTGAAATTTAGATTTGGAATATAACTATACCGGGAGTTTATTTTATCAGTAAACATAGGGTATATCATTGCCATAGTTACGGTATGAATGTTTGACAGCAATGTATTGAAGCGTTTATTTTATGAGTAAACATAGGCGTTTAACATGGGAAGCAGTTTTTTGTAAATACAAAGTGTTAGGCAAAAAATCAAGCCATGCTATTGAACATGATAATAGTACATTACATCTTGTACATTATTTAATATTATTTACTTTAATAATATTGCAAAAATTGTAATAAATTACAAAAATTGTCAAATAAATAATTGTTTCAGTTTTTTATTATGCAATATGAAAATATTTACAAATGTCTCCGTGGCGCAGTGGTCATAACAGTAGCGTCTGAAATTTTTGGTTGGGGTTCGATTCCCCATTGGGGTAATAATTTTATTTTTTTTACATAAAAATTGTTGAACTTTTAAAAATCAGTTTATATTTCCATATTACAATCATTTAAAAATAATAATAACATTGTAATAAATAAAGAGAAAATAATTGAGAATAATTGATTACAATAATCAAAATATTGATACAATAACAATGCATTCTATTTTATTTGATAAATACAGTAAAGACATAATATCTATACAAACTTATTATATTTCAGTTATTTTTATTAATATCAAAGGAAATACAATGCATTATTATTGTATCAATATTTTGATTATTGTAATCAATTATTCTCAATTATTTTTTCTTTATTTATTACATTGTAATAATTATTTTTAAGTGATTGTAATATAGAAATTGATTTTTAAAAGTTCAACAATTTTTACTTAAAAAAAAAATAAAATAATTACCCCAACGAGGAATCGAACCCAAACCAAAAACTTCAGACGCCACTGTTATAACCACTGCGCCACCGGAGACATTTGTAAAGCTTTTCATATTGCATAATAAAAACGTGAAACAATTATTTATTTGACAATTTTTGTAATTTATTGCAATTTTTGCAATATTATTAAAGTAAATAATATTAAATAATGTACAAGATGTAATGTATCAATATTATAATTATTATAATTATCATGTTCAATAGCATGTGAAACGCCTATATTTACTCATAAAATAAACGCTTCAATACATTGCTGTCAAACATTCATACCGTAACTATGGCAATGATATACCCTATGTTTACTGATAAAATAAACTCTCGTATTTTATATTTCCAAACGTAAATTTCAAATTAGACCTAGTCACAAGAGAGAACTATTAAACGTGGCGGTAAGATATAACTTTGCTTCATCCGTCAGCAGTGCCGGTTTTACATAATAGGCTAACTAGGCTATAGCCTAGGGGCGCCAGCCGTTGGGGGGCGCCGAAAAAAATTATTTGATATAATAATGAGATGTCAAGCAAAAAAAAATAAAAACTTGGAAAAAACGTTTTTTGCCTTTATGGCTGGCATTCGTATAGAAAATGCATTCTGAAGCAATTTGGAGACACTATGAAAAACAGTTTTTTCATCAGATTTCAACGATTCTCAGTGTAAAACAAAAATTTTGTAAAACCTTTGGGACGCTGTTTCTTTCTTATATTTTGATAGAATATGATTGTTTATGGCTGAATATGACAGATTACACTATATTTTATTGTATACAAGCTTTTGAAGGGCTTCCGTGGTAGCCTTGCCTATGCAGTCGAAGTACCGTTTTATAGTATTGAAATTACTGAGAAACACTCTAAAAACGAGTATTTCGTATAGAAAACGCATTCTGAAGCAATTTGGAGACACTTTATGAATAACAGTTTTTTCATCAGATTTCATCGTTTTAAAACACATGTAACCAATTTTTTTATTGTTCTATTAGCGTATATTATAATAATATTTGTTTTTGTTTTATAAATATTTATTTATTATTTTATGCTGTACAATTTATTTACTTTAAGGTTGTTATTTTTTTTCTTAAATTATACATGTACAGAAAATAAATAAAGTACTATAAAAAGTATAATTTTTCGTTTTCCACTCATAGACATACCCTAATTATTTATTAAAAATTATAAGGGGCGCTATAAATGTTTTAGCCTAGGGGCAATATTTACGTAAAACCGGCACTGTCCGTCAGCTGTCTTTTCTGTTTGTTGACATTTTGAAGATGGATTCACAGGAACAAACTGATATTTTGTTTTTTGTTAATAAGCAGTAATCGCGAATATCGTAATTTGTATGACAAATGAATTGTACAAAAATAAAAACGTTTACATAATAATTAGTGTATTTCTAAAGATTAAATTGTTAGATTGTCAGTTTATCAAAGAGCTAGAAAAACTTTCTAAAAGTTAAGATGCACGCCGCAGACAAAATTCAAAGACAGATGCAGATAACAGTTATCTTGCTTTTTATAAACATTAATTATGCTTTTATCTTTGAAAAAATTCTTCAAGGTAAAATACAAATATATGTAAAACACAATTGAATTAAATTTTCTCTTTAGCTCTTCAATGTCAAATTTCACTAGAATAATCATCTTTTTTTATAATTCAAATATTTCTAGCGCAATTTAACATTAATGCAATCGACCTTGCAACTCAAATCAAATGCAATTACAACATATTTTCTACATATCTCATAAAATATTACAAGACGTTGTTATTAACTAATAAAAAAAACATGAGCAATTACTTGAGACATTTCCGTGAATCATTTAATAATATGCATTATTACTTGTACTTACTCATGTTATCATTGTGGTCAATAGGATCCCCGTCTTCGGACATATATCCAGGGGGCGGTGTCTCTGTTGGAGGTGCTACACTATGCGGAGACTCCAGCGATGTCGGAGGACCATTAGGGCACAGCCCCACTGCATCCATGTAACCACCGGAGTGTTGCATATGCAAACTAAACCAACAAAATTTATTTATATTATGCGGTTTTTTTTTAATATTTGAATTCATAAATGGCATGTGTTCTAATTAGATTTTATTTACGACGAAAAGTACTTTTTGGATTCAATTTAGGGGGCTAAAACAATTTAAAAATTAAGAGTGGAAAATTTACGATTCTACTTTGTTATCAAGTGATAGATAAAAAACAAATATTAACATTTAAACTTACATTTTGTAAACAAAATACAGTGTGTCTCATTTAGAACTGCCATAATTGGGATCTCGAGAACTATAAGAGATACGATAATTTAGCATTTTCAACATGCCTACTGAATTGGCAACAGTGTAGAAGCCTCCAGTCCATATTTATTTGACGGAAAGTATAACAATCGGGAAAAATGTTGCAAATATAAAAGTTATATATTTTTTTATTATCTAACCAATGGCAAACGAAAATATTTTCTACATCCGTAAATTTACGAAATATAACACAAACATATCTTTTTAAATGGAACCCATATCTGATTGTAGTCTCAGGAATATCGATATTTTTTTCTCTTTTCATTGATATACACGTAATTGTGTTTTGTTTATTGTATTTTATTTTCTAATATTACTGTTTTATTAAAATTTAAATATTAATATTTTGTTTTTTATATGATAACAAAGACAATCGCAAAATTTTCCATCCACTAAAGTAATCAGTAAATAATAAGAATTCTTATGAGAAATCTCATTAAATAAATTGGAATTGAATTGGTATATTTAATAATATTAATAAAAAGCGATACAAACTAGTCTCACCCCAATGTATTTGTATTATGGGGAAATGACGTGTTTTCAGGAACAGATGTACTTAAATCTTCTAGTGAATGTGGAAATAAGTTAGATTCGTCGTTTGTTAATGTATGGCGAGGAACTAATATTGCTGGTAGAGCTGCAATAAAATAATCAGAATTACACGAATTTCATTAAAAAAATCACAAAATTTTAATATTGGAGGACTATAATTATAAAATTTCAAAGCTATTGTTCATAAATTGGAAACTTAAACTACAATGACAAAAAGTAATATTATATAAAATGAAAGTTAAAATATACAATTACATTAAAAGACATGTTAGTGAAATGAAACTATTATTCGAAGCAATATCCTGTAATAATGACACCAATTAAAGTAACATTATTCTTTATAAAAACAAGCAAATTTCTAATTAGAGCAGTCGAACAATAGAGTTGACAAATTTCACATTTTACCTGGACTTTCAATCCTACTGTAATGATAGGGATTGACACAAACTTCGTCTCTTTTTAAAGTAAAAGCATATTCGCAGTTATCCAACGGGCGTAATTCGTGATGAGACTGCAAATCTGGCCAACGCCACAAACGACAGTATATCACGTGAGGCAGGCCCTTCCGATGAGCCTGCTGTAGATTTGATCCTACATCTGTTATTGGCTTCACCCTTTAGAGTAATAGTAAAGTTAATAACAAAAGCAGTCTATAAATAAACAAAAGATGTAATACATTTATGTTGCTGGGTAACAGAAAAGCAGAACCGGACGATGGTTTTGAAACATCTGAGGCAAAAATAAAACAATATTTGAGTTTAAGTTCTGTAATTTTTTTATTATAAACAACGTTTCGTTTTATTGTTTGTCATTTACTTCATGAAGGCAGTACTTCGCTGTCGGAATGTATTATAATAAAATTTTTACAAAACTTGAACCCAAATATTGTTTTATTTATGAAATATGAGTAGGGCAAATTTCAAATTATTTTTTTAACACACTGCGATTAATTAAAAGTTCATTAAATAAAATAATGTGAAAAATCAAATTTAAAACAAATATGAATTATATATCTGGAATCAGGGGGAGACGGCGAGATTCAATCTTTGAAAAATCAGCAATCACTTTTTCATAATCAATTGTGGCAGCTATTTCTGATTTTACTACAAGAATAAACTACCTAGTGAGTTTATTTGGTAACAACCTAGAGCGTAAATATGTTTTGATACTAGTATTTGGATATAAAGTTTCTAACACAGGAGTATTCTCAAAAGTGGAATTTTAACTGAAATTAAGAGTGGACAGAATTACGGAAGGCTGAAGACGGAAGTGCTAGTGCAGGACAGATTATTTTGGAGAGAACATTTCCGGTGAAACCTGTTAATGACTGAATTTACCAAATGATGATGTAGAACATGGCAAAATTATCAGTTCAAAACGATTTTCCGTATCGTCCAGTAGAACATTCACAAAATATATCTCAAATAGCTTTTCGGAGTCTAAAATATGTTGGTCACGAACCCGAAAATGCACCTCTAAATTCCGTGAAGTGATGTAGACTGGTAGACGCCTCTCTGTCTCATGCCACTTTCCGGCCCTGGGTAACTGGGGTAAAAAACTTATAAATCTATTGTTTCATGGATAGAAGGGTTAATTTCCAACCTTTCAAAAGTATATTGTAAAAGTGCATGAACACTAACCATACCTCTTGTTTTAATTGGAGGTAATGGAAAACAATTGTAGTCAATTTAAATTAGAAATGGCTGGCCAACGATTTTTTGCATTGTCCATTCCAGACACCAGACATTAAGGTAGGTCAAAAACCAGACAGGGAGGTGGGGGAACAACAAATCTATAAATCAACCAAAATTTAATCTTACCTAGGAATAGTAACACATTTAGTGTTTGGACTCTGCGTAGAAATAGCTCTTTCTAATTCTTCTAGAGCACCTGTCTTCTTTAATTTTTTTACCAGACTCTTGACAGCTTTCTCGCACCACTTATCGTCAGCCGCTGAGCCATCAGATGCTTTCTTCCATCCTAACAAACGCTTCACAACCGGAGGATTATTAAACGGTAACATCCCACTCAAAAAATAAAAAATCACGATCACATAAAAACAAATTTCGAATGGCAAACTACCCGAAAACCACGTGAAAGTTGTTATTGAATTTTCCCAAAAAAAATTAACTCTAAAATAATTGCCTATCCACCGCCATATTGTCCAATGACAGAAGTTGATTGAGATTTCCGGACAAATCTCAGACGTTCCGTCTACGAAATGTCTTGTTTCTATACTAGCTTCTACTCGGCGTAAGAACTTGTCTCACGCTCACCGAACATACACGATTGTTGAGATTAATTCATGCACCATTCATTTTCTTTATATTTTGTAAATGTTAAAATAAATTGATTAAACATAACAATAACCTAACAAACTTACCTGGAGTTTTCCAAGAGGTGGATATCCGATATCCACCTCCTAATATCTTTATTTGGCGACCGTAGAAATTATTCGCCAAATAAAGTTATTAGGAGGTGGATATCTCGGGCCTAAATATAACAATACCCTAACGAACAAACTCCGAGTTTTCCAAGAGTGATTTCTGTGCGTTAGGTGTGGTCATATTTGTTGTGATTGGTTAAATTGACTGAGGCCCGGTTTTTCCATCTATGAATAAAGTGTCAGTCAACTTAACTGCCATATAAAAGAAAAATATCGCATCATATAATTGACATGTGTATAATTTTTCGTCAATATAGTGCGCGAGCAGACACGTGACTCGAACGACCTTGACGTGCTTGAAATCCGGTGATTTGTGTGCGCGTGTCACTTTCACACATTTTTTGTGTTTTAGTGCCTGAAATTTTCTTGTCAAAGTGTTTTAGTGATTAGTGACACACACTAATCAGCTGATTCCAAGCACTTCAAGGTTGCTCGAATCACGTGTCTGCTCGCGCCTTATTGATGCGATATTTTCTTTTTATCCGACAGTTAAATTAACTGACACTTTATCCAGAGATGGAAAAACTAGGCCTAAATATAACAACAATAACTTATCACACAAACACCACAAGAGTGATTTTCTGTGCGTTGGGTTGTTATTATTTGTTTAAATTTGCTAAATATAACAACTATAACCTGACCTAACATACAAAATAATAATTTTCTAAAAATATTTCAGAATAGATTTTATATTATGACCTACCTCGTATAGGTTCGGTGAGACAAGTTAGTACACCGGCTAGACGTTAGTGTTTCAACCGGGTTTTACATGTGGGAGGAAGGTATATTCTACGTATGGCGATGATTATTACTCACGCATGCGTATTACCAAAATTTATTTTGATTGAAAAGTTCTATTTAAAATTAGATATGAAATTTAAAAATTAAGATGAAATCTCATCACAATATTAAATACATACTTAAAATTTATGATAATAGTAAAAATTCTGCTTTATTTTCTTGAATATTAAATATTTTAATTTTGTTTTTATTGTCGTTAATACGATTTTTATTACACTATTCTTGTAAATAAATTAAAATTTGCAATTATACTAGTACTAGTCTAACGTAAATAATTGTACGTGCAATTATAAATTTTATAATATACCCATCTCTGTCTTGATAATTACAAACTTGTCCTTTATAATAATGATCAAAATAATGAACTAATGTGAGCTCAGGTCACCTTTGAAAGGCGAAACGTTATATGAAACCAAACGCACGACTCATCCAGCTAAATAGTGATCAACAACAGACATTAGGCTAAGCATGCCAAGAAGAAGCGTGCAATAAACAACACGCTCCTTGACGACATTGTTACGGTCGAAGAGCTGCAATTCCGCAACAATTTGTCATGCCACTTCTCAAAAACACTCCTTATTTCGGTACCGCACTTACCGCTTAGTATGTTTACGAATCCCGTCGAGCTATGAGCAAGAGTGCATCCTCCACCACTTTCTATACCTAACATATAAACAAAATGTGTGGAATTCATTTGTTATTTGTTTACTTGTTTTGTGTTTTGTTTATCACTAAAGTTCGTTCTGTCTCCGACGCCCGATTAGCGCAGGTAACATTTGTTTTTAAGTTTCATATTTAATTGTATCAAGTTACAAAATAAAAACAAAACAAAATATATTTATCATAACAAAGACGAAACTTACTGGAATTCTGATTAAATATTATATTATTATACAAAATAATAAATATGTCTTTTAATTTAATTTTAAATATCTTCTTTAATTGATACTAGTGATCTACATTTTTTGCAAATTTTATTGAAAACATGCAAAATTTTCCCTACTTATGTATGCCCATTGCGTTACGGTTTTTAACTCTTGTTTAGCTTCTGTGACGACCTAAATAAGCATCTTCTCTTGAAAATCTAAGTCAATATATGTAAAATGAAACAAACAATTATATTTCTGATAAATATTTGTATGCGCGCAGGGAACAAATTTAAATTTGGGCGATGCTCTTCAATTCTTGCGAGAATACGATGCAGAAGCATCAGGAATGTGCTTTCGAGTTAGTTCTGTTCAGTGGAATTATGCGACAAACATGACTGATTTTAATAAACGTAGAATGATTGAAGAACAGACTTTAAGAGCAAAATTTGAGCGATTATCTTGGAGAAAAGCAGTGAGTTTTGAATGGTCAAGACTTCCAGACCCAATGGCGCGAAGACAACTTCGAATGTTAGTAACAGATGGCAGAGCGAGTCTTTCAGACGAAAAATACAATGAGGTACGAAAAATGTTTTCATATTTACAAAAAATACCCTTTTTATTTTTGTAGATATTTCATCTCATTGCCGAAATGAAAGATTCATATGCAAATATTAGAATTTGTCCTTATAATAGTTTCGATTCAAGATATTGCGATCTTGAGTTAGATCCCGATGTCATTAAAATTATGGCACATTCTAGAAATCCGGAAGAATTAGCACATATTTGGAAAGAATGGCACGACAAAGTTGGACCACCAATGAAAAATAAGTTTATGAGATTTGTTCAACTTGCAAATCAAGCTGCCAGAATGAATGGTATTATTTTCATTTTTTTATATTGAGCAAGGAAAACGGGCTATTTCATTTTTTAAAGAAAAAAAAACTTGTATCAAATTTATATTTGAGTATTTACTATAAAATATTATTACTGCGATAATGAGTTTCTGGAACTCACATCTCATTCTATCTTTTAATAATAATGGGGTATACTAATATTTTTTCTATTTTATTTTCCGAAATTTTAACGTATTTGTATTACAAATTTAAGTTTTGAGTTCTTTTTTTATTTATTTTGAATGAAATATGAATTTTAAATATTACTAAAAATCATGGCCCGTTTTTCCGTGTCGGTTATGTATTTAACAAATAAATAAAATGAAATTTACTGTAGGTTTTAGCGATGCTGGAGAGCAAGCGGAATTTGTTTACGAAACTGAAGATCTAGATGCTGAATTATTCGATACATGGATGAAACTTGAACCACTGTACAAAGAACTACATACCTATGTGCGTAAACGTCTAATTCAACGATATGGTGAAAAGTACATTCGTCCCGATGGCCCTATACCTACCCATCTTTTGGGTAACTTGTGGGCGCAAGACTGGAGCAATGTCAAAGATATCGTGATGCCTTTTCCACAGATTCAAAACATAGATGTTACAGATGAGATGCTGAGACAAGGATTTACACCATTACGGTATGTGTCATCACAATTTAAATTCTACAGACTATTTAGTGTTTACTGTTATGATACTTTAGAATGTTTCAAATGGCTGAAGAATTTTTTACGTCTCTTGGACTAAAAGCAATGCCGCCAGAATTCTGGAGGCATTCTATGATAGAAAAACCTTTAGATAGACGAGTTCAGTGTACTGCTAGTGCTTGGGATTTCTGCAATAGAATCGATTACAGGTAATATACTAAACTGATATACAAATAAAATAATTTTTTTTTTTGAGTAGTCTTACGTTTAAAGCTATTTCATTATGATGAAAAGTTTTTTTTTTTATAGAATAAAACAATGTACCCAAATAAATATGGAAAATTTAATTTCTACTCATCATGAAATGGCACATATTCAGTATTATTTACAATATAGCGATCAACCATATTTATATCGAGACGGTGCTAATCCAGGTATATATTTTATAATTACGAGAGTCACGGAAGAATTATTGAGAATAAGATTCATATTTTAATTAATCTTTTTTTTAATACGTTCAAAATAATCATGAAATTTCCACAAGGGTTTCAAAGTTTTTTCAATTTTTATTTTTCGGTTTTATAAACGACAGATAAATTTACTTCCAAAGTAAATAAAATTTATTCCTTCAAATGACAGTTGAACTTTTGACAGTAATATTACAAATGTCATAAAGTGAATAAAATTGATTCGAATTTGTTAGTTTGAATAAATTTAGTATGAAAGTAAATTTATTCTGCTCTTTATAAAACCGGGGGTTAATACCGGGTGTCTACTTTTATTTCCGAACATAGAAACTTCAATGCTAAAATTATGATTTGGCGATAACTCTTTTACCTATTAATTTTAGAACAAAACCTTGTTCAATTGTTTCTCATGTACGAGTTAGAAACAAAAGACAATATATGATTATCAGAGTGCCATGAAAAAAAACAATAATTTATATTTCTTGTTTCTGGCATATCTGACAAATTTGCATTCCTTTTTATTTTATTCTAATTAGAATTTGTGATTATTATTTTTTCTTCTAGATTAACTCTTCCCATTATTCTAATAATAATAAAATAAAAAGAAATGTTAAATTTGTCAGATATGCCAGAAACAAGACACATACATTATTTTTTTCCATGGCATTCTGATAATTGCCTTAAATCATGTATTTTCTGAACATTTTTCTTCATTACACTTTTTTTAAATTAATACTTGAAGAGATATTGCCAAATAAAAATTTTAACTTTGAATTCCCTGTTAGGAAAAAAAGTAGATACCCGATATGTTAATCTGTAGATAAATATATTAGACCCGTATTTAGTATTTTCGCCAAAAAGTTTCTAATACACCAGAAAAAAAATATTAAAGTTTTAAGGAAATGACAAAAGCGCTGGGTACGTCGTTTCATGTCCCGTCAAAACCAGCGCGAACATGGTGAAGGCGAGCCACATCCCCGGTTAGCGCATTAGCCAATAGCTTTTTGCAGTGTCCGGCACGTCACAAACATGGCCCATTTTAAGCCCTCGATTTAACATTGTAACTAACAACTAATTTCAAATGGCAGCAGATGAATAATTGTTTAAAATAATAATGGAAATTTTGTTTTCCATGGCCTATCCGATTTTCTTATTCTCAATAATTCCAACCAATTCTACCGTAACCGTAATTCATAATTTTATAATTTAAAATTGCATAGGTTTTCACGAAGCAGTAGCGAGTGCCCTAGGTATGTCCGTTAACAATCCTGTCCATTTACATAGAAGAGGTTTATTTAACAATAATACTGATGTTTATGAAACAAATATGAATTTTTTAATGACGATGGCACTACAAAAAGTCGCATATGCTCCTTTTGCTTTTCTCGTTGATAAAGTAAGTACCGGTACTTTTCTGTTACAAAATTTAAATTGATATTTACAAATGTGTTGCAGTGGCGACATAAAATATTTAAAGAAGGCGTGAGAAACATGAATTCTGCTTGGTGGGAAATGAGACTACAATACCAAGGAGTTGTTCCACCAATGCCAAGAACTGAAAGTCATTTAGATCCAATGTCAAAACGACATATTCCGGCAGACATACCATATACTAGGTACTATGTGGCATTATTACTACAGTTTCAAATTCACGAAGCATTATGTGAAGCAGCTGGGTATAACGGCCAATTACATATGTGCGAAATTTATCGGTCCAGAGAAGCTGGCAGGATATTAGGGTAAGAAAATGTCATTTAAGTTATGCAATGTTTAAAAACAAAAACTAACTCGGAGTAGGCTATGAATATAAAAACGTATGGAGCGCGAACATACACGTGAGTCAGGCGACCTTGAAGTGCTTGGAATCAGCTGATTTGCATGCGCATATCATTTTGACAAGACAAGAAAATTAATAGTTATTTACATAAGAGTCAGGAAAATGGTACATTACTGTCAAGGAGCTATATTGAAATAAGAGGCACTTCGTGCCGAGTATTTAACGGCTCCGAGTCAAGTACGGACATTTTACTGACGTGTTATGTATAAATTTTTTTCTGAAACCTTTGATTATAATAAAAAGTAATTTTAAATTTAATATAAATATCTAGTAGTTCCTCTCGTTACTAAGGTGACAGAAAAAAAAATAGCAAATAAATAAAAACGAATTTACTGTCAGTTCCGCATTTTTGGTGCGTCCATGTTCCATTTGCAATGTCTTCCAACGAGGTTCCTTTAGAAATTCATAACATATCTAATGTAAATAACGCAACCATAAACATTAATATCCAATAAAAAAAATTTAAAAAGTTTTATTTTTTTCGTGATTAGTCAGGGAAATACAACTTTCGCTCCGCATTTTAGGCGCGAAAATAGTACTTTCGCTCCGATTTCAGAAAAAATTATTTACATATCTAGAAACGTCCTTGAAAATTGTGACTGTGACGTAGATTGGACATGTTGCTCATTTCAGTTTAAATATATTTGTTTTAAATTCTTGTTCAATTTTAAATAGAGTTCCTTAAGTTAATGTGATTTACTTGTTAAATGAAAATAGGTCAGATGTACCATTCAGTAATTTTCAATTCTTATACGATTTGAGAAAAAAATTAATAATTATCTTGTCATTGAAATTCCTTTTCGTGACTCGTTATGGTTATTTGCCTCGGCAAACAATTTCCATATTCGTCATGAAAAGACGAACTTCCCTGCCTTGATAAGTAAGTAACTATTTGTTACTTGTTACAATGAATTTCAAAAAAATACATTTGAAGATCAATTCTGACAACGTGACTTTCGAATTGAATAATGATTAGACCTACGTTCCTCTATTCATAGATTACTCCAACTTAGTACAATGTATAAAATATACATTTCATATTTTTAGGGAAGCATTAAAATATGGTAAATCAAAGCACTGGAAAGATATCATCCGAATTCTAACTCGAGGAAAAACAGACAGATTATCAGCTGACGCAATGTTACGATATTTTCAACCTTTAGAATTATGGTTGCGGGTTCAAAACCGCGACGAACTTTTAGTGGGATGGAAACCAAATATGGAAGATACGGCTTTGTTTCAACCACTTCACAGCTACCAACCAAAATGTTGTTCCTCCTACTTTATTACAGTATTTGTTAATTTAGTCATTGTAGTATTTTTAAGCAAGTTATAAAGTACAAAGAATAGTTTTATAGTTATTTATTAGTTAAAATTTTATAAAGCACTTTAATTTGTTATATGTTCAAATTTTATTAATGTTCCATACAGTCAAACGAAAAATGTTGCATATAATAGTTTCTATTTACATCTTTTAATGTATATTTCTTAATATAAAATTTTACAGAAAAGGAAAATAAATGGTACTTAAATAATTATTTCTTAAATATAATTTTCATTTAAAAAATGAAAATATAAATATACTTACAAACAAATAATAAAAAAGTTCATTCTCCACTTCCTTTAATAGGCATTTTAGTAGCCGCTAAGTATGGGTTATCAATGTCTCCACTACTATTTGCATTTTCTTCTTGAGTCTTCTGTGCTTCTTCATTAATAGCATCATCATTTCCGTCAGATTGTATTGCACTTTCTGATTGTTTTCTCTCACTCTTTGGTCTTTTTCTTGGTGGTTGTTCTGTTGTTTCCACTTGAGCTTCATATTCTAATTCTTCAGGGTCAAATATTTGATCTTGAGGTAATAAAGCACTTAAATATGGTGGAAATATTGGCTTGCACGCAATTACTACAACAGCAAAATTGAACATGTCATTTGTTGTGATTAACTCACTCAAGAACTAGGGTTCGCTTTATCTACGTCTAGGTTTTTTAAAATGAAAAGGTAGATTGAGTTAAAAACAATCTCGAGTTTTATTATTAGCAGTTTTGGACGTTTCGAGAGTCTATAGTCATGTACTTCAATGCTGAAGTTGAGAGCCGTTGTGGCTCTCGAAACGTCCAAAATTGCTAATAATAAACTCGAGATTAATTTTAACTCAATCTTACTGATTTATTTTAAAACCCCCAGACTTTACAATAAGGCGATCCCTAGTTTCTGAATAAAAACTACATACACCTACAAGAACTCCAACACTACATTTAAAATATATTAACTTACGTGGGAACATATTATTATCGTCACTATCAAATAAATTATGTGTGTCGTTAGTTTTTGCTAAAAATCTAGTTAGAGCTCTTTCTATATCTCTTTTTTGTGCAGCTGCTTTTTCTCTAATAGCCTCGTATTCCGTGGCAGGTTGTTTATATGTCTGTAATCATCGGATTAATAAATTAAATTTATTAATAAGAAGTATTAATTGGAATTAATCTGTTAAATAAATACTGTAAATGGATAATCAGTTGTAAAAAAGTAGGCAAAGTGTACGGATGTTGTATAGATTTAAAAAAGTGTTCCATATAATTACCGGTGTCCTGATGTATGCATGTGGGTCCGGAAACGGTGGTAAGTGGTTCGGAATATGATTTGGATGTGGCTGTTTTGTCCCTGCAGGCAACATGCTATATTGTTTATGTTGAGGAGTTTGCTGCAAAGGAGGAAGACTCGATCTGTTGCTCCGTTTTGCATAGTGTTCTATGCCATTTATAGAAATTCCTGTAGAGATAACAAACTACATATTTTTGCAAATGAATTTAGATAACACTAACATACCCATGTTGACCAGTCCTAGTATAATATCACCAATAACAGGCTCTGTTCTTCCAGTTAATTCACAATAATTTTTACTTGACTGCCCAAGTTCAACAATAACTAGAAGATATAAAAAGGCACACAATAAAAATAATGTAAATTACTGCTTCAAGAACTTACAGCTCTGCATAATTTCTGTCAAAGTTTCTAAAGCAGTTTTATCAATAGCATCATATCCCTGTTCTGTTAATAAACTTGCAACAACAACACTTAGCACTTTACGGCGGAAATTAGAAGACGAAGATGATTCCATTTTTGAAGAATTTTAATTTACAACTTTATTAACATTTTCAAAATTATTTGTAACCTCACACTCACATCAGTTTGGATTTGACAATTTAGTGGACATGGACATTTCTTGCAAATTCAAAGATGGCAGCACAGAAAACAGTCCAAATGTTGTTTCAGCCTTAGATTTTGTTTTTGTTCGAATTAAACAGCGAGACACAATTAATGGCTCTGTTCTGAACAAATCTGTAAGCCTGTGTGGCCTCTATGTAAATAATGAACAAAATCGCAATGAAGGCTGCCATTCTTATGTGTGATTTTACATTAAGAGGAACGCCTACTCCGATACTAGAACATGAAGCGAAAATTCAAATAAATTGTTCCCTATACTAGAGCTATTAATATTTTTAAAAATTCATCACTGTACAAACATACTTCCGATATTAACCTGTATTTTAAAAAAATAGTTATTGAAATATATTAGTATTTGACATTGATTTTAAGAGGAAAACGAAAATTTAATAGTATTTCTCGTTTACTCTTTTAAAGTATCAATAGATTTCAATAATTATTTTTACAATGCAGGTTAATATCGAATAATGTCTGTTAATTTCGGCCCGTCTGTTAATTTATTGGCAGTTAAAAAAAATTAGCATCGGTATTACAGCATCACGTACTGTGTTAATCACCAACGTTTACAAGAGAAGTGGGGAAACAGATGCCGCTGGTATATTGCAATTAATTCTGTTCATGTATAACAAGGTATAGAAAAATATTTCTAATCGTAGTGCCGCTTTACAGAAATTCTGATAGCATTTTAACATTTCTCAAGCCGTTTTTCTTTCGTGTCATGGACCGTACTAGACTTAACTTGTGCTGTAATATCGATGCTATATGTTTCTTTTAACTAACAGTTTAACCAGAGATAAAAATATCGGCCCTAAATAAATAAATAAATAAAAATACAAATGAAGATGGAATATGAACTTTATTTTAGATTCCTTATAAAAGTACATTTAAAATGTATTTTCCATAATACTGTTAATTAAAATGAAATTTACATTTGTATATACATACAAATAAAATTACTTTAATAACTATATTTAGTACGGATTATATCCACAAAGAAATTAAATAATTGTATCATTCAATATGAATATTATTTGCTTAAAAATTCTTATTTCAACTAACTAGTTAAAAAATAATAATTAAAATTTGTACATGTATGACTAATAGATCATTAAAAATAAAATAAATAAAATATTTTTTAAAATAATGAAAATATAGGCCGTAAATTTTCGTTTTAGTGTACAAATATTATTGTACAAAATGCGTTCCCTGGTTTATCCCTGAAGATAAAAATTAAAATAAAAATTATTTTTTCGTATTTTGTACAGTAATCTATTATTTTAATATACTCAAAATCAAACAGTAATGGGTTATTTTACAACATAACAACCGTTACTGCATTGCAATGGTATTTGTCATTAATATACACAAGGAATTGTTTATTTTTATTTTTTATTGTTCATCTTCTAAATCTTTTTCCATGTTCTTTTCATCATATAGATCCATCGTTTTGCAAATCGATATCCAAAAATTAATTTGTTTGGAGGTTGTAAGGTAGATACAAAAAACAATAACTATCAAGTTACTTTGTTATTGAGCATCAGACTACTATGTTTTTTTTTAGATGTTTTTAATACAGAATATTATGCCGCAAAAAAATCAAATTTTAATACTAATATAAAATACGAAAAAATAGTATGCGCACCGCATCAGAAAAGTGATTTCACTGTACTCGAATGGCATTTAAGCGCTCGCCATACTCGTCTGGCAAACTTTCACTTTCCTTAACTTGGAACGTAATATATTATTAAAAGATATACGATAATAAAAAAATCATATTTTAGAGTTTATATTTGCAATAAATATCATTTAAAATGTATGAGTAATTAAAATATTAAATTTATTATGACAACCATGGAGCATTTTGCATTTAATGAGCATATTCTTATTGCAAATAGACTTCATTTATGAAGTTTGGAATGTCTTCTAAGGTGAGCTATTTGAGAAAACCTTTTATTGCAAAATTCACATAAAAATGCCTTTTCACCCGTATGGACAACAAAATGTTGTTTCAGTTCCTGTTTTGTATAAAAAGCTTTACCGCAATGTTCACATGTAAAGTTTTTTTCTCCCGTATGATGTTTTAAATGAGAATAAAGATTACTAGAACTACCGAAGCGTTTTCCGCACAATTTACAAACAAATGGGCGTTCCCCACTATGAACCTGGAATAAAAATAAAATTATAAAACGTTCTAATTTGTATTTGTGTGGAGCTTACCATATTGTGTTTATTCAATTCTTGTCGCGTTGAGAAGGCTTTCGGGCAGAGAGTACATCCATGAGGTCTTTCGCCCGTATGTGTGCGCATATGTGTAGTTAAATGACCAGAATTTATAAATCGCTTTTCACAAAGATGACAATGATACGGTTTTTCTCCTATACAATTGGACATATCAACCATATTAATTTTTTTCACGTAAAAGTTTTATAAATAGCAATTACAAAAATAATCCAGATATCTATTTAAAACAAAAGAACAAAATATGGAAACATTATTGTATTTCTTGAAAATGAAATAAATATTCAAAATATGCCCCTTGAGGTCTAATGTAAGCTGATATCAACGAATCAGAGAATTATGAATTCTATATTGTATTCCGTAACACTAAAATCATCCATATTCCAATAAATTAAAAAAAAAAAAAAACTGAGGTAAAAAATGTATATTTGTATATTATTTCGCCTTGTTGTCTCATTATTTTTTATTTTTTTTTTGTTTTAAAAGTAGGTATCCAGATAATTTTTTTTTTTATAAAAATTGTGCTATTTATAAAACTTTGATCCCTTATAATTTCATAACCAACAAATATCCTTTTTATTCATGTTGCATAAATAACAAATTTTTACGTCTGTTAAAAAAAGTACACTTTTTTATCCAAATAAGTTTATAAAGTAGGTATGTATTTTTTAATACGAAGATATTGTGAAAAAGGTGCACTTTTTTAACATAAGCAGGTGAAAAAATTGAAAAAAAAAAAATCAGGATTTGACGAACTCGCCTACGGCTCATTCGGTGAAACTTTCCTAATCTTGAAGTAAGACTATAGTTTTTACTCATGTTCTATAAATAACTAATTGAATACTTGTAGATCCTGAAGAAGGTAAAAGTGTATTCCGAAACGTTGATTTTGTAAGAATTAATGCTATATGATTGAAATTAAGAGTAATTATTAAAACCTCATTTATATATTTTTTTACCTGTATGTATTCGTATATGTTGAGTTAAATATTCACGCCGATTGAAGGTCTTCCCACAAGTATCACACTGATGCTGTTTTGGCTCTTTCAATTTATCTTGCTTATCTTCGGTGATAGATTTTTTAATGGGTTTTGGTTTCTTAAAATTATCAATATTTTGTTGTTGCGATTCTTGCATAATAAGTTGCTACAAGGAATAAACATTAAAAATAAAGTTAGAATACATTTTGCTTATTACATTAACGGGTTCTGGAAGAACAGGCGCCTGTTGTATTGGAGTTTGAGTATGTTGTTGAGGCTGAATCAACGGAAGTAATTGAGATTCGTGTGATAATGGAAATAAACTTTGTTCTTCTTTAATTATATTGAAGCCTTCCAAATCTGGAGTCACTTGTAAATGTTGTGCATTTCCGAAATATTGTCTTAATTTTGCATCCGAATTCTCACATTGTTGTTTAAATTGCCAAGCTATATTTAATATTCCTATACATTTACTACAAATCATTGATGGCAAACCATCCCCATCTAATATCTAAACATAAATAAACAAACATCAGCAACAAGCTGACAACTTAACCTAACTTTACAATTTAATTTTATTTACTTTTGATTTATTTACCTGAACTGACGCACAAGCCATAATCATTAATGAAAAATGAGGAGGTTTAGAATTTTCAAAAATATTACACATTTTACGATTTCCTTGATTTTTTTCTAAACATATCCTACAAATATTATTTAAACTCATATCAAAATAACAATCAACCATTCTCGAATGTTCAGTTGGTTTTAAACCAATATCAATTGTTAAAGATTGTTCAACATTCATTGTAATTTTTACAACAATACTACTACAATTGAAAGTTTGGACGCCATATTTCAATAAACACTGCCATTCAGCCTCAGCCATTCAAAATCATGCACATACCATACCAAATATATTCATTCTCTTTCAATTTAAATTAATGAAGGGCAAGAAACCAAAAACATAACGATTAATGGTTACTGCAATCAAGAATGTAATTTAAAAGCAGGAATTTAGAAAAAAATAAAATCCCAGTAAGGCGTGATTTCGCAATTCTTTAAATATAACATTATCAAACCTAACGCACAAAATTCATGCTTGGAAAACTTGGGCCGAGTTTTATGCGTTTGGTTATTGTTGTTATACTTATGGCCAGTTGCACCGGTTATAGTTAACGCCTTACCTACGAATGCTTTAACTACAAGTTTACAAAAAAGTGCGAATCGAAATTTTCACACAAATATTTAACAACACATTTGACATTTCGTTTCGATACGATATTGTCAATTTAATCAACAGTTAAAATTTAACTATAAGTGGTGCAGCAGGCTATTCGGGAAATATACATGCAAAGTTCTTCAACAACAATCCCGCGTTCGAGTTTTCTAATTTTTGCATAGGTCCCGAAGTTTCTATTACTCAAGTAAGACTCATTGGGATTTTAAAAGCAATCCCGGTTTCGGAATATATCCATTTTAAATAATTTTTGTTAATAAAAGCATGAATGTTTTTGTACTTAAAAATAATTATTGAAATCTTTTAATACTGGACTTTGATTTTACGGGGAAAATCAAAATTTAGTAGCATTTCTCATCAATATTAATTAATTAATATAATTAATATAGAAAATATGTATGTCTAGAGTTGAATTTTTTAAAATGTAAATAGTTCTAGTACAAAATAGGAGAATGAGACTTCTTTCAATAAAATTTTATAAAATTTATTTAAAGCTATACGCTTATATTCTACAAAATAAGTGTAAATTATTAAATACATATACATATCACGGTTCTAACTACATATAAAATTGTGACAACAAAACCCGTCACCATTTTCCTATAAGTGTAAATTCACGTGTTTTTCTTTCAAAATAATTTATTTCATATAAATATAAAAAATTAATTTTTACAATAAAACAGCCGCATTTTTATTTTATAAAAATCTTCTTTAGCTATCTTTTAGATCTTTATATGATTTGTAAACTTAACATTATATCTAGAATAATTTACAAACTACTTTGTACATGACATGCATGCATACACACATCTACTACAATGTATGGAATGTGTTGTTAATGATATAAAATGGTAAATGACATAATTTTCAAAATAAATAATATAATGACTTGTGATATGGCTTTCGTTAATTGCAGGCTTTGATTAGTACTCAAAATATAAATATAAATAAAACATATACTTCTACAACCAACATAAAAAATTTCATGATTTGGTGTAATATAAATAAATGAAAAAAAAAAAAAGATTGACAATAACTCTGTTTAACTAACCCTTATCTTACAAGATCACTCAATTCGAGTATGGATATTCATTTCAAATTCTATCATTGCTATCTCGCGAACTATAAGAAATATAAAGATGATTAAATGGGCGAACAATTTCACAAAACAAAATTAAAGAAAAAAAATATATTTTTTTTTTTTTGGCTCAGTGGTTCTCAAAATATGGGACCCAACTTTTTTTATTTTAAATGAGAACATATATTTTTTTATTTCCTCAATCGTTAGAGAATTTAATTCTGAAAATAGCGGTATATTTTATACCCCTACATGACGATTTTTTTTGAGAAAAAGCAATATTTGAATCAAATTAATATAAAACTTTATATGCGTTTTTAAAAAAATCGTCATGTAAGGATATAAGAATATTATATCATTGAATGTAGTTTCTGACCTTATAATTTTAGAGAAAAGTTGTTCAGAAATAAAAACTACACAATATGGCAGTAAAATAATCACAATTTGTTTTCATTAAAAAAAAAAATACATATTAATATTCGCAATTTACAATATATTTTAGTGCCATTTTTCGCAAAATATAAAGAAATTGTGATTAATTTTAGTCTTTAGTTTTTAATTCTGATCAACTTTTTTATTTATAACTTTTAAAATAAAATAAAAAAAATTGTATTCCCCCCATAACGGATTACAAGTAGACATCCGGCATGTTCTCATTTAAAATAAAAAAGTATTTGAGAATCACTGGTCGAAAAAAATATTTTTTAAATTTGTCTTGTGAAATAGAAATTGTTTGCCCATTTAACCGTCTTTGTAGCTCTTATAGTTTTAGAGACAACAATGCTGGCCCATTTAAAATGAACACCTGTATTTTATAAAAATCATATATTTATTTATGCATTTTTGAGTGTCGTATTAAATGCGCTTTTTGCGAAAACCTTTTATTACAAAATTCGCACAAAAATGCTTTTTCGCCGGTATGAACCAACATATGTTGATACAGCTGCCCTTTTGTAGAAAATGCTTTTCCACATTGATCGCAATGGTAATTTTTTTCCCCCGTGTGAATTTTAACATGAGTATTTAAATTACTTGAACTCGCAAATCGTTTTGGACAATATGTACATGCATAAGGTCTTTCACTAGTGTGTATTGCAATCGTATGTTTTGTTAACTGTTGGGCTGTCGCAAAGGCTTTACTACATGCTGAGCAAACGTGGTTTTTTTCGCCGGTGTGTGTTCGCATGTGTGTGTGTAGATGTCCACCATTAATGAATCGTTTATTGCACAAGTGGCATAAATATGGTCTTTCCCCCGTGTGGATACGAATATGGTGTATTAAACCTGGTTTAGTACGAAAAACTTTCCCGCACGTATCACACTGATGGGGTTTTATTTCTCTTTTGTTTGATTCTTTTTGGCTGTCGTTTTTTAAAGTAATAAATTCGTATTCTTGTTTTACTTCTTCCTTTGGTTTATGACTGGTAGTTGCTTCTATTAACTCGTGTGGAATTTGAACTGTTTGCTGTAATTGTTGTATTTGGATTTCTTGTTGCTGTTGCGCATGTTGTTGAATTTCTTGCTGTTGCTGCTGTTGTTGTTGTTGCAATTGTTGATGAGTTTCTTCGAAATCTTTTTTAATATCTATTGTAAATCCAGTCAATTCGCCATCCTTTTTAATGTCCAAAGTGAAAGTAGTTAAATCTGGGGCTGGTGGTAATTGCTGAACTGCATTAAAGTATTGTCGTATCTTTGCATCCGAGCTTTCGCATTGTTGTTTAAATTGATATGCAACGTTAAGTTTGGCTATGCATTTGTTACATATTAAAGAAGGAAGACCATCTCCTTCAGCAACCTACAATAAATATCGTGATGATATTTATAAACAAGCTTGCTTTAATGTATATCAACTTGAACAATTGATTCAATTTAAAATTAAACTTACTTGTACTTGAGCACAAGCCATAATTAAATTTGAGAAGTGCGGTGGTTTTATTGGATCAAATATAGGCGTCAACTTTTGAGGTAAATTCCCTTTTTCCAAACAAATTCGGCATATATTGTTCATGTTCATAGTTAAATAATAATTGAACATTTCTCCAGATTGCATTTTGAAGTTTTTAACAACTCACAAACAACAACAACAAAAATTACTCAAAACTTAAAACTCTTCTATCAAACAAGCATCAAACCTGTTCATTCGATACACAGAATACATTCCAAATGCAAGGAAAGAACGAATAATCTATTTTTTTTTATTATATTTAAAATTATGTAATCATTTGATTGATAAAAAAATTTGTTTTATATTGAACTTTGGTATTAAAACATAAAACAACACATTTAAAGAAAAAATAATTGTACATATATTGAGATTGATGTATTCTGTGTCGAATGCTTAATAATATGTCACGTGATCCGTCATGGTCATTGTTTTGACATTTATGTTTAAATACAACTAACTAAAGATACATATATTTAAAAGCTACAATGTAATTTAATAAAATAATTGTATTCCTTATGATTTGTTATTAATATATAATGAATAGTACTTATAGTGATTTGGATAGGTAAAACTAGGTTATATTCATATACAAGTTGCAAGTAAAATTACTTTTTCTCTAGTGTTCTTCAGTTAAGTAAAGACAGTGAAACATTGGGATTCGATCTAGTTGCTGGAGAAACATGGATTTATCCTACAAATTATCAAGTTCGAGATTATCAGTACAATATTACTCAAACTGCTCTTCACAAGAACACAATGGTAAGATTCTTAAATGAATTTACTTACTAAGTACATACGAGTTTCCCAGTATAGAAAATCTATTATAAATACGTTTAGGCTTTATCCCTGTCAGGCCTTTAAAACAAATACGCCAGATACGAAAACCCAAATTTTATATATCTATATTCATTTCAATCCTGATTCCAAATTTTTAAACCGCAGGACGATTTTAAGATATTTACGTTTAAAACTTTGCCCATTTCTGGGTTATAACCCAAAAATGGGTGGAATAAAAGAGTGGATATGAGATTTGGAGGTACAACTCAAAAATAGGTAGAGTTACAGTCTTGTGGATTTATTTATTGGAAAAGGGGCGTGACCTTCATATTTTTACCGAATCTTTAATAACAATAACTACAGTCGATGACACGAAAGAAAACCTGTCTGAGAGGAATATTAAGAGTTAACAGGATTTTTGTGATTAATAATATTTTATTTTGACTTGCTATACGTAATATGTGAACCGCTCTAACCAGGAGTAGTAGATTGCACCGAAGCAATGACCTTGTTTTATTAGATAATCACGATTACATGGAATACTCTCTCTTATCAAACCGGTTTTCTTTTGTATCATCGACTATAAATATGTACAATATATATTTTTTAATAAATGAAATTTTGGGTATCGAATTTTTTTGTTAAACTCATATGTATTGCAGGTCAGTCTTCCCACGGGTTTGGGTAAAACATTTATTGCTGCCGTTGTTATGTATAATTTTTTCCGATGGTATCCTTTGGGAAAAATTATATTTATGGCACCTACCAAACCCTTAGTAAAGCAACAACAAGATGCTTGTTACAATATTATGGCTATTCCTGTCGAAACTACTGCCGAAATGACTGGTAATTTATTTAATTTTAAAGATATTTTTAATGGAGATATTAACAGTGATTCTTTTTTTAAGGCAATAATTTGAAAGCTTCTCGTTTAAAAATTTGGAAAGAAAAACGCGTGTTTTTCATTACTCCCCACATTTTACAAAATGATATAGACATTGTGTTAGATTTAGCAGAACAAATAAAGTGCATAGTAATAGACGAAGCCCATAGAGCACTCGGAAAAAATGCAAATTGTGAAGCTATAAAGAAAATTCGTAATGCAAATAAATATTTTAGAGTTCTTGCTTTAAGCGCAACGCCTGGAAGCAATTTTAACAGTGTTAAAGATGTAATTACTAATTTATTAATATCTCATATAGAGGCTCGTACAAATGAAAGTATCGATGTTGCTCCGTATGTTTTTAATAGAAAATTAGATACTTTTCTTATTCCAATAACAGGCGAATTATTATCTGTTAAAAATAAATACATATTGGTAAACAAGTATTTAATAATATGTAAAACACAGTTTAAATAATATTATATTTCAGGTATTAGATAAATATACACGACCATTATTACAGTATAATATATTTTCTGGAAGTTGTGCCAATTTATCAAAAGGAAGAATTTTATTTACAATGAAAGAGTTTAAAGAAAAAGGAAGGTTTGTAACATATGATTCCGCAAATTTTAATAGTTTTTTTTATGCAAAACTAAAATTCTTTTTCGTGAGTTGATAATGGGGTCTTTTCAAAAAAAATAATTGTCGATTTTTTTTATAAAATTTAATAAATATAGTAATAGAAAATAATTTGAAATATGCTACTTTTCATTCATAAATTTGCTAATAAACATTCGCGGTTTTAAACACGGACTAAATTTGTGACGACACAAATTCATACTCACACAAATACAATTCACTCTCACACACACAAGCTTCACAACATGAAACAGTAACCTAACCTAAAAGTGTGACAGCTGACAGCAAAATATACAAGAGAGAAGATTATTATTACTTTCTATTTCTTTAAAAGTACTAGTGCAGTATAAATTATGTAAATAAACCATTTATTTAAATAAATACCAAACCAAATATAATCATAGTTCTAAATTAAACCGGTAGAGGTCGACTGTCGTATCCGTGAATATGTGTCGTCAGCCGTTGAAATATTTGAAATTAAACGCAACTTTTAAAAAATCATATCTCTGACTCTAAAGACTTATAAGATGAAAAACATACACATACATGTTTAATTTGACCTATTTTTTCAAGAAAAAAATAAATCAGAAAATGTGAAATGACCCCATTAAATTATGGCTGGGTTCTAGAATACCCACACCCTTTGAAATTCCAAATTTTTTGTTGCAATGTCTTCTTTTAGCTAAAATATAACGTAGAAATAAAAACAAAATTAGAGCGCGGAAGCAGGTATTTGTTTTTCTTTTGCAAAAATAAAATCTGATTTTACCTTTTTTAAAGACTGTACTTGTGAAAATTTTGACTTCTTCTCGTAAATTTTCAAAAAATACTTTAATGTAACTGAAACCTAATGCACAGAATTTATTTTGACGAAACTGGGATGGTTACATTCATTTTATAGGAATTTAAACCCACTTTTTTCAGAAAAAAAAAAATATGCCAAAATTACTATAAATATTGCTTTCCGCGTCCTAATGTTTGTGGAATTTAGTATTTTCAATGGTCTTGCAACTGTATATAACCATTAAAATAAAATTCTTGAGGGGTAGGTATTCGAGACCTTAGCCAAATTTGTTTAAATTATTGGAGCACAATTTTAAAACTTAATATAAGTTGTGGTTCTATTCCAAGAATATATTTTTCTGGAAACGTTAAACCATTAAAGATTATAATGTATTTAATTTAATTTGAGTACAAACTAAAGTATGTACTTTATCTACCCTTGCGGTTTAAGTGCTACTTGATCTACTATTTTCAGTATAAAAAAGCACACTTCAAAATATACTATAGAAAAAAAATTATTAACAACATTTATTTTGCAGACATCACTCTAATTATGGCTTTATTTTAAAAACATTAACTTTGTGTGTGACTTTATATCATGGCTATGAATTACTTATAAGGCATGGTTTGCGAGGATTTCTTGTTTTCTTTGATGGTAATATATATTTGTTTTTTCCTGATTACGATTATTATTATTGTATTATTATTTTTAGGCACAACTAGTAAACCTCTTATAAACAGTATACAAGAATTGTCTGCTATTCTTGATAGTGTCCGTAATTATCTAGGCCCACAAGAAGAAGTTGCTATGTTGCCAGATGGCACAATCCCAGAGGTAGATTTTTTAAATAATCAATTATTGGTCTGGTACGGATTAAAAAAGTGCATAATTTTTTGTCGTTATCGAAATATGTCTAATTTTAAATGACTTGATATTAATATTTTATTAAAATATAAAACTTTTCATTAATAAGAACTATTCGCGCTACATCGGTATGACGTCACGACTTTATAGTCGTATTAAACGAAAAGAATATAATGGGGGATTTCACGATTTTTTGATTTTTTATATGTTATAGTATTTTTAAATTCAGAAATTCCCTATTTTTTCTTGTTTTAAAATTCGGCTTCTTAAAAAAATGGCAAATATTTGGTATTCAGCGTGTACCGCTTACGATATAAGCGAACCCATATGGTTGAGAGCAGTGCTTTCTCTTCAGTAGCTGCTGTCGTGGATGCTGTTACCAGAGGTTCTAAACCATTTGTCAATATTCTTATATCGCTTAATATTTGAAAATTTCATTTTGTTCTTGTTTTCTTTTCTTTTACTTATCTTAAATTTAGTATATTGTAGTTATAGTTAGTATTTAAGTATTTGTAAAAATAATAGCGTGTGGCCGCATAACCACCATCACCAAATACTCCAGTGGAACAGTTTGACAATCACTGGTTTTGATAGATAACTATTATTTAAGATATAATTTAACACAATATAATATTTATAGATGGAAGGACCATTAAGGTACAGCCATCCTAAATTCGAAAAACTGAGTGAAGTGTTAATTGACCACTTTAAAACAACTGGAGATGGAGATACAAGAGTCATGGTGTTCTGTGAATTTCGTGAAAGTGTCATGGAAATATATCAAATGTTACTAAGACAACGACCTCTCATTAAACCTCGCGTATTCCTCGGTCAGGGTGCAATTTCACAAGTTCAGCAGTTACAGGTAATAACATTTATTTTGAATATTATATCAACATTAAAATTATTTTTATTAGGCAGTGAAACAATTTAAATCTGGTACATGTAATACTTTAATTTCGACATGTATTGGCGAGGAAGGCTTAGATGTGGGAGAAGTTGATTTAATTGTTTGTTTCGATATAAGTTCCAAATCTCCAGTAAGAATGGTTCAAAGAATGGGACGAACTGGACGAAAAAGAGATGGACGGGTTGTTGTTCTCATCACTGAAGGAGCAGAAGAAAAAGTAGGTACTTTTTTTTACTCAAATAAATATATTTACAATATTTTTATTTTAGTTACTTACCGATTGTTTAGTCCAAAAAAATAACATGAATTCACTGTTAGAATCTCAACCAATTAAAAAACATTTATATACTGAAAATCCAAAAATGATACCAGATAATATTCAGCCACGGTGTAATAAAATGTTTATTACAGTTCAAGAAACTCAAAAACCTGAAAAAACTAAAAAGAAAGGAGCCTCGAAGAAGAAAACTAAAGAAACTAAAAATTCAAATACTTTGAAGGTATATTAATGAATTATTATTATTATTATTTGACGTGTTATATCACTCGCTTACGCTCGTGCGTACAAATTTTACGTCGCGTGCCTAAAGCACTACCATGTTGCAACTTATTATATTAATAGCTATTTCGTACATCAGTGTAAAGTATATACTTTAAAGAGAACTTGTAAAGTGTAACTTTTCAAACACTAGTGCGTGAAAAGTATTTTTCCTACAACTGCGAGTAAATTATATACTTTAAAGTGAAGTTGTACAGTGTAACTTTTGGAACACTAGTGCGTGAAAAGTATTTTTCCTACAACCGTGCGTAAAGTATATATTTTAAAGTGAACTGTAAAGTGTAATTTTTCAAACTCTAGTGCGTAAAAAGTAAATACATTGCTAGGCAACGGTTAATTTACTTGTTAACTAACACTAACATTATTTGAAGTACACTTATAGTCAGTATTATGAGAAATAGCATTAACATTTTGGTTGTAGGAAAAATATTGTATGCAACTCGTGTGTAAATAATATATTTTATCTCGTGCTAACATCGTACTCGACCAAAAAAGTACTATTTTACATACTTGTTACATAATAACTATTTTATTTACAGAATATGTTTGATAATATTGCATCGCAGTCGTCTTCAAAAACTAGTGAAGATGATATTACGTCTAGAAATAAACAAAAATCGCCTCAAAAAGGTAAACCATTTTTAATGCGAGAAATCATTTGCTGAGTGTACACGAAAAGCGGGCTATGGTCATTTAATATGTGAAAACAGTTTTTCCTTGCGCAAAAGTGACTAATTTTAGACAATAATATTTCAAATAAATGATGTACAGAATTAAATTCTGCATTTTATTTTATAACCGAGCATATCAAACTGAAATTATATAAAAAGCCTTGAAATTTGAATAAAATCACAAGCAAATGTAATGACATTTTACCTAAGATCATTTATTGGAAGTAGTATTGTATAAAATTAATAGGCCGTTTTTCCGTAAGAAAAATTGTTTTCCCATGTTAAATATATATGGTCCGCTTTTCATGTTACACCTTTTACTCAAAATCTCAGTCATTACAGTATTTATTTTTACAAAACTGACGGTTCTACAGATTTATATACATAAATACATATCCACATAAATACATATCCACATAAATACAGTCGTTGAAACATTTACAGCTCGATTCTTAAAAAAATTTAAGCTAATCCTCATTTTTGGATTAGTGAATTCTATTCTATTCCGGTATTTAAAATTTAATTTTTAAAATATTAAAAAAGGTAGATACGGGCAATAGATTAGACTATATTTTAAGATATAAACTGTTAAAATTAGAGAAGAATTCACTAATCCAAAAATGAAGATTAACATAAACTTAATCAAGAAACGAGCTGTTAGTTTTATAAATAGTGTGGAAAAATTCGCAAAATGCATATTCTCATTTGTTCGCTCTCAAAATCGACGACAGAATGTATGATTGAAATTTTGTGTAATTTTTAACACCTAATCTATATCATAGTCGAGAAATTTATCCTCATATTTAAAAATATTCAGGATCTCGAGGTGCCAAAAAATTAAAAACTCCTCAAAAAAATCAACTGGATCTTCGAAATATGTTTTCTAAAATTAATAGCACGCAGAATACTCTGAACACATCTCAAAGTACGTATTGAAAAGTATAACAATGAATGTAATAATTATTACATAATATAATAATTTATTTTAGTATGTTCTCAAGATATCTCCACTTATAAACCAGAAGAAAATCCAAAATTAAACTTATTGACTTCTAAAATTAAAAGTTATTTAGACGATAGAGTTATTAACAAATCAAATTGTGAACTTTGCGGTATTTTTAATAACAAATTATTTTGTTTACCGGTGAAAAACAAAGTTAGTGCTGTATGGAAAAAGCCAAATTTATCAATTTTTGATTCAATTACTTCTGAATCTTTAACAAAATTTTCTGAATCTCTTGCAACCAATAAAAATAGTACCTGTAAAATAAATAATAGATCTACAGCTTTACATGGAAATAAAAGTGTAAATTCAACTGTTGCAAATAGTTCATTGCAATTTTTCAATTTAGAATCTACATTTGATGTTTTTTCTGATAGTGCGGAATCTGAAGAAAATAATACTAATCAAGATCCTGTTATATTTAATCAATCTCTCGGTATTTTCGAATCCTCTAAAATATACCACTCACCTTTCAAAACTGATATTTTTAAAAAAGAAAAAGAAATAAATGAGAACCAAATTAAGGGCGAAGATAGTCTGATAAAATCTCAAGAACTTTCAAATTTAGAAGATGTAATAATCGATTCAGATTTCGATAGTCCGTCCCCAGTTTTGTGTACTCAAAGAGTTTTGAATATTAAACAAAAAATTAAAAAGAATTTATTTCCACAATCTGAAATTAAACCCATAGCTACAACATATATACAGGGAGTAGAGTTAAATGATTCTTTATTACAAAAAAATACGGAACTTAAAAATGAAGAAAATAATAAAAGTGTAACATTTTTAAAAAATATCAAAGACCTTACAAAACCAATTTTTTCTTCACCATTAATTAAAACAAATGTTACAAATACAAATATATCAACTCCTAAAAATAAGTGTGAGGAATCCAAAAAAGAATATAATCTGGACTTTTGGGACGAGTCTTTATTTGAAATGAGTGATGACAGTTTATTTGAAGAAGAATGTAATAAACCTGATAAAAAATTACAAGAAGAAACAAGTACAGAAAAACAAGATGAATCAAATAAAAATAACAGCATAAATGAAAATCAAAGCGATAGTGATTCAGATGCTACAATTATATTATCTTTTAATACAGATAATTTACTGGAAGAAATAGAAAAAGAGACATTAAAACTTGGGAATCATGATTTACCAGAGAAAATAGATTCCGCAATAAAAATGGATTCCCCAATAAAAATGGATTCCCCAATAAAAATGGATTCCCCAATCAAAATAGATTCCCTAATAAAAATAGATACCTCAATTATAAATAAATCTGTATTTAATAAAACAGTAAATTCAAGTTTATTGTCTGTAACGCAAGCCGTAGAATTATTAAATAGCAGTAAATTTAAATCTGCAAATAATTCTGTTAATATTAACGATTCAACAAATAATCAGTGTCTGAGTCCAATTAACAATCAGTCTTTACAAAATGCTAACATAAATAATATTACAACTGAAAATAATATAAAACAAGATGATAAAAGCGTTTCTGAAACAAACGTTACCGATGTTAATATAGGAACTAACAAAATGGATTTTGATGATTTAGAAATATCACAAATATTTCATGATTTTCATGAAGACTCAGAAGAAGAATTTAGTTTGCTACATTTCTCTCAAAAACGAAAAAGAAAAATACTGCAAAAAACTGAAAGTAATAATGCGAAATCTATTAGACTCAGTACTGAAAAAAATACGGAAGATAAAATACAAAATACTTCGGTTTTCAACAAAATTGAGACAATAAGTCATTGTAGTAATATAAATTTAGAAAATGGAATAAATAAAAAATCAACAACAAATATATTGAAAGATAAACAAAAAAATACAGAGGATAAAATCGAAAATAATTCAGTTTTAAATAGAAATGAAAAAGTTGTTACTCATTTTAGGAATACAAATTTAGAAAATGGAGCAACTGAAAAATCACCAACTATATTGAAAGATAAACATTACTATACAGAGAATAAAACCCAGAATAATTTAGTTTTAAATAGAAATAAAGGACTTGTTAGTCATTGTAGTAAAACAAATTTAGAAAATGAAAGAACTAAAAAATTACCAGCAACAAATATATTGAAAGATAAGCATGAAAATAATGAGGACGAATTTTTTTCTCAAACTACAAAGAAAATGAGTAATAAGAAATTTAAATTAGCTACACTAAAAAATATTAGTAAAAAATTGAATGATACCGTCAGTAATACGCAAAGTAGTCCAATAAAACCACCGAAAAAAGTTACTGATGTTAATAAACCAATCATCTTATCGGATAGTGACGAGGATTTTGAAATAAGACCAACAATAAAACCCCTTAGTAAATTAATTACTCCAGTAAAAAAAGTAAAACGAACTGCCAGTGTGCCATCTTATAGTAAAACAAATGAAAATGTTCAACAAAATTCAAAATATAAAAGCAGAAGTCAATCGTATTCTTCTAAAGTGAGCAGAGGGACGAAAAAAGTATGGCATTTTTTGTTGCGTTAAAATATACATTTTATATTATATTAAATTTTTCAGAAAAATGCTTGTTTATTTATTGATGATGAAGCAGAGGTTGAAGATGATGTACATTACGTTTCAGATTCTGATTCAGAAAAAGAAAGCGATGAATTAGATTGTAGCTTTGTGAGCTATTCGCAAAATCCTCATGATCAAACTGACATGAGGGTAAAGTATTTGCAATCTATCAGGTAAAGTTTAAATACATTACGCAAAATAAAATAATTTTAGGTGTTAATAAATACCCGAAATCTCTGACATACATCATATATTCGTACAATGCTGACGGTACCGTATAAGTCCGCGCGTCCAGAGAAAAAAAACATACGCAAAGAGCAAAATTCATCCGGACGAGTCCAACTTGTGAAAATAGGGATATTACAATTTTTGTCACACATATACAGAAATCGTAAAACTAGTAAAATCGTATTCTAGGGAACATAACACGTGCTTAATTGTTAAAACTTATCACCTATTTTTTTGACCAAAGACAATACCTTCCTTGCCAAAAGGTGACGGAAGGTACGAACCGTATAAAATATCTAAACATTTTTTTATAAGCGAGATATGAGGTATTTTCAAAATAAGCAGAAATCAAGTTTTAGCCAGTACAGTAGCTCAGAAACAAAAGATTGAAATTTTCTGTGGTATCTTTTAAAATTTTTAAAAAAGTTGGCCCATGAAGACCTACATCAATTTTCTGTAACGTGCATAATGAAAAAGTTTTTGTAAGAATATGAGTATGACAGAGATTTCCACTATCTTTTAACATGTAATTCACGCCACAATCGAGAAATTTACCCTCATTTAATATAATTATTTTTAGGAGTCCAAAATTTAAGCCTGGTGCTTTTAAAATGCCTCATCGACTACCACCTCAAATATACGATGATGTCTTTTCACAAAGAGAAAATATTGAAAATGATACTTATATGAATGTAAGACATAATAGCTAATATAAAACTGATATTTTAACTATTGCTCTATATTCTAGGATTCCTTTTGCGTTGATAACGATCACACTTTATCTCAAAGAAATGGAATGTCTTATTTAGAAATGGTTGAAGCTCAATTAGAAGAACGAGAAGAAAAAAATAAAAAACGCAAAAGAATAATTACTATATCCGATAGCGATTGAATAAATATAGGTATAAACATTTCTGTGATTTTTTTTTATATAAAAATAGTGAATATATTTTACTTTGTATAAAAATATTTTGTATGCATAAAGCCAATAAATTATTGTATATTACGTTTCGCCAAATTACAATTTTACCCGAAATTAGTGATGTACGACAAGACGAGAGTTCTCGCATCGTTTCGAAATTACAGATCCTAAAACGAAACGAGATCGATATTTAACATTTCTCATCTCGTATTGCCTCTCGTGCATCATTTCTCGAAATATCTGCATTATATCAATTAATAAAAAAAATATATAATTATCATCTCTTTTTTTTGTAGATTTTTACAAAATTTTAAAATTCGGGCGCGGTTGTATGACGCATCCTGACGTTTCTAGAAGAAAAGTTTTATTGGCAACCCTGTCGATTCTTTTGTCGCCATTTTTTGTAACAACGTGCTGCCTGTCTTTGTCTGCAAGTAATTTAAAATGTTTGGGCCTAGATCACAACCAATTTTGGTGCTGAGTACGTATTTCAGTATTTTTTAATAATGTCAATGTTTATAATTGTGTTACGATGCTTGTAGGCCAGAATACACGAAGAGATTCCGGTAGAAAAGTTCAGCTGGAAAACATTAACGCCGGCAAGGTAAGAAAATTAAAATTATCTCCCTTTTATTAATACTTTTCTACATTATTTGGTGATTAATAATTGAAATAAGGCTTAAAATATGGTGTGAAACAAATGTCATTAAAATTAATCCATGTTGTAAAGTATTTGTGAGGTTAAGGTGGTTCTATCAGGAGGGTCTCAATACTAAAGTTTTATTAATAAATGCGAAAATTCCATCGATATCATTTTCAAAGAAAATGACTACAAAAGTAGTTGGTAATTGGACGTTTTTTTCACACTCATAAACTTTCATTTAAACTGTCGTTAGGTGAATTCTACGAAAAAACCTTCCTAGTAAGACACTATTGCCAATGTATTTTCGCTCTTCTTTTGGTTTCAAATATTTCAGCTCTCGAATGGTAAACCTTTTTAAAAATTTGCATACATGTGTAAAAACTCATGAAAAATAACATACTTATATTAAAATTGATCAAAGGGAACCCAAAGTATGATGTGAATAAATTATACTTGGCACGTTTCACAAGATTTTAGTCTCTGAATCAACCTCGCGGTTATTTATTAGTCTGGCCCACTCAACCGGAACAGCAAACGAGTTTCGCTCTTTTGGAGCTATTCAGTGTGGTGTACTGAAGCCCCTAGGAGGCACTGACTACAGTCATATCTTTTTGGGTTGTTTATCATCCGTCCGCCCATCCTAGTCAGTGCCTCCTAGAGGCTTCAATATACCATACTGATGAGCTCCAATAAAAACGAAACGCGTCTGTGGTTCTGATTGAGTGAGCCACCAAGTATTGCAATTGTACTTTGTACATTTATTAATACTTAAATTTATTAAAAACTGTCCTGCTTCCATGAAGTATAATTTTTCAGACTATCGCAGACGTAATTCGAACATGTTTGGGACCACAAGCAATGTTAAAAATGTTGATGGACCCTATGGGAGGCATAGTCATGACCAACGACGGCAATGCCATCCTCAGAGAAATCACTGTCCAACACCCCGCAGCAAAAAGCATGATCGAAATCGCACGTACACAAGATGAAGAAGTTGGTGACGGTACCACTTCAGTTATAGTTCTTGCCGGGGAAATGTTAGCCGCTGCTGAACAATTCTTAGAACAACAAATGCATCCAACAGTTATTATTAGGCAATATCGTCAAGCTTTAGAAGACATGATTGTACTTTTGGAAGGACCACTTAGCATTCCAATTGATCGAAATGACAAAAACGCTTTAGCTCAGGTAGTTAGGGGTTGTGTAGGAACGAAATTTATTGGAAAATGGTCCGATCTTGCTGTGAATATAGCGTTAGATGCTGTGAGCACAGTTTTGATTACTGAAGGAGGGAGGACAGAGGTTGATATTAAGCGATACGCCAAAGTTGAAAAAATTCCTGGAGGTTCGGTTGAAGAATCGCATATCTTGTCAGGAGTTATGTTGAATAAGGATGTTACCCATCCCAAAATGAGAAGGCGCATAGAGGTAACGAATAATGTTTTATTTTCTGTCAATTTTTAATTAGGTTCTAACAAATACTCGAAATCTTAATCATATACATTTATTCTTACAAAACCGACGTTTCGGTTTACTCATATCTTTTTCACGGTAAATTCTTACACATGAAGCCATGTACCCAAAAATACGTTCGTTTTTTCTATAGAAAATTAAAAATAATACTTTTGTGTACTTAAAATATAATATTTTCTACTTACGATATCAATTCGTACTTATATGAATTCGTTTCACCTCATTTTGCGAAAACATAAAAATTTCGCGTGAAAATTTTCGTGCCATGATTTTTTATTATTTCAAATATAATTTGACGCCGAAACAGGGCATCAACCAAATCCAGGGCATCGAACCCGAACCTGAACCAAACCAAAACCGGAACCCAAACCGTAACATTTTAGGGAGAACAAACTGAGAACCCCGAACCTCAGATATATTTTTATTTGAACCTGAGTCGAAACCGGACCTAGTATTAAAATTCAGGTTCGGGGTTAATTTATAATTCGAAAAGTAAATACAGTCGATAATCGACGTCTTAAGCGTCTGACTTTTCGTGAAAATTGTGTTCGTTTCTTGTTGCGTTTTGCGTAAATTCCGGCTCTCATTTTACATTATTTCGAACCTGAACCGCGAACAAAACCGCAAAGTTTATTAATGCTTGAACCAGAACCGCGCCCGAACCCATCTTTCAAAAAACAAAACCTGAACCTAAACCGAACCCAGTTTTTGGCGGGTTCGATGCTCTGACCAAATCAATATGACAGTTTATAATTGCCGAATTCCAACGTAAATTCAGGGAACAAATCTAAAGTTTTTTTTTTTTAAAAAAAGTGATAAAAAATATATAGAAAAGTAATTTGCGTCAATAACAGTTATATGGGACGAAACAATTATACATATAATTTATATAAAAATTCAATATGAGTGGAATCCCCTTACCCTGAAAAAGGTATGAGTGTATGATAGCAAAACTTCGGTTTTGTAAAAATAAATGTTGTATGACTGAGATTTCGGTTGTACCACAGTCGAGAAATGTAACCATATTTATAACTATTTTTAATACTTAAATTTTTGTAGAATCCTCGCATTATCCTTCTGGATTGTCCGTTGGAGTACAAAAAAGGCGAAAGTCAAACCAATGTTGAAATCAGCGGCGAAGCTGTAATTATATCCCTTAATTTAAATTTTCCATCTATTAACTGTTTATTTGTAGGATTTCACTCGCATGTTGGAAATTGAAGAAGAATTCGTGAAAAAACAATGTGACGATATTATTGTATTAAAACCCGATATAGTATTCACTGAAAAAGGTGTTTCCGATTTGGCGCAGCATTACTTAGTTAAAGCTGGAATCACAGCTATTCGCAGAGTTCGTAAGAGTGATAACAATCGTATTGCTCGCGCTTGTGGTGCTACCATTGTTAACAGGACCGAAGAATTGCAAGAAAGTGATATTGGTACAGGATGTGGATTATTTGAAATCAAGAAGATGGGTGATGAATATTTCTGTTTCATCACTGAATGCAAGAACCCCAAGGTAAGTAAATTATAATACAGCAAAAAGTAGTTTTCTACATTTTACTATAAATCTTCATTAGTATTTCAGAAGTCATTTATAATTCCAATAAACATTTTATTGTTTTAAAATCGCAAGAATTATTAATTGTAATTCGAAAACTGTATAGATCCAAATACAGTTTCTTTATACATAGTTCATCAAGATTCATATGTATTTCATATTTAAAAGCGTTCTAAAATAAAAATAAGTAAAATGAGTTACAATTGACGTTTTTTGAAACAATTAATTTGAATTATATTTGATGCTTCCTGAAATGAAAATAATATCAATCACAATTCACTATTTTTGAAATAAAATTGACCATTCTAAAATACAGAAGTATTTTACTATAATGATGTTCAAAACATTTTAGATTGCACTAAAAAGAAACAGAAATTGAAAAAATCAATATAATTTATAATTTTGACTAATATAATTTAGCGCGTAAAACCTGTGACGTAATTTCCTTCGACTTTTCTCAGATTTATACATGACGGGTGTACCGGAAAACGGAAGTTTGATGGTGATCTATAGATAAATTTATAAATTTGTATAGTTTGCATAAATAGTTTATTAAAGAACGAATTTTAATAGAAATGTTTTTTTTTTACACGCGTCAAAATTTAGAAAACGAACCCTGTTGAATTTTCTAGAAAATAAGTGCGAAAAAGTCTTTTAAAATATTTTTTAAAAAACTAAAGAAACGAAGTTGATGTAGGGAAATTTGTACGTTGACACTTGAAAATACGTAATTGGGTTTAAAAATAATTTCTATATGATTTTCTTTATTTACAGGCCTGTACTATTTTACTCCGTGGTGCTAGCAAAGACATCTTAAACGAAATTGAAAGGAACTTGCAAGATGCTTTAAATGTTGCAAGAAACATTATTTTATCTCCCAGATTAGTTCCTGGAGGAGGTGCAATTGAAATGGCTATATCTCACGCTTTATTGCAAAAGTCTAAACAGGGACCTTATCGAGCTATTGCTCACGCACTTGGTAAAATTTGAAACTTAATGCAACATTTTAACATTAATTACATTTGTAATTATTATTTTTTTAGAAATCATCCCTCGAACATTAACCCAAAACTGTGGCGCCAACACAATCCGTACTCTAACCATGTTGCGCGCAAAACATGCAGCTCACACAGATCCTAATACACCTTGTACTTGGGGCATTGATGGCGAATCTGGCAAATTGGTTGAACAATCGACCAATGGACTCTGGGAACCTCTTTCAGTTAAACTGCAAACATTCAAGACAGCTGTAGAAACTGCAATTTTGCTGTTACGTATTGATGATATTGTGTCTGGTACAAAGAAAAGGGACGGACAAGAACCAGCAGCACCTGCACAAATGGCGGCCGAAACTGCCGAATAATCTGAAGATGATTAGATGTTGCTTTTCTATTACCACATTAATAAATTAACTCATTGTTTTTCATGAATCTTCAAGGTGCGTCTTTTTCACGATCATAAAGAATCGCATTTAATTAACTTAAGAATAAAAAATCATAATAACAAATTTGTTTTTTCTTATAAAAACCATTCATTAGATATAAAAATATTTAATATCAAACGTTTAATAGGAAGTACTTCTGGGTAGAGACCTATTATGACCATACCTTAATACTGAGAAAACTTTTTATACTGTTCTAATACGTCCCAGTTTAGCACTTGTGGGATTAGGCTGTCTGAACTCTACGTCGATGGTGATGGGGGTAACATTAGCACTTGTGATTTGGGAGACTAGGAAAGAGTGACATGTGGGGGCGTAACATTTAGAAACTCATTTCATGAAACATGCTGCGATGAAGACAACCATGATACTCAGTGTTACTGTAAGATTAATTATTATATTAAACTAAATTAGTTCTACGAGTAGTTTGCTAATCGTCTGGGTGCAAGCTATTTTACACATCCAACGTTTTATTAATTAATTAATTAATCACATGAGTGGGAGGTTGTTTTTCAGGACTAATTCTGACGCTTATCTTTTTAATGTATTATTCACGAAATTAAATTATTTTTTTTAATTACTAAGAAAAATTAGCATAAACTTTCATTTAAAATATTTTATAAAAAATGTGAAACAGGCTCATTATTTGATTTAAAAAAAAAACATTAAATGACCTCTCAAAGGTAAACAAAAAGTCTCATTTAATCGAAGTCGTAACTCTTATTGTTTCTGAGATAGCAAAGGTAAACCCCTTAAAAACTCATTTTTTACTGCATTATATCTCGGAAACTATTGAACATCGGACCCATGTTGAGGAATATTTTTTTTTTACTCATTTTAGTCAGTCCTGTACGATATAGCCGGAAAATTTGTTACAGTTATTTTTTAAACTCCTATATATCTCGTTGCACAATTTCAGGTAAATAATATTTAATAGGTAAAATAAAAAAGAACTAGTAAATAGTAATTTTAATTTACATCAAAACAATCTGTTTTATATTTTTATTGTTACGGCGACAACTTTTTCCTCGGAACGCCAAAGAGAGTTGTCGCGGTGTTTATATACAAATAACTCTAATATAATGTTTTTGGGCCCTGAAAAATATGAATACCTAGGTAATTACTACAAACGCAAGCTATTTATATTTAGTTTATTCAATGGAATATAGCTGAAAACATTTATTAACCTAGAGAAGAGATGCCCTCTGGAAATTTATCGTTTTTTATTACTTCCACTTGAGCTTGGATGACCAATATTCACAAAAATACGATGTGTAACACTTACGTACTGTTATATGGCACAAAAATATTTCACTTTTACGGAAATGTCGCAATTAATTTCTACAAAAATGTAACGTTAGCTCGCGCTTGGATGATTTTTACTCAAAACGTATTTGTAGCTCAATAACTGAAATATAAACGATCATTTCAAGTAATAAGGGTAGCAATCCCATTATAGAAGCATACCTAAGAGAAAGGTACTGGATAAATTTTACCCAAAGCGCCTGTCCTGCAGGATAATTTTAATTTACATTATCAAGTTTGAAAATACCGCGTAAATATCTTGCTCGATGTTGTATAAACATAACCCTAATTTATGTGGGATGTTGACAAACTTCTTCGTTGTAAAATCGTAAATATTTAAACGTTTTGAATTAAAAATATTCAAACATGAGTAGTGCCGGTGAAGAACAGGAAAATAATGAAGAAAAAGAAATATTGGAAGAGATTGAAGAAAAGATGGAAGTGGATGAAGATTCATCAGATTCTGATTCAAGTGAGGGAGAGGACGAAATTTTGGAAAAGCGAGCTAAAGAACTGGAGTTAAAAATTTCAAGTAATCCTTATACATACGATGCTTATGTTGAACTTGTTGGGATTTATAAAAAACTGTTAAACTTAACTGAAATGCGTGCTACTTACGAACGTTTTTCCAAACAGTTTCCATTAACCGGCAAACTTTGGTTAGACTGGATTAAAGACGAAATATCAATAGCAAACACGGAAAATGAAAAGAATTATGTTATTAGTCTCTTTGATAGGGCCGTTGAAGATTATTTATCAGTAGATTTATGGTTGGAATATGTAATGTTTAGTACTCGTTTCGAGACAGATGTTGTTCGTAAAGTATTTGAGAGAGCAGTAAATGCAGCAGGTTTACATTTCATGAATGGGTCTTTAATTTGGGATGCTTACCGGGAATATGAAATGGCTCTTTTATCACAAATTACAGACAATGAAAGTGACGAATGGAAACAACAAGTATTAAAGGTAAATGAAGTTTATAAACGGCAATTAAGTGTTCCATTAATGGAAATGGAAAGAACTTTTATCGAATGGAGAGTTTGGGTTGAAAAACTACCTAAAAATGATTTCATTGACAAAGAACCAGTAAACTATTTGTATAAAAAAGCTACAAAATATTTACTTGATTTCTCAGAATTTGAACAAAAAATTGAAGAATCCGATGATCATTATAAAAAACTTGAAATATATCTTGATTACATTGATGATAATAGGAAACCAGAATTTATTTGTTGTCTCTATGAACGCGCTTTAGCAGAATTTAGTTTAAATGGGGAACTTTGGCTAGAATACTGCATGTATTACTTTAAATTAGAGGATTATGAATTAGCATTGAAAACATGTGAAAGGGCACTACGAAATTGCTACGATGCAGTTGATTTATGGGTATTTAATATAAGAATTTTGGAGATTGCTGGTAAATCTCATGACGATGTTACAAAAAGTTTAGAAAAAGTTATGTGCTATCAACTAAATGGACAACTTGCTTTGCAAGTCTGGTTAGCATACATGGATCATTTTCGTCGTATTACAAATCCACAAAAGCCGGAAGAAGTAGAAAAAATTAGAGATGCTTTTGAAAGAGGAAATAAATATCTGTTAGATAATTTTGGTTTTGAAACTGATATTGACTGTAGCTACTTGCGCTTTTGGGCAAAAATTGAAGCAAGTTTTCTGAAAGATATTACTGCAGCAAGAAAAATTTGGAATGATTACGGTATTTTGAAAATGTTAGGTACTTCTGCAAATTCCTGGTTGGAACTATTAAGTTTAGAACAACAATATGGGGATGATAAACATGCTCGAAAAACATATCAGAGAGCTTTAAACAGTTCAAAAGATTGGCCACAAAGTATTGTTCAATCGTGGATAACATATGAACGACAATTTGGTACAATTGAATCAATTATAACTTGTACAGAAACATGCCAAAGATTTATGAAAAAATGGAATAAAACTCATCCTGTTCAATATGAAGAATTTTATGATAAAAATGAATCAGAAAGTAAAGCATCGTATGAAAAGAAACAAAGATCACCAAATAAAAGAAATTCGTCTGAATATGACAATAAACATCAAAAAGAAACTGTCAAGAAAAGAAAACAAGAACATAGAAGTTCAATGGAAAAAGATGAAAAGTTAGTAAAAGTTTCTAATAAATCATCAGACAAGCCAAATAGCAGTACTGAAGATGCTGAACAAACAGAACAATCAATTCAAAAAGAATTTAAGAAAATAGAAATTGATGCAGAAAAACAAAAACGCAGTATTTTTATAAGCAATTTGGATTATACTGTTACAGAGGACCAATTAAAAGAATTTCTCAAATCTCCAGAAGAACTTCGTTTAGTTAAAGACAAAAAAGGAGTAAGCAGGGGATATGCATATTGTGTATATTCCACTATAGAAGAAGCTGAAAATGCTTTAAAACGTGATCGTGAACATTTATTGGGACGCCCAGTTTTTATTTCAAAATGTAACCCCGATAAAGCAAAAAGAGAACATAATTTTCATTATGCTACTAACCGAGAAAGTAATAAACTCTTCATTAAAGGTTTACCATTAACTATGACTCAAGAAGAAGTTGAAGCATTGTTCAAAGTTCATGGAGAAATACTTGAAGTTAGATTGGTAACATATAAAAATGGTAGATCCAAAGGACTAGCCTACGTAGATTTCAAAGAAGAAACTGATGCTGCTAAGGCTATTATTGCTACTGATAATACTGACATACAAGGGCATACAATATCGGTAGCAATAAGTGATCCACCAAAACGCAAATATAACACAAATTCGGCCCCACCATTAGAATTTAACAGACATTCTAAGAGCCGACTACAAATTCCTCTTGTACCGAGAATTGTACAAACTCAAGTAGCAAAACAAGCTCCGGCGTTGTCTTCAATGACAAATGAAGATTTCCGAAAAATGTTGCTGAAAAAATGAACCCATTAAAAACACTTATAATTTATGTTATGGTTATTTTCTTTACGGACGTAATGTTACGTATTTTTTACAAAATAAATTTACTATTGTATCCAGCAAATTTATTTAAAATATGGGTTAAACAATAAAGTTATATAAATGTATTTTACAATTTTTATTGATATTTAAGATTACATTCTACGCTTTTGTGTACTTATATATAATACATTATTCCCACGAATAAATGCATCTCCAAACTTATTTTTTAGTTGACCGTTAACATATTCTTCTGTTTGTTCTAAGGCAATATTCATATATCCATCCAAACAGGCAAGAACACCTACAAAAATATTTTAATATTAACGATATTATGAGCCGAGTTATCAAACGATTTTCGTTTGGCCATAATCAAACGTATATTGTGCAATATTTTAACCATCACTAATTTTTGAGCAAAAATTACTAAATGTGAAATTCTACTTTAATTTGTATCACTTTTTGTTGTAGAAGAAAACTACGGTAATATTCATAACAGCACTCAGTGATAATAAAGCATTTAACAAAACCCAAATTAATTTGTTTAAATGTTTATAACCATGCCAAGGTAGGTAAAAATAAGTTAAATAATCCAAAATAACTATAAAAAAAATATGTATAATAACCTCGATAATCAACACCGCTATTTAATTTTACTACAACTGGTCGTCCATGGATTTGTTGAATAAAAGAAGATAATGCTTCTTTTCGACTCATATTGAAAATATGTATTTTATAGTCTTGTATATATAAAATAACAATTAAAGTACACAGTACAAATTCACAGTTCTTGCAGTTTACAGGCAACTCTAGCTCTACCAATTTGAAGGTTAGAAAAAATCAAACATGGTCGACATAAAAAATTCAAAAACATATTTAATGTTGATTTATTATAAAATTCTCTACAAATTATATACGAAAATAAATATATACATCGTAACTTACAATCTACAATTAATTACCAATCGTTTTGTTTTACTTTAAATGTTGTGTTATCACTTCTTATTACTTGTACCCCAGCTCCATAATAGGGTATTACATATGCTGATCCGTCTGCGGGCCCCACAACTTGAGTTGCAATTAAAATAATATCTAATAATTGTCCCAAAAACATAAAACCTAATGTACAAAATTTCACTAATCCAATCGCAGGATATCCTAGATAAAATCGATCAATACCAAACATCCCAAGAAAAACGGACAGTAGCAAGGCTGTTTCGAATGAATACCCATTTCTAAAATTAACAAGTTAAACAAATCCCAAAGATAATTATTAGTTTTTCTTACGTCCATTTACACGGCAATTCTTTGCTAAAACTAGAAGTATTTGTTTCTTCGCAGGTCAAACCATCTGCTGCTAAACACCACACTGTAATAAGCAAATATTCGTCATGGAAAATAAGAGTTAAGATCGAATAATAACGAACTACCTTTTGCTTTATTTTCTTTTGTACAGCCCTCTAATTGTTGAGTTTTTGGATCTATACGATTTTTATGTGGATCGGGATCTGGACATAAATACTGTCCTATACGTAATTTACTACAAGTTACTCTATAATATGTTAAATTTGATTGTTCTGACAATGGAAGTGGTCCATCAGCAGCAATAATCAAACAAGAATGAAATAAAATAATTACACCAACAATCATACATAAAACCATTTTTGACAACAACACATTTTAGTTTCCACTTTACATGGTGTAATCTTCTTAGAATATTTTTAGATGAATAGTGAAATTTCCATTCCTTATTTGACAATCAGCTGGAAATTATAGTCGACCAAATGGACTCTATAAATATATTCTTGATACATTTCTAAGTCGCATGAAATGAAAATTCAACGAAATTCAATAACATTTTATAAGTTAATCAATGTTTATGAACAATAACTCTTACTTGAAATATATATATTTTTTTAATAAATATCAAAATTACACAATGGTGAACAAATTCTTCTTGTAACAACTATACTCTATTCCAAATAAGAATGGACTAAGATAGGACCTAACGATTCTAGCTTTTTGATTGGTCTAAACGCGAAGCAAATTTACAATAGCGAAAAATATGAAACAGTACGCTTTAGTGAGCTGTTGATCGTCGGTAGGATGAATACGAGAAACCGTGACATAGGCATATAACATGGAAAAACGATAAACAGTTTTTCTTAACATCATTTCCGAAAAACATTATGTATTGTTTTATAGATAGATAAAGATTTAGAGAATAATTACTTTTGGTGTCCAAGTTTGGTGGTGAAAATGGATTTACTATGCGAGTATTTTAAAAAATGAACGTCATATAAACGGCCAAACCAACTAACCTGTCCAAAATAGGTACAAGTCTTTAAATTAAATTACTCGTGCATTAAAAGTGTACATTTAAACATTTTGATACCCAAAAATTCAGCATTTTATTATCTAATTCTTTATATTTAAATCACTACATAACGTTTCCCATGTTGAACCCCGATGTCATGTATTCCATACCTTTTCAACTTCTATTTCAGAAAAAGTAGAGTTACAGTTTCAGAAAAAGTAAATTCCGAGGTAAATTCAATTTCATAATAAGTAATTTCAATTTCAGAAAAAGTAAATTCAGTTTCAGAAAAAGTAACTTCAATTTCAGAAAAATTATACATGCAAATATCAATTTACCTTTTCCGAAATTGAATTTGCTTTTTCTGAAATTGAAGATGAAAAGGTATAGTTTTCATCCATTCTGTATCGGCAGTGTATATTATACTATTATAGTCCTTACGAAACTGTTTATATACTAAAAAATAAAAAATTATCAAATATTGACGCTTTGAGCTATCACAGAACATAAAACTAATTCAAAATTTTATGTATGTATAGACTGGCTCCGATGCGCCACTAAGTCCACTCTTAATTGGAATAGAGTATATACGGAGTATTTTGTTGAGCGGTGCGTGAATTCGTGAATGCAGCCAACTTCATGGGCTAGATTTGAGGAATAGGAATGGAGATGAATCGTGATCGTGACTTTAATAAACACATTTCGGCGAAGAAATATTAGTATGTTTTAAACGTTTAATATAATATTGTACATATAAAATGGCATCTGCAATGCAGTTTTCTTTAACAAGATGTAACATTAGAAAACTTGAGGAGAAACTATTGAATTTATCGTAAGAATTATTCAATTATTTGTATTTATAACCTTACTATTTTCTGTTATTTTAGTATATCAAGCACAAATAAAATTCAAATTCGTGGGAAATTAACATTCCAGCGTCCACGTTTGCGTAATCCAACTTGGTTTACTAAAAAAAATCGAGTGGTAGGTAATACACTTTTGTTTATGTTAATATTATATTTTGGAAATTTAAATTACTTCTAGTTGCACGATGATTATGTTATGCCTGAAAATAAAGAATTCTTAAAAGAAGTTGTTCAGGATAAGTTTGGAGTACCTGCATTAGTAGGTGGAGTAGCAGTAAATAAATATGAATCTCCTCTTCAAGGAGAGGCTTTAGTTGCTAAGGATTGGAACCCTGTATTGGTTCGTACAGGTGTTATTGCTCGTAAAATTGGCAATTACCCGTTATGGTTGAAGGATGGAACACAACTTAGAACTACATTATTGCAAGTAAGGAATGGATGGTATGAAAATACATATATTCACATCTTTTAACGCGCTGCAATAATTCATTGCTTTAAATTACTACCCAGACACACTACATTTATTCATCATCCACATTAATAATATGAAAGAGCACACCTCAAATCTCAACATATATTCGATTGGAAAATCACTCGCCGTTCTCTCGAGATCGTGTTATTTCGTAAAAACGGAAATCGCGGAAACAAAATAGAACGTGTTCTCTTTCACTAAAGTATTTTCGTGGATAAATCGATCGATTTTGTTATTTTATACATGCCAATAAATTGAGGAATATTGGCCATAACTCACTGCCATTGTAACGCAAAAATCTTTTCTGTAGAGAGTGGGCAGACACGTGATTTGAGCGACCTTGAAACTCTGAATTGTCTGGTTTACAAATTTTTATAGAGTACAGCTACTTCAATTTTTTTTTTTATAAAATATAGAGCAAAAATTTATACATATTTCTATTAATATGTAAAATTATTGTTTAAAGAAGTTGACTTCAAGTATTTCAAGGTCGCTCGATTCACGTGCCTTATCTCATTTTTTTGGGCCGAATCGGGCCAATCAAGTTGAGGCGCATCGGACTTGGATTTTGGCCCAGCCCCCAGACCAAAAAATCGGGCACAGTTTTTTAATATTTTAATGAAAATGGATTGATTAAAAAGGATCGAAATAATTTAATAACAACGTCCTTCACATCTTAAGAATAAAAAAAAAAGTTTCTATACTTACTTTACTCGTAGGTCTGTAATTTTTACATTACTCTAGAAGTCTCACTTTTAACAACTTTGTTAACCAATATTGAACGATCCAAGGAAGTAGTTTTTTTTTAAGTTTGACGCAAAAGTTAAACATTTCACCTCATATTAAAATCAAAATTAAGAATACCGGATTAGCCGGATGCACTCAATTTCATACTAAACGCGGTCTGATTTCGAGTAATTTATCGAGCTGGACCGGCAATTTTTTTGTTTTGTCTATCCAAACCGCGAAGCCCGGTCCGAATGCATCCTTAATCACGTTAATATATAGATAAATACAAACTTTACTATACAACAATGTAAAATACTGTTTATATATAAACATAAAATAATAATTAAAAATTATATTTCAACTACCACAGTAGCAGTATAATTTTAATTGATAGTTCGTAATACAAGCACTTTGGTCACCGTATAAATTAAGTCTGCTTATTGTACCTGTCAGGTCAAATTTTCCCGAGTTACAGTCTACACACCTCACCGTTGCTTCAAACAGTCCACCACCGGGAGTAGTTTTTAAAATCACAGTATAGTCATGAAATGGCGAATTATTTTTAAAATAATCGTCAGACGTAGATTTGCGAGCATCCACTATTTCATCCAGTTTTAAAGTAGCACAACCTTTATATCCTACTAATAATTTATTTATATAGTCAACAGTGAAGTTTGCTGCTTTCAAAGCAACAGAATTGTTTTTGGCAATTTCTTCACCATTTAAGCAGGTGCACCAATGTTCTGATATACCTGCGGATGAACACGTGCGATTTTCAGGAATAGGTAAAAATAAACTGATTCCTCTTTTATTGTATAAATCTTTCGATCGCTGTTTAATATTGTCTGGTAATAGAACTTCAATATTTTGCAAATCAACTAAAGTTTCGTGTAAATCAAAAGGAGTTGTTAAGCGTTTTTTATTTCTTTTTATATTTGTAACAGCAGTGGGAAACTTGTTTGCAAACCACGGAGGAAATAGAAAGTAAAGAAATGGTAATCTTTCTTCAATATGTCCCTGATAAGTAGATCTAATATCTCCCCATCTCATTCCATGGTCACTTAAGAAAATCAAAACAGTATCATTAAAAACATGGTTTTCTTTGAGTAGTTTGAATAATAATTTGTAATATTTATCTCCTATACCGGCATAATTTATATAGTCGTGTGTTAAACTTGTTCCCCAAAAGAAACCAAAATAATTTTTATCTTTTAAACTTATGGCAAATTTCTGAACATAATCCAAAAGCACAGTAAAAGTTGGTCTTGGCCCAAGACATAATTTTGCATTAAAAGTTTTTTGATGTCCAATTTCTTTTTCTGCTAAATAATCAAAAGTTCTCCAGTAATAATCTGTTGGTTGTTTAGTAAATCCTCGCTTTACATAATTGAAGACACCCATCCATGTAGAATCTTCAGCAAAAGCGGTGAGGTAACCTGCTTGGCTGTAATTATACCAAATAAAACTACAATTGTCAAACTTTGAGTGTTCCGTAGGCCAGCAAGTTTTCTTGATTTCTTCCACAGATTGCCCTGTTAATATAGGAATTAAATTTGGAAAAGTGTTGTCCGCCACTTTGTTGTATCCAATCATTTCAATTGCATTTAATTTTTGAAGATATTCATTGGTGCGAGGTAGTTGTCGTATAAAATTTAATCGAGACACTGTGTCGACACCTAGTACTAATACATTAATTCTTTTTTCTTTCTTTTCTGTTTGTCTTTTTATTGGAATAAATGAATGAAAATCTTTGTATATTTCCATTTTATTTACTTTGCAAACAACTTTCACAAATTCGTCGGTAGTTGTTGCACTATTGTTGAAATAAATGCAGTCTCCATATTTATATAAATTATCACTATCATTTCCTTCAGGATCTTCTCTCCAAAACGGCTGATAACAGCAATTCAGCATGTCTTGATTAGTTACATTGTAAAATCTTAATTGTTGCTCATCAATATATATTGAATTTAAATCTGATTCTATAAGTGGCAGAAAATTGCTGCAGACAAATGGTTTAACTTCAAATATAAACTTGGAAATGGATTTGTCGAAAGCATTTAAAAGCGGGATTCGACAACCTGATGTGTTTACTAAAAATCCTTGGTTTTGGTTCACATTTACAGTTCTCATTTCTGCTTTAAACTTAGCAGTATAAACATCCAATTCCAACAAATATTGTATATATATTAGAAACAGGCACAGGAATATTATGATGTAAATAATTGGATTTCGGTATTTTATCCAGAAGTCTTGTTTTGGTTTTATTTTCGACATTCTGTAGAAACACCAACAATGTATTAGAATATTTTATTTTATAACAGAAATAATGCTAAAGAAACAAAGATCACCAAATAAAAGAAATTCGTCTGAATATGACAATAAACATCAAAAAGAAACTGTCAAGAAAAGAAAACAAGAACATAGAAGTTCAATGGAAAAAGATGAAAAGTTAGTAAAAGTTTCTAATAAATCATCAGACAAGCCAAATAGCAGTACTGAAGATGCTGAACAAACAGAACAATCAATTCAAAAAGAATTTAAGAAAATAGAAATTGATGCAGAAAAACAAAAACGCAGTATTTTTATAAGCAATTTGGATTATACTGTTACAGAGGATCAATTAAAAGAATTTCTCAAATCTCCAGAAGAACTTCGTTTAGTTAAAGACAAAAAAGGAGTAAGCAGGGGATATGCATATTGGCTGGTAGTATGATCACGGTTTTAACTAAAACTCTGTTTTAAGAAATGTCAAATTTCATTATTTAATAACAAAAATAAATAATAACAAATGTATCTAAATATGAATTTAAAGCAGGACATAGTTTGTATTCAAACAAATATTTTTTAAAAAATCGTTCTTTAAACATACGGGTGATATTAAATATTTAAATTTGAATTTGACATTTCTAAAAACAGTGTTTTAGTTAAAACCGTGATCATACTACGAGCCATTGTGTATATTCCACTATAGAAGAAGCTGAAAATGCTTTAAAACGTGATCGTGAACATTTATTGGGACGCCCAGTTTTTATTTCAAAATGTAACCCCGATAAAGCTAAAAGAGAACATAATTTTCATTATGCTACTAACCGAGAAAGTAATAAACTCTTCATTAAAGGTTTACCATTAACTATGACTCAAGAAGAAGTTGAAGCATTGTTCAAAGTTCATGGAGAAATACTTGAAGTTAGATTGGTAACATATAAAAATGGTAGATCCAAAGGACTAGCCTACGTAGATTTCAAAGAAGAAACTGATGCTGCTAAGGCTATTATTGCTACTGATAATACTGACATACAAGGGCATACAATATCGGTAGCAATAAGTGATCCACCAAAACGCAAATATAACACAAATTCGGCCCCACCATTAGAATTTAACAGACATTCTAAGAGCCGACTACAAATTCCTCTTGTACCGAGAATTGTACAAACTCAAATAGCAAAACAAGCTCCGGCGTTGTCTTCAATGACAAATGAAGATTTCCGAAAAATGTTGCTGAAAAAATGAACCCATTAAAAACACTTATAATTTATGTTATGGTTATTTTCTTTACGGACGTAATGTTACGTATTTTTTACAGAATAAATTTACTATTGTATCCAGCAAATTTATTTAAAATATGGGTTAAACAATAAAGTTATATAAATGTATTTTACAATTTTTATTGATATTTAAGATTACATTCTACGCTTTTGTGTACTTATATATAATACATTATTCCCACGAATAAATGCATCTCCAAACTTATTTTTTAGTTGACCGTTAACATATTCTTCTGTTTGTTCTAAGGCAATATTCATATATCCATCCAAACAGGCAAGGACACCTGCAAAGATATTTTGATATTAACGATACTACGAGGCGGTGAGCCGAGTTATCAAACGATTTTCGTTTGGCCATAATCAAACGTATATTGTGCAATAATTCACTAATTTTTGAGCAAAAATATTGCTAAAAATTACTGAATATGAATTTCTACTTTAATTTGTATCACTTTTTGTTTTAGAAAAAAACTACGGTAATATTCATAACAGCACTCAATGTGATAATAAAGCTCTTAACGAAACCCAAATTAATTTGTTTAAATGTTTATAACAATGCCAAGGCAGGTAAAAATAAGTAAAATAGTCCAAAATAACTATAAAAATATATATTAACCTCTATAATCAACACCGCTATTTAATTTTACTACAACTGGTCGTCCATGGATTTGTTGAATAAAAGAAGATAATGCTTCTTTTCGACTCATATTGAAAATATGTATTTTATAGTCTTGTATTTATAAAATAATAATTAAAGTACACAGTACAAATTCACAGTTCTTGCAGTTTACAGGCAACTCTAGCTCTACCAATTTGAAGGTTAGAAAAAATCAAACATGGTCGACATAAAAAATTCAAAAACATATTTAATGTTGATTTATTATAAAATTCTCTACAAATTATATACGAAAATAAATATATACATCGTAACTTACAATCTACAATTAATTACCAATCGTTTTGTTTTACTTTAAATGTTGTGTTATCACTTCTTATTACTTGTACCCCAGCTCCATAATAGGGTATTACATATGCTGATCCGTCTGCGGGCCCCACAACTTGAGTTGCAATTAAAATAATATCTAATAATTGTTCCAAAAACATAAAACCTAATGTACAAAATTTCACTAATCCAATCGCAGGATATCCTAGATAAAATCGATCAATACCAAACATCCCAAGAAAAACGGACAGTAGCAAGGCTGTTTCGAATGAATACCCATTTCTAAAATTAACAAGTTAAACAAATCCCAAAGATAATTATTAGTTTTTCTTACGTCCATTTACACGGCAATTCTTTGCTAAAACTAGAAGTATTTGTTTCTTCGCAGGTCAAACCATCTGCTGCTAAACACCACACTGTAATAAGCAAATATTCGTCATGGAAAATAAGAGTTAAGATCGAATAATAACGAACTACCTTTTGCTTTATTTTCTTTTGTACAGCCCTCTAATTGTTGAGTTTTTGGATCTATACGATTTTTATGTGGATCGGGATCTGGACATAAATACTGTCCTATACGTAATTTACTACAAGTTACTCTATAATATGTTAAATTTGATTGTTCTGACAATGGAAGTGGTCCATCAGCAGCAATAATCAAACAAGAATGAAATAAAATAATTACACCAACAATCATACATAAAACCATTTTTGACAACAACACATTTTAGTTTCCACTTTACATGGTGTAATCTTCTTAGAATATTTTTAGATGAATAGTGAAATTTCCATTCCTTATTTGACAATCAGCTGGAAATTATAGTCGACCAAATGGACTCTATAAATATATTCTTGATACATTTCTAAGTCGCATGAAATGAAAATTCAACGAAATTCAATAACATTTTATAAGTTAATCAATGTTTATGAACAATAACTCTTACTTGAAATATATATATTTTTTTAATAAATATCAAAATTACACAATGGTGAACAAATTCTTCTTGTAACAACTATACTCTATTCCAAATAAGAATGGACTAAGATAGGACCTAACGATTCTAGCTTTTTGATTGGTCTAAACGCGAAGCAAATTTACAATAGCGAAAAATATGAAACAGTACGCTTTAGTGAGCTGTTGATCGTCGGTAGGATGAATACGAGAAACCGTGACATAGGCATATAACATGGAAAAACGATAAACAGTTTTTCTTAACATCATTTCCGAAAAACATTATGTATTGTTTTATAGATAGATAAAGATTTAGAGAATAATTACTTTTGGTGTCCAAGTTTGGTGGTGAAAATGGATTTACTATGCGAGTATTTTAAAAAATGAACGTCATATAAACGGCCAAACCAACTAACCTGTCCAAAATAGGTACAAGTCTTTAAATTAAATTACTCGTGCATTAAAAGTGTACATTTAAACATTTTGATACCCAAAAATTCAGCATTTTATTATCTAATTCTTTATATTTAAATCACTACATAACGTTTCCCATGTTGAACCCCGATGTCATGTATTCCATACCTTTTCAACTTCTATTTCAGAAAAAGTAGAGTTACAGTTTCAGAAAAAGTAAATTCCGAGGTAAATTCAATTTCATAATAAGTAATTTCAATTTCAGAAAAAGTAAATTCAGTTTCAGAAAAAGTAACTTCAATTTCAGAAAAATTATACATGCAAATATCAATTTACCTTTTCCGAAATTGAATTTGCTTTTTCTGAAATTGAAGATGAAAAGGTATAGTTTTCATCCATTCTGTATCGGCAGTGTATATTATACTATTATAGTCCTTACGAAACTGTTTATATACTAAAAAATAAAAAATTATCAAATATTGACGCTTTGAGCTATCACAGAACATAAAACTAATTCAAAATTTTATGTATGTATAGACTGGCTCCGATGCGCCACTAAGTCCACTCTTAATTGGAATAGAGTATATACGGAGTATTTTGTTGAGCGGTGCGTGAATTCGTGAATGCAGCCAACTTCATGGGCTAGATTTGAGGAATAGGAATGGAGATGAATCGTGATCGTGACTTTAATAAACACATTTCGGCGAAGAAATATTAGTATGTTTTAAACGTTTAATATAATATTGTACATATAAAATGGCATCTGCAATGCAGTTTTCTTTAACAAGATGTAACATTAGAAAACTTGAGGAGAAACTATTGAATTTATCGTAAGAATTATTCAATTATTTGTATTTATAACCTTACTATTTTCTGTTATTTTAGTATATCAAGCACAAATAAAATTTAAATTCGTGGGAAATTAACATTCCAGCGTCCACGTTTGCGTAATCCAACTTGGTTTACTAAAAAAAATCGAGTGGTAGGTAATACACTTTTGTTTATGTTAATATTATATTTTGGAAATTTAAATTACTTCTAGTTGCACGATGATTATGTTATGCCTGAAAATAAAGAATTCTTAAAAGAAGTTGTTCAGGATAAGTTTGGAGTACCTGCATTAGTAGGTGGAGTAGCAGTAAATAAATATGAATCTCCTCTTCAAGGAGAGGCTTTAGTTGCTAAGGATTGGAACCCTGTATTGGTTCGTACAGGTGTTATTGCTCGTAAAATTGGCAATTACCCGTTATGGTTGAAGGATGGAACACAACTTAGAAACAGTACGCTTTAGTGAGCTGTTGATCGTCGGTAGGATGAATACGAGAAACCGTGACATAGGCATATAACATGGAAAAACGATAAACAGTTTTTCTTAACATCATTTCCGAAAAACATTATGTATTGTTTTATAGATAGATAAAGATTTAGAGAATAATTACTTTTGGTGTCCAAGTTTGGTGGTGAAAATGGATTTACTATGCGAGTATTTTAAAAAAATGAACGTCATATAAACGGCCAAAACAACAAACCTGTCCAAAATAGGTACAAGTCTTTAAATTAAATTACTCGTGCATCAAAAGTGTGCATTTAAACATTTTGATACCCAAAAATTCAGCATTTTATTATCTAATTCTTTATATTTAAGGCTGCGCGCCAGTCAAAATCATGATTTAGCGATAAGTTCTCAATTTTTTTCCTCAAAACTGTGAAAACATTTCAAAATGCAAATAATAGGAGTAAATAAGGAGAGATCAATGATTTCAAAATCTCATTTTCAAAAATTGTATATAGTATTATTGATGAGAAAAAAAATGTTGAATTCATTAAAATCTGAAATTATTATTTTTTACATAAATGAATCCAAGTCATATATGGAGCAGTTTTATGTTAAAAAGTTGATATCACAGGAATCACAAAAAAACACTGAATATAGCTAGATACATAGAATTTGTATAATATGATTGAATTCTGAGAAAATAAGCCAACATTTGAACAATGCTAAATCTGTACCTTTAAAAACATTTTTTAAATAGATTGTGAGGTAATTTATAGGGTAATTATTATACTCACTATATAGAACTTTGGCTCAAGAATCACATGAATTTTTTTCATTTTTTTAAAATGAAAATTACAGCGCCTGGACTCTCTGAAATGTTCTTCCAATGTTAATTATAGGCAAATTTAGTTGACTCTTTCGCCACCACGTGCCGCATGAAATTTGAGCTGTCGAAATGGAACATAAGGAGGAGTTAGGGAGGGGCTTAAGTTGTTAGATTACGTAGAGGGGAAAAATATTGAAATAGTGAAATAAACTGCATTCGCTTCTGCAGCCTACTCAGCCTTTTAGAAAAATCGGCATTGCGTGAATTTATATTGTTTTTATTTGAGTTGTGAAAAATGGGTTTTCAATTTGGAAAACCCAAAAGAAGTAAAAGAGCTAAAATAGCAAAGAAAATTAATTTGAAAAGGTAAAATACAAGTATGTATATTTTTATCAAAGCACTGCAACTTCAACCTATTTCAGAAATGAAGCTCGAAATAAGGTGTCTTCTTCTTTGGAGAAACAAAACAGTAGTACATATCGCGTATAGAAATAGGAATATATTAAATGCAAATAATGTAAACTATAATACTAACAAATCAGTTACATAATTTTTTGTAAAAAATAGTAAAAATATAAAAAAAACGAAGATTTAATTCTTCTCAAACTTTGTATTTATAATTTACGTAAAAATACTTTTCCAGCCAATGATAATAAAACATTTTCTAGTTATCGTATAGTAATCGTATCATATAATACAAAAATTTGGAAAATATGTACTTCAAAAGATAAAAGTTTATGTATTTATTATGCGATGTATAATGAAAGCAAAACTTTATCTGAACAAAGTGAAATGTACCTAAGGGACACTGTTAAAATATGTATTTAGAGGTATAACAATTTGGGATAATTGGTATCAGACATTCTAAGAAACTGGTATTAAATATTTCTTGTAAGAACACGTGCAAAATGCAATTACACTTCCTTCGCCCGGTGTCATTGATCATAAAGGCCTTTGTTTTCTTTTCGGCGTATTTGAATCTAAAGTTCAGTTCAACTGGGTTTTATAAAAAAAAACTAAATTAGGGATATCCTTGTACAGGGATTGTAATTCATAATTAGTATACGATACTGAACAAGCTAATAGACTAACATCGTCAATTTTTGGCCGCGTATGTAAAAGAAGATGTTTAGGTACGAGATTGTTTATTTAAAAACCACATAATAACAAAATACATAAAATACGGTTTGGATAACGAATACATAGCTATTCGTATATTTGAAAATCAAACTAATAAGAAAGTTATTCCTTCGGGTTTATTTATTGATGAAGAAAATGGATATCTAGCAGCAAGTCCCGATGGTAAATGTTATGTAATACCGGGTTTCCACTTTTCTATTACAGTTTTAAATGGAGATGAACTACTATCAAATTTAATTATGTTTTTTTTGTTATAAAAAAAGTAGACACCCGGTATACAGAATGTCACAGGACAAGCTTACGCTATTATTATTTTAAAAACTATTCAATATTTTTTTTATGAAATTTAGTACCTAGTAGGTTTCCGACATGCCAGTTTCAACTAAAATATTTTCAAAGCACAGTTGAAGTACAAGAAATTTAAAAACACTGTTTTTTAAATGGAACACTCCATTTTTTATTATTTAAATGAATTCTTCTTTAGAAAATAGAATTAGTTTGTGTTGCATATCCCATGTTGAAAGTTGATAATTTTTAATTAGAAAAACTTAAGTTTTTTGTAATTTAATTTTACGTTGACGTAGAAATTAAATTTTTCAAAAATTATCGGGTGCTAATTTATATTAGTGTAAACAAAAGCTTTCTTTTTAAAACTGTTTTTACAGATTATAGAAATTCGATTCCATTCTCGAGATATTCGCGATGCAAGTTTAGACGTCAGCGCCGCTAGTGAACTTGCTTGGAGGATAATGATATCTGTCAATCTCTTGTTTACTTTGTAATATTTTTGCGTAATTTCTCTTATATTTGTGTTATTGTTATTAATTTAAGTGTTTTGCGATAAGAATATACAATACTTTTGTATATAAGCATCGTTTTCATCTATCTAGTATTGATATTGGAACTTTTATAGTAGGTAATACTTACAAGGTTATGTAATAATTTTATTGTGATATTTTTATATCATTTCAGTTTCATTCAATATTCAATAACGTCGTAGTTGTTATTATATTATTATTATAAACCTATGTTTATATAAAAATTAAAAAATTAAGCGAAATTACACAAAAATATGACAAAGTAAACACGAGATTGACAGATCTCAACACCCTCCAAAGAAGTTCACTATTTAGTCACTAGCGGCGCTGACGTCTAAAGTGGCATCGCGAATAGAGTGATAAAGAAGTGGCCGTTTTTAGAGAAAAAATAAAAAAAAGTTGAATTACGACGGAAATTGTTCATCGTGTGTAAAATGTTTTTACTGTTTCATATGTAAAATTTTCTGCTGAATTCGATGGTAAAATAAAAAATATAGCATTCTATTTAAAATAATAAAGTTAGGGGCTACTTCCGGTTAAACCGGAAGTGCTACTGCTTTGAAAATATTTTAGTTGAAACGGTCATATCGAAAAACCCCTAGATACCAAATTTAGTAAAAAAAAATATTGAATAGTTTTTAAAATAATAATAGCGTAGGCTCGTCTAGAAATAAACAAATTTCATTTCAGATACAAGGCCAATTACACATTTCATCATTTTTATTAACAAAGATACTCGTTTTCATTTTGAAAATCGAAAAAAGTGATTTATTTTGGGAAAAGCATATGAGAGATCAACTTATTAATTTTTATAAGAAGTGCATACTACCAGAAATTGTTTTGCGAAGAATTCAGAAGGGCTTTAAATGCAGAGAACCTCAGTAGAATTTATTCCTCTCAATTGTTCAAAATAATGGACAATTACTTTATTAAAATAATGGACAATTACTTTATTTTTAAATATTAATTTCAAAATATAAACAAGGATAATTCCATTTTTAATCACAAATAAATGTTTGAATTATAATAATTGTTTTATTTTTCCTTGTCACTTGATACGTATTTCATTGATATTATACAATTTGTTTTCCTCGGTCGAAACACGCACCCTGGCCATCCCGGCTTTCTTTTCAAGTAATTTATAACTCGTAAGGTACACTGTTCTGATTGGCTGTAGCTACAGCTGCACTTATACAACCTAGACATCAACCAGATGCACAAATTTTCTACTGGGCTGCCATCAGTCGGCTTAGAAACAAAATAACACTCCTATCCCGCGACGTTAAATCACTACATAACGTTTCCCATATTGAACCCCGATGTCATGTTTTCCATACCTTTTCAACTTCAATTTCAGAAAAAGTAACTCCTGTTTCAGAAAAAGTAAATTCCGAGGTAAATTCAATTTCATAATCAGTAATTTCAATTTCAGAAAAAGTAAATTCAGTTTCAGAAAAAGTAACTTCAATTTCAGAAAAATTATACATGTAAATATTAATTTACCTTTTCCGAAATTGAATTTGCTTTTTCTGAAATTGAAGTTTTTTCTGAAATTGAAGATGAAAAGGTATAGTTTTCATCTATTCTATATCGGCAGTGTATATTATACTATTATAGTTCTTACGAAATTGAATTTGCTTTTTATGAAATTGAAGTTTTTTTTGAAATGGGGAAGTTTAGCGATTTTTTTTTATTTTTTTATTCCATGGGAAACGACTTGATAAATGATGTAACATGTTTTATTTTTTTCAAAAATGCCCAGATTTTTTCCGGAGAAGCCAATTTTAAGCTGTGATGACGTCGGTAGAGGCTTGGCGCAACGTATGTCGATTTATACACTGAAGGACGCGATTGCGGTTACCAGTGAAGCGCTTTTACGCTTTGTTACGACCTACGTTCAAGTAGTTCGATTTCACAGTTCTGTCTGAGTTTGCGCATAACTGACTTGTGACGTACTTAAAGTTTATCCAAAAAATATTAATTATAAATAAATGGAGCAATAATTTTAATTTTTAATATCAATTTCAGCAATCATTTGTGTTATATTTGTGAGAAAATAGTATGTTATGTAGAATTTTTACCATGCTAAACTTCCCCACATCTATTCTGTATCGGCAGTGTATATTATACTATTATAGTTCTTACGAAACTGTTTATATACTAACAAATAAAAAATTATCAAATATTGACGCTTTGAGCTATCACGGAATATAAAACTAATTAAAATTTTTATGTATGTATAGACTGGCTCCGATGCGCTACCAAGTCCATTCTTAATTGGAATAGAGTATATACGGACTATTTTGTTGAGCGGTGCGTGAATTCGTGAATGCAGCCAACTTCATGGGCTAGATTTGAGAAATCCCAAGATGGACATGAATCGTGATCGTGATTTAAATAAACACATTTCGGCGAAGAAATATTAGTATGTTTTAAACGTATAATATAATATTGTACATATAAAATGGCATCTGCAATGCAGTTTTCTTTATCAAGATGTAACATCAGAATACTTGAGGAGAAACTGTTGAATTTATCGTAAGAATTATTCAATTATTTGTATTTATAACCTTACTATTTTCTGTTATTTTAGTATATCAAGCACAAATAAAATTCAAATTCGTGGGAAATTAACATTTCAGCGTCCACGTTTGCGTAATCCAACTTGGTTTACTAAAAAAAATCGAGTGGTAGGTAATACACTTTGGTTTATGTTAATATTATATTTTGAAAATTTAAATTACTTCTAGTTGCACGATGATTATGTTATGCCTGAAAATAAAGAATTCTTAAAAGAAGTTGTTCAGGATAAGTTTGGAGTACCTGCATTAGTAGGTGGAGTAGCAGTAAATAAATATGAATCTCCTCTTCAAGGAGAGGCTTTAGTTGCTAAGGATTGGAACCCTGTATTGGTTCGTACAGGTGTTATTGCTCGTAAAATTGGCAATTACCCGTTATGGTTGAAGGATGGAACACAACTTAGAACTACATTATTGCAAGTAAGGAATGGATGGTATGAAAATACATATATTCACATCTTTTAACGCGCTGCAATAATTCATTGCTTTAAATTACTACCCAGACACAATACCCTACATTTATTCATCATCCACATTAATAATATGAAAGCGCACACCTCAAATCTCAACATATATTCGATTGAAAAATCACTCGCCGTTCTCTCTAGGTCGTGTTAATTCGTAAAAACGGAAATCGCGGGAACAAAATAAAACTTGTTCTCTTTCACTAAAGTATTTTCGTGGATAAATCGATCGATTTTGTTATTTTATACATGCTAATAAATTGAGGAATACGGCCATAACTCACTGCCATTGTAACGCAAAAATCTTTTCTATAGGCAGACACGTGACGAGCGACCTTGAAACTCTGAATTGTCTGGTTTTACAAATTTTTATAGAGTACAGCTACTTCAAATTTTTTTTTATAAAATATAGAGCAAAAATTTATACATATTTCTATTAATATGTAAAATTATTGTTTAAAGAAGTTGACTTCAAGTATTTCAAGGTCGCTCGATTCACGTGCCTTATCTCATTTTTTTGGGCCGAATCGGGCCAATCAAGTTGAGGCGCATCGGACTTGATTTTGACCCAGCCCCCAGACCAAAAAATCGGGCACAGTTTTTTAAAATTTTAATGAAAATGGATTGATTAAAAAGGACCGAAATAATTTAATAACAACGTCCTTCACATCTTAAGAATAAAAAAAAGTTTCTATACTTACTTTACTCGTAGGTCTGTAATTTTTACATTACACTAGAAGTCTCACTTTTAACAACTTTGTTAACCAATATTGAACGATCCAAGGAAGTAGTTTTTTTTTAAGTTTGACACAAAAAAGTTAAACATTTCACCTCATATTAAAATCAAAATTAGGAATACCGGATTAGCTGGATGCACTCAATTTCATACTGAACGCGGTCTGATTTCGAGTCATTTATCTATCTGGACCGGCAAAATTTTTGTCTTGTCTATCCAAACCGCGAAGCCCGGTCCGAATGCATCCTTAATCACGTTTCCTGCAAACGTACCATAAGCACGCAGTTCTTTTTATAAAAACAATATGAAAATAATGAATTATATAAAGGATCAATTTTAGGTTTTAGATAATCATGTAATAAAATATTACGATCCAGAAAGTTATGATCCTCCAAGAAAACGAGTTATTGCACCTAAACGTAAACTTGGCTGTATTTTATTGGGCGCTGAAGGAACTGATCCTTCATTATTAACAAAAGAATATTGTGGATTGTTTAAAGACTCTGGCGTTATTCCAAAAAGAATTCTTGCCCGATTTTTCATATCTCCAGAAGCTGTTTTACCGACAGGAACTTTATTAACTGCCAATCATTTTAGAGTTGGTGATTGTGTAGATGTGAGAGGAAAAACGTAACTACAAACAATTTAATTTAAATTTCAGTTGATTTATAATAATATTTTTAGGATTGATCGCGGATTTCAAGGCGTGATGAAACGCTGGGGCTTTAGTGGAATGCCTGCCTCGCACGGTGTAACCAAAACTCACCGTCGTCCTGGAAACATAGGCGGAGGAGGGGAAAAAGCTAGAGTATGGCCTGGGACCAAACTTCCAGGTCATATGGGCAATCGTTATCGCGTTGCTAAAGGGTTGAAAATTTGGCGAATTAATACGAAACACAATGTTCTCTGGGTGCAAGGTACTGCTATACCTGGAGAAACTAATGCTATTTGTCATATTTACGATACAATCTTACCAAAACGAAAATCGGCTGAAGGTCTGCCATTTCCCACATTTATTTCTGACAAAGACTTACCTGAAGATATATATGATCCCAAGGTTCACAGATTTGATGATCCTACCATAGCTTACAGTGAGTCGTAATTATTTTTTAAATATAATTCATATATTGTTTTATTATTGAATGAAAAATATATAGATAAATACAAACTTTACTATACAATAATGTAAAATACTGTTTATATATAAACATAAAATAATAATTAAAAATTATATTTCAACTACCACAGTAGCAGTATAATTTTAATTGATAGTTCGTAATACAAGCACTTTGGTCACCGTATAAATTAAGTCTGCTTATTGTACCTGTCAGGTCAAATTTTCCCGAGTTACAGTCTACACACCTCACCGTTGCTTCAAACAGTCCACCACCGGGAGTAGTTTTTAAAATCACAGTATAGTCATGAAATGGCGAATTATTTTTAAAATAATCGTCAGACGTAGATTTGCGAGCATCCACTATTTCATCCAGTTTTAAAGTAGCACAACCTTTATATCCTACTAATAATTTATTTATATAGTCAACAGTGAAGTTTGCTGCTTTCAAAGCAACAGAATTGTTTTTGGCAATTTCTTCACTATTTAAGCAGGTGCACCAATGTTCTGATATACCTGCGGATGAACACGTGCGATTTTCAGGAATAGGTAAAAATAAACTGATTCCTCTTTTATTATATAAATCTTTCGATCGCTGTTTAATATTATCTGGTAATAGAACATCAGTATTTTGCAAATCAACTAAAGTTTCGTGCAAGTCAAAAGGAGTTGTTAAGCGTTTTTTATTTCTTTTTATATTTGTAACAGCAGTGGGAAACTTGTTTGCAAACCACGGAGGAAATAGAAAGTAAAGAAATGGTAATCTTTCTTCAATATGTCCCTGATAAGTAGATCTAATATCTCCCCATCTCATTCCATGGTCACTTAAGAAAATCAAAACAGTATCATTAAAGACATGGTTTTCTTTGAGTAGTTTGAATAATAATTTGTAATATTTATCTCCTATACCGGCATAATTTATATAGTCGTGTGTTAAACTTGTCCCCCAAAAGAAACCAAAATAATTTTTATCTTTTAAACTTATGGCAAATTTCTGAACATAATCTAAAAGCGCAATAAAAGCTGGTCTTGGCCCAAGACATAATTTTGCATTAAAAGTTTTTTGATGTCCAATTTCTTTTTCTGCTAAATAATCAAAAGTTCTCCAGTAATAATCTGTTGGTTGTTTAGTAAATCCTCGCTTTACATAATTGAAGACACCCATCCATGAAGAATCTTCAGCAAAAGCGGTGAGGTAACCTGCTTGGCTGTAATTATACCAAATAAAACTACAATTGTCAAACTTTGAGTGTTCCGTAGGCCAGCAAGTTTTCTTGATTTCTTCCACAGATTGCCCTGTTAATATAGGAATTAAATTTGGAAAAGTGTTGTCCGCCACTTTGTTGTATCCAATCATCTCAATTGCATTTAATTTTTGAAGATATTCATTGGTGCGAGGTAGTTGTCTTATAAAATTTAATCGAGACACTGAGTCGACACCTAGTACTAATACATTAATTCTTTTTTCTTTCTTTTCTGTTTGTCTTTTTATTGGAATAAATGAATGAAAATCTTTGTATATTTCCATTTTATTTACTTTGCAAACAACTTTCACAAATTCGTCGGTAGTTGTTGCACTATTGTTGAAATAAATGCAGTCTCCATATTTATATAAATTATCACTATCATTTCCTTCAGGATCTTCTCTCCAAAACGGCTGATAACAGCAATTCAGCATGTCTTGATTAGTTACATTGTAAAATCTTAATTGTTGCTCATCAATATATATTGAATTTAAATCTGATTCTATAAGTGGCAGAAAATTGCTGCAGACAAATGGTTTAACTTTAAATATAAACTTGGAAATGGATTTGTCGAATGCATTTAAAAGCGGGATTCGACAACCTGATGTTTTTACTAGAAATCCTTCGTTTTGGTTCACATTTACAGTTCTCATTTCTGCTTTAAACTTAGCAGTATAAACATCCAATTCCAAAAAATATGGTATATATATTAGAAACAGGCACAGGAATATTATGATGTAAATAATTGGATTTCGGTATTTTATCCAGAAGTCTTGTTTTGGTTTTATTTTCGACATTCTGTAGAAACACCAACAATGTATTAGAATATTTTATTTTATAACAGAAATAATGCTTACAGCACAAATTGTAGAATAAAAATACAAACCGGACGATGAAGTAGTAGGAAACGATAAACGTACTAAATTGATAAAACAAAAAAATACTCCCACACAAAATTTGATTATCATTATTGGTTATTTATTATGTAGAAATTTTCCTTACGGAATTCGAATAAAGTAAATGCATTCTTAGTTGGTCTGTACGCACTTCGGCGACCATACAATACAAAATCCGTTCAATAATACGCGTTCGAATACTAGATAGCAACTCCCGCGCATCTTAACTCGCCTTTACTTTCCAGTTTGCTACCAATAAAATTTTGAAGATTTTATTTTGGTTAAACATATTTTGCAACTATATTAATTTTTATCAAAGTTTATTTAATATAAAATATATATTTCAACTACTACTCTTTATGTATAAAAGATCAAAACTATAAATTAACAAAAAATAGAAACACAATAAACTTATTTAATTTTTATTAAATGTTACTTTCATTTTTTATAATATTTAAAAATAAAAATACTGAAAATTATGAACAAAAAAAATCCGATGTGGCCTTCCGTCAATTCTATGTATTTTGTACAAATCCCATACCAAAAATTCTTTGGAAAAGATTCTACATATCCAGTAAAATTGAAAACGAATATATAGTATTTTCTACAAATTCCATACCGAAAGTTCCTTGGAAAAGATTCTAAAATCCAATAAAATTATAAAACGAACATACAATTTGTATATTGTACTTGACATCTGTCACTTAGAATTATTTTAATATATCAGCTGTTTTTATGATTATAGCAAAGCTGGGAGATTTATGAAAGTTAATCTCTTTATAATTCTGTAACTCTATAACTATTGATTATGAAGGATATTGTATAATCAAACCGTATAGACAATAAGATATTCTTTCATATTGATAATTACATAAAATGGAAAAAAAATGATATTTAATTTCTTCAAGAAAAACTGTTAAGAACTTCCTGGTTGACCAATTATAACCAAAATCTAATCAGCTCTTCATATGGATGTAAAGAAGAGGAATACGAAATAATTATAATTTTTAGAATAATAGTAGAATTGGAGTTATCGTCGGAGAAATTTTTGTTACACACAGACACACATTCAGACATCATAGTAAAACTAGTAAAATCGTATTCTAGGGACCCTAAAACGTGCTTACTCATTAAAAACTCACCACTTATTTACAAGACAATACCTTATCTAAACGTGACGGTAGGTAAAAAACGAACATGAATTTCGTACAATTGTATTTATTAAAATGCACTTATTTAATTTTTATTAAATGTTTTACTTTCCATTTTTTATTACATTTGAAAATAGTAATACTGAAAATTACCAACAAAAAATGCAAACATAATAATGAATTACGTGCAGTTGCATTTACTAAAATGCACTTATTTAATTTTTATTAAATGTTTTACTTTCCTTTTTTATTACATTTGAAAATAGTAATAGGTACCGAAATTTTTCAACAAAAAATATGAACATAATAAAGAATTACGTGCAGTAGCATTTACTAAAATGCACTTATTTAATTTTTATTGTTTTAGTTTTCATTTTTTATAATATTTAAAAATAATTTTACATATCTTCAATGTACGTGAGAATTATATCGGTATCGCAGAAACCTCGAAGTTTATTTATTTTTTGTCAACAATTACTGGAAATCTTAGTCGTACAGTATTAATTCTTACAAAACAAAAATTCGCTAAAAAAATGCACATCTGTTTTGAGAGCGAACAGATGTGTATATTTTTTGCTAATTTTTGTGTCCATGAATTTGTAACATCTTATTTGTAAGTATGATAGTGTTTATGTTGTTATATGTAATGCTTTTAGAGTATAGAGCCTGGTGAAGGTATAAGTGTAAACCGAAACGTCAATTTTGTAAGAAGAAATGCTGTATACTGAGATTTCGAATAATTGTTACAGGACAGTCGAAAGATTTGCCCACATTAATTTATTATTTAAATTTTGAAAAATATACAGCGTATTATATGTACAGAGAATTTATTTTAACATGCAACAATGCAACATATGGTCAGTCACTTTCATGGTTACTCACTATTGTCAAAAAATGACAGCAATGTAATATTTGTCCATTTTAAAATGCAACATATAAAATTTGTAGTTTTGTATTATCGAAACTAATTTTCAATAAATTAGCCTGCATACGATTAACAAAAAATTAAAACATGAATGTTGTACATCTTAGCTTACAAAAATTCATAACTTTCAAGTAATAAATGTTAAAAAATACTCCCATTCACACTGAGGCAATATTCTAGTCGGTCGTAATAAGAAAAGACACCATTTGTGATGTGTTTTTTGGAGGTATCTCCTGTACTGCAATACTATGTATAATGTTGCATTTTAAAATGGACAAATATTACATTGCTGTAATTTTTTGACAATAGTGAGTAACCATGGAAGTGATAAACCATAATGTTGCGTTTTAAAATAAATTCTCTGTATTAAAAAAAAAGTCGGACGTAGTATTATTTATTTAATTTTTTTTTTTTCGTATTTCATACTTATTCTTAATAATTGTTTTATTTTGAATAAAATATTTCTGATTTAAATTATAAAATGTGATTATTGTATGAGTTTCCAGACAAACATACGTATGTGCAATTCATTAGCTCTGGCTTGCCGTAGATAAGGAAGATTATAAAGGGATATTGGTAAAAATTCCGTATCTAAATTCGGTAAAAAATAATTTTTACAAATTTATCTGTTTGAACAATATTAATAGACTATATATTTTAGAAAAATGCAAATCCATTAGTACCATCGTAAACAGATAAAAGAGATATAAGGTTGTTTGTAAAAATTTCATATCTAGATTTTGATAAATACGGTTTTGCTGCACTAACAAATTCGAATCAATTGTATACATTTTATGCCATTTATAACATTAATGTCAAAAGTTCGACTGTCATTTGAAGGAATAAATTGTATTTACTTTGGTAGTAAATTTATCTGTCGTTTGTAAAACCGGCCATAAACGTATTATATTCAGATTTGGCAAAAACCCCGGCAAAAAGTCAAGGTTAAAAAATCGACCCAGTAGATGTTTTGGATTTTATTGTAAATTTTGGGTTTTATTGTGCTTTATTAGACATTTATTATGAACTTAATGTTACAATTTTTTTGTATTATAATTATACATTATAAACATAATTTGATATTCAAAATGACATTCTTTTTCACATTAGTGAGTTTATCTGCTATAAAAAAGTGACCAAAGCAATAGTCACTTGTCTCTTTTTCGCACTATTGCAAAAAGCGACAGTTCTAATTTATAATTCATTATTTTAAAATTTAAACGGAATTAGACAAAATATAGTATGTGATTTTTTGAAAAATTATGTTTTTCGCACTTGGGAACTTCACGTCTAGTACGAAAAACATTGTTTTTTTTGCGTTGAGGAAGATAAGACCATTTTGAATAATTCCATCGCATCTGGTCGTAAATCATTACAGCTCGATACTCGAAAAAGTTTAAGCTAATCTTCATTTTTAGATTAGCGAATTCTGCTTTAATTTTGACAATTTATATTTTAAAATATAGTCTAATGTATAATCTATTCTTAGTATCTTATTAGCTTAATTTTTTTTGAGAATGGGGCTGTAAATTATAATAGTTATTTTTATTTATGATTAGTGGGTGTGTTATATTGCAAATAAGTCACCCGAAAGTAGATAAATAGACAATTAAACATTTTTGGAGCCTACTGGTCTTAATCATTTGAAGATAATAAGTTATTTATGGTACTTTTTTGTTATACTGCAACTAAATCACTCGATAAAAGTATTATATAGTTTGTACTTTTTTCAAGTGACTTATTTGCAATATAAAATACTTGTACCATCAATAATTATTATCTTTAAAGTAAATAAGTAAAAAAAAATTTAATCTGTATATCGCTACTGCAGGGACAGAAGGTCATATATTGATATTTTCATTTATTGCGTTTGGATTAAATTTGGTAGGTACCTAAAACGTACAACTTGACCCTTTCAACCACTTTTTTACATGCATTAAATAAATAATTTAAATTCGTGGAACCAAATTTTGTTAATATTTTTATGTGTAAAAACATACAAGACCTGAATATTAAAAATTATAACAAAACAGGGTTAAACATCACTAAATTCTGTAGATTTTATTTAATAATAAACAACTGACAGGTGATATTTTTTTTCGTTTTTGTGAATTATCTTCTGACCAATCAAATATATCGCTTATAGGTAGCTCAATTCAATCTATAATTTGTGCTGACACCGAATAGGAAACTATCTTTTTCTACGTCAAAAAACGCTCATGCAATCAAGACCATTATTCTAGCCCTTTTTGAGACACAAAAATGCTAAAATATATTCTATCTAATGTATACGAACTATGTTGACAGTTCCAAATTATTTTTTGAACTGAGGTACGACATACGTCGCCTTATGAAGAGATTCTACAACCTGTGTGGCAAAAAGAAACTACTTTAAGTACGGATTTCGTCAAGAAATATATACTTTTTTACGTAAATAATACTATATTATGATCTTTTGTCCCGACAGTAGCGATTTACTTTTTAATCTACAATATTTCAATTTCGTTGCACCAACTTGATTTCGTATTAAAAATCCTCAATTTACGAAAATTATACTATATTTCAAGTCAGAAAATAGCGTTGGTTTAGATAGGGATATAAATTCTGCCATCTGATTGGTCAGAATACAAACCAAGTTCACAAAATCGAAAGAAATATCACCTGTCAACTGTCAGTTATGAAATAAAATTGTCAAAATTAAATTATGTTTATCAGTTCGACTTTGTAATTTTTAATATTTAGGTACTGTACCTTTTTACAGATAAAAATAGTTAGTAATGCATGTATAAATGGTCAGCTCTCAAGCCCCATCTGCTATTTTCTTACGTGAAATGAAGTATATTTTAATTTTCTCTTCATAAATTTATATTGGTATTGGTAGGGGTAGGTACCAAATATTAATAAATTTTGTATTCATTTGGTAGATGTCAAAATGACAACAAATTTATATTGAAAAATATTAAACTGTAAAATTGTATGTTTGTAACATTCTGTTCATGAAATGAAGTAAAAAGTATATCATAAAATTGTTGGTTTATGGCACTGGCAGAGTAATCCATAAACGTATTAATAAATCGCAACTTGTAAAAAAACTTGTCACACTATTTTTAGGAACTTTTTAAAAAATATTTGCTTGATTTTTACCTCCCGTTACCCTTGATAAAGGAGGTATAGGAATCGTGTTAAAATTCGCATATCGATATTTTAGTAAATGACCACGTTTTAAGATCCCTAGAATCCATTTTAACATTTTCACGATGATGTCCTTGTGTTTTAATTTTTGTAACGCTCTAACATTAATCGAAAAATTTTGGAACCTTGTATTTCAACCCTATTCTAATATGGAAAGAAACCATTAGATTTTGGTGTAAATCGGATAACCGGAAATACAATTTGTTATTATAAAAATTAAAGATTATTAATTTTTTTTCAGATATGCATTCATACATTTTCTATAAATTTTATATATAAAATTATAAAATAATCTAATTTATAAGTCCCAGGAGCCTATGTATCAAAGATAAACACAATTCTTTTGTTACGCAGTGCATATTTCAAATGTATGTAACTGCAGATAAATGTCACTGCCAAAAAACTAATCACTTCAAATTAATAATGGTGACATTTTAAAAAGAAAATAGTAAATAAAGAAATATTTTTATGCAAAGGAGCTTAATATAGTTTGCAGGATTAGTAAATATGTAGGTATGTATTTAAATTAATAAAAATTAAAAAGCTGGAGGGATTGTGTTGGCCACATCAGATTTTTTGTTCGCATATTTAAATTGTTAGACATATGTCAAAATACATGGGAGTGATTTTGATGTTTTGTTTTAAAAATGTGAAAATAATATAATATGTACTTACTTTTGTTGATAGTTGTAACATGATGAGCTCTACAGAACTGAAATGTTATATATAATATGCACATACTTATCAGGTGCTCATATCTGCTAAGCTCAATAAATTATCAATTTCTGAGCTTAAAAATTGTTAAATGAAAGTTATATTATAAAGAGGAAGGTATGAAGATGTTATAATCTTAAATAATTAGCAATATTTTTTTTATAATACAAAGATCAAAATTTTCCCGAAATGGAAGAAACGTGAAGCTTGTGAGTATATTTTATACTCAGTTGAATATTTGTTTTAATGTTCATATTATTGTAAAATTTATTTTAGTTTAATATACCGAGGTAATGAAAAAGATTAGCTTTTTTGGTTTTTAATAATTATTAAGGCTAATCCGTGAGATAAGAAATACATATATTTTCTGCAATATAGATATTTGTAATTTTATTATACACGGTATAATGAATTTGTGATAATAATTTAATTGGAAATTGTATAAAGTTTGGCTTTTAAAGTACGAAACAAGATGAAATTAACAGAAAGTGTAAGAGGAGTTACCGATTTTTATTTCTCCCTGTATTTAAAAAGAATTAGAGATAAGATACTTGGTGAAAATGAGATGATACTATTGCGCCCGTAAAGTAAAAACGGCTGTAGTCTTTGACAAATGCAAAAAAGTGATACTTTGCGGTTGTCAAAAGATACGGAAAAAAACTATTTATATGTATAATACCCGCCTAATAGTACATTAAAATACATTTCATAAGGTATGATTTTAGCGCTCGCGTTTTTGTTAAAAACGATTGGTTTTTCGCAAGTTTTCTAAGGGACAAGTGCGTTAAAATGACTTATGAAACGTGTATTTTATACTATATTTTCTATTTTGGTTCTGTCAAAAAATATTTAAAAATAGTCGTTACTTCATTTTCTAATTTATGAACATTGATTAGGAATATTTATTTTATTATTTGGTTGTTGATAACAGTGATTAACTTTTATTATATTATTACTTCATTTCAATAGTAGGTCTACTACAAACAATATATACATTAAATTGACAATGGGGTCTTTAAAAAAAAGTCTTTTTTTTTCATAATGTATCTTTATTATTATATTTGTTATTTCAAACAGATATCATTTCTCAGAAATATTAAACTTTTAATTCATAATTTTGTTAATAAAGTTTCGCGGCATTAAATTATGACGTCACTGAGCGATGAGTCCTATAGTTCGGCCAAGTTAGATAATGTAGCTGATGTATCATTTACTTTTCTTTTCCATTGTTGTTTGATTAATAATTATTTAATTTCATGTTCAACTGGCAATGAATTAATGTAAATTACTGCTTTTTTGTGAACTATTAAATAATATCGTATTCATTATGTTTTCTGTTGTTTACTTTGTCGCTCTATACGTAAGTTTGACATTTGTAGTAAAAATGGTTGTGAAATATTGCATAGTAGTTGCAGATTTGGCTACTAGAGGGAAATGCTGCCACATCGCTATTGTCTATCCGGGAGAGCCACATCCTAGAGATGGCAGCACTAATGACCGACTTATAGGGAAAACATTATATTTTACGTTTGTGCTAGTTGTATTTTGAGGCTTTGTTTTAGGATATTTTGTTATTTTTAATTGAAATCAAATATATTTATCATAATGTCAGATATATACATTTATTTAAATGATGCTGTGCGGCCTATGGTCGAAGGAGAAGCAGTATATAAGGGTAAAATAAGATTCAAAATTGAGGTTATCTGCATGTTAACTACTTATTTAATTATTTTTAGCTGGACTTTTAATCTTGCGTGGATATAAGACAGATAAACAGAATAATATATAAATAAATTAACTGTATGTTCAAACATCTAATTTGAAAGGGGCTAACCACTCAATCGTAATAACACTAAATACAAATGCACATCAAGTTCTTTGTTTTGCACGTCTTCTTCTTGCTCAATTTCTGATATTTTTGTAGTTTCTTCTTCTTCCCTGTCTTTCCTATAAACAATTTAAAATAAATATATAATATTAAAGAATAATAGTTACTACTTACAGGTAACGTCTCTCTATTTTTCTTCTCTGTACAGGGGTTTTGTCGAATTTTCTTTGCTGTAATTTTTAGCTTGCTATATCATTTTCTTTTAAATATTTTTCTTTTATTGACTACAAAAACAATCTAATAATGTTTTGAAGCATACATTTTTATTTTATTACATGGAATAAAATCGCTTAGGTAAAATTTTAACAAACGTTCATGAACGGTGATATGTCCTTTACGATTTTTAACGCGATTTTCCACTTATTTTTTAATATTTCTCTTTTTGGGAAATAATGAACGGATATGCCAGCACTTGCATAATTATTGCACTGCGGTATAGAACAATATCTCTTCGATTTGCTGGTCATGTTTACTTATAACTCTATATGACAGCACAACGTTTTCCCTACAACTTATATGTTTTATTTTGCCACCAGATGTCAGACACTTTGTTGGCTCTTACCAATTAAAAGCGCGAATGTCAAAAAAATTTAAGCCTATCCTCATTTTTTGATTAATGAATTATATTCTATATTTTAAGATATAAACTGTCAAAATTAGAATAGAATTCCCTAATCAAAAAATCAAGATTAGCTTAAACTTTTTCTAGAATCGAGCTAAAAAATTTAAATTTTATTAAAAAATTCAAAATTTGTAGTTTAATTATTATTATTACATTAATAACTTTGCTTATATTAAGTATGGAAAGACCCTAATGTTTTAGTTCTTTAAAGAAGTACTTTATGATAACCAAATGAGTTTCGTAAAGTACACAACAAAATGAAAAATATTTTGAGGGTTTAAGGAATCTAATTAATTAGAATCAAGGGAGAATATATACATATATATATAAATAAATAAATAAATATATCATCACGGCATATTACCCATTACAGGGTGTACTGGTATCTACAACACATGTACACATCGGTGATGATGACGATATATTTTACCGTGTGGGCGCTTACCAGGCGTCACTTCACGGGCATTCATAGCTGGTGTGGAGAGTGTAACACAGGAATCACTTTTGTACTGACCGGGATCGAACCCGAGTCACCAAATTAGCATCCAGACACTATATAAAGATATGTAATAATAAGGAAGTAGATTTATTTTAGCCCTTCTACGCTGTCATTTTGCGAATTTTTGACTTATTACATTGACCAGATCTAGTATATGAAATATACGCAATTATTGACATCTTTATGAAGTATCACCTCCAGCAATAAGTACTCTTCATAATAGGTATAAATAAATATCAAGAAAAAAGTATTTGTTTATAAATATTTATTTCCTGTTTTACAAACGGAAGTCTTTCAAAGAGTGATATAAGTATACAAAAGAAAAATAATGTACAAATTACTTACATTGTTTAAAATACATACTCACAGCTCAAATATTCCCAGCTAACATTTTTGACTCTTAAGTTGATGACACATTATGAAAATTTAGATGTAATAAACTATAAAGTACAGGCAAATGAAAGAGTGATCGAACTATGTATAAATAATATAACAGTCACTCCTTTCACGCAAAACAAATAATCTAATTTAATTTATAGTCAAAAGCCCCCTAATCCATTGTAGATTTTGTTATTGGAACTCTGATTCAGGATACGTTTAATATCTGTAACAAAAATTGATTACAATTAATTAAAATTATCTAAAAAATCTTATTTTTAATTTAATATGGTCTGTGAGTGAAATCGTTTTAGCTTTTACTATAGAATATTTTCTACCACAAAAATAAAAGACAGGAAATTTTGAAAAATATTTTATGCTCTAAATTTTATTACTAATTAAGGTCTAATCTAAATGCATAATACATAGTTGTTTTATAATATACCATGTTAAAATTGCCAGAAAAAGTTTTGAAAGATGTTAAGCATACAGCAAATGTGAAATTGTTAACCTTTTAACAAAATATTGGACAAATAACTATTTACAGAATGTGTACAAACTTATTTTCTATTTACACTTCTGTTTGAAAATTAGTAGGGGGAAATATTACCATTGTATTTTCAATTTAACAAAAAAAGTAGACAGCCAGTAAAATTTAATAAGATATGATCAACGGAAATAATTATTTAGGCAACAAGAGTAAAAAGTATAGTTTTATTTCACGAATAGGAAAGTTTGATCGAACGAGCAGCAGGCGAGTTCGTCAAATCCTATGAGTGAAATAAGACACTTTTTAATCGAGTTGCATACATTTTTTTTTTATTTCTGTAATAAACGTGTGAAAAAAAGTGCTGTAACGTTTCATTATCTCATGCGTTTACGTTAAAAAAGTGCACTTTGTTTCACACTTTTATTGTGTTAAAAAGACACTTTATAAATCCATTTTAATGAAAAAAGTGTACTTTTTTAACAGACGTAAAAAAAATTATAACTCGTGTTAATCGGCGATTTATAATCAAGACATTTTATCGTCTTTATTAACAAACATAATAGTTGAATTACTATTAAACCATTTATTTCCGGTTTAAACCATTTGAAACCACTGGCCTGATTTTTATTGGAAAAAGTGGTTTTTATAACAACCATACTTACCTCGGTTGGTACCATAAGCCTTGTTTTGAAAATGCCACTTTGCGAAATTTAAAATTATTCGTATATTGAAAGAAAGATTTTTTCAAAATATTATTTGAATGCAAACTACGTTCTGCTTGTTGTTCTTTAAACATAAGGATGAAATTAAATACTGAAATTTGGAATTTTCAAAACTGCGTTTTCAAAACATAGCTTGTGGTATCAGCCAGTTTTTATAAATTAACGCTTCTGCTAAAAACAAAAACAAAGAGAACTTTAAAACCGTGATTTCTATTTGATAATTAATTCCCATTGAAATGAATAAAATTACGAAATTACCGTTTCATAAAAATCGTAAATAGGAATTAGATTCTTATATGAGAATGTATAAAAACGAACAAAATGACCCCCAAAACGCAGTAAGTATAATTTTATATTTTTAAAAGTATCTTAATTATTTACACTTTTTTTTCTTCATTAAAATGGGTTTATAAAGTATGTCTTTCTTTAACGCGTTAAGTGTGAAAAAAGTTCACTTTTTCACGCGTCAAATAATGAAACGTTATGGCACTTTTTTCACACTTACTGCAGATATAAAAAAAATTGTATACAGCTCGGGTAAAAAATGTCTTATAGGATTTGACGAACTCGCATATCACTCGTTCGGTCAAACTTTCCTATTCGTGAAATAAGACTATACTTTGTACTCTTGCTGCATAAATAACTATTAAACAATTTGTTTTGTGTGAAAATACATTACCTTCTTTATCTTGCTCTGAAAGGTTGTTCTTGGGGAAATCTACATCAAATGTGATATACAAAGTGCCATGTAAGTTATTATTTTCATAATTCGGCATTCCTTCGCCCTTCTTTCTAATTCTTGCACCTGGCCATGTCACTTTATCTCTTGTAATGGGTACAACATGACCGTCTAAATGTTTTAGTTCTAGTGAGAATCCAATTAGAGCATCCTACAACCAAATACTAAATAGAAAAACAGAAAATAATGAAAATGAAACAATTTACCTGCAAACTAAGTGTAACATTTGTATATAAGTCGTCTTCTTTTCTTTCAAACACTGGATGAGGTAATGTTTTAATTTTTAGGATTAAATCTCCAGGGTCTCCATCAAGATGAGGTTCACCTTCGGCTGTAAATTTAGTTTCTTGTCCATCGACCATTCCTGGTTCAACTTCCATTTCTAAAGTTCTTTCTTCATTGACTAGACGCACATTCGGACATTCGTCACACACAGTTTGTTGCATCATTTGAAATCGGCCAGGGCCTAAATTTCTTGTTACCATTTCTTGCCTACAGTTACATTTTCTTGTTCCTTTAGCCATTTTTATTACTGGTTTGTTTCTCGTGATCTCAACAAAAGTTCCGCTGTAGAGATCTTCTAATGTGACGTGAACATCCATGACGATATTTGCTCCTCTTGGAGTTTCGTGGTTATTGTCTTGGCCGCCTCCAAAAGAAAAGCCGAAATCGCCAAAGAAACTAGCGAAAGGATCGGCATTGTTCATCATTCCGTCTTTTTTTAAACATTCTTCTCCACATTTGTCGTACATTTCGCGTTTTTCTGCATCTGCTAAGACCTCATACGCAGCTCCAAGGTCTTGAAATTTTTGGGATGCGTCTGGATCATCTTTGTTTTTGTCTGGATGCAACTCCTTTGCTTGACTTCTGTATGCCTTTTTAATTTGATTTGTACTAGCACTTCTACTTACACCTAATATTTTATAAAAGTCTCTACCAGCTATTGTTAGTGAAATTAAATAGAACACATTAAAGATAAGAAATAAGCAACGTGTTTTGAAATACATTTTAGTTATTGTTATTTAATGTGTGGAATGAAAACTTAATTGTTACACATGTCAACTCATGAATTATACCCCAACAATGTACCGGGTTTTGACATACGTGGGGTTCATCTGGCTAAAACTTATGCATTAGCATGTGGAAATTTCTGATTGGTCCAAGTAGGCTATTTTTTATTTTATCAGTTTCCAACAGATGACACTATTGTTGGTTACCGATTATTTTTAAAGCCGGGTCCAGACTAGTAACAGAACGTAACAATGTGGACGGGATTTTGTAACATGTTCCTGTAACAAATTGTGATACAATGTTCTGTTCGGGGTTGTTCGAGTATCTGTCGGTCTTTCGCCGTCACATCTAAAGATATTACGGTACGATATGCGAGAATGTTCGGACGCATTTCTAGTAGAGAATAGTTCAAGTGCTTGGCCCAATTAAATTTAGCAAAAACTCAAATTGAGATGGATGCATTCTTGTAAAATATTTGTATAATTCTCTGGTTTGCTGGAATCTTAAATCTGTCAATAGCCACTATAAATTTTTCGGCTTATATCTTAACATCCTCAATCTACGCGATTTTGGTATTTTTCTTTTAATACTACAATATACATACATATATGCAGCCGCTGTTATCTGTACTGAACTCATGGCTGTCAAATTATTATTGATGCGAATATTTTTTGTTAAGTTTGAATGCTTGGTGCAATCGGACTAATAATAAAGCTCTTTTGGAGTCTATGGCTGTGTCCGAGATATTGTACTTTTATTAGCCTAATACCTAAATCAGACAGCCTAAGTTTATTAATATATAGATAATAAATAAGAAATACCCCAAACTTTAACTAAAAACGCTAAAACTAGATACGTATTTCGGCAACTAAGTTGCCATCATCAGTAAACCTATGTCTAAGAAAATATCAGTATTGGATTACTCAACATGTCAACCATACCAGAGATCCAAAGACAAATATGAAAACAGAGCAGATTTATACTCAGTGTCAGTATGTCAACTATACAGTTTGGACCTCTGGTATGGTTGACATGTTGAGTAATCCAAAACTGAACTTTTCTTAGACAGATGATGGCAACTTAGTTGCCGAAATACGTATCTAGTTTTAGCAAATCGGACTACCTTACATGTTACGTTACAATTTACGTTATGTTTAGTTTGGACCCGGCTTTACAATCTCATTGTTAATTAAAACTACAATTATTTTTTACTTGAGATGAGAAAAACAAACGAAAATATTGAATCTGTTTAGAAATTGGTTGATTTTAATTTGCTCCAATGATTATTGAATGGTTCACATGAGTATGAGTACTATTTGATAAGTGAAAGATAACGCATGCATTTTTAACGCATGGACGTCAGCTGTTCATATTCGTAACATTAAAAATTCCAAGGAAAACTTATTAATTAAAAATGTATGTGTTCGTAATAATTTATGTTTTATTAAAATGTACGGTATTCAAATATTGATACCAATAATTATGTGATATTCTTTTATTCATAAATACTATATAACCTAAATTTCTTTGTAGATATCAAAATATGTGGGCTGACACATTATTAATTGTATTTATTTCAATATGTACTGCATTATTGGGAGAAGGTTTAACTTGGTTAATGGTATACCGAACAGAAAAGTACCAAAAACTAAAAACTGAAGTAGAAAGACAAAGTAAAAGATGTAAGTTACAAAGCAGTAATTTAAAAGTTTTGGAAATAACTGTGCAAATGTAATTGTAGTAGAGAAAAGAAAGGAAGCTCATGGAGATTCATTGGATAAGCAACATAAGAAGAAAATTGAAAGGGAAGAAGAAAGGCTCAAGAATAATAATAGAGATTTATCGTTAGTAAAAATGAAATCCATGTTTGCTATTGGTTTTGCATTTACAGCTCTTTTGAGCATGTTTAACAGCATGTAAGTATTTTAGCTCACATTCACTTTAAAGATGTGAAAATCATATGAACAAATATTTTTAAACTCTTCTCTTTGAGTAAAGTCGATTTGTATCGGCCCTAGAAAGAGGATATGCAATAATAAAAATTTGTGTAAAAATCGAATTTGCAACCAACCAGAGTTGGACTTTTGTACTATTAGTTGTACAATGATAGTGTTTTGCGCAGTAGACGTGAAGATGTGAAAAAAAAAAAAACGATTTTGCAACGAATCACATTATACAGGGTGTTAATTAAAAAGCGAGCCATATGAATTTAACATGGGATATCAGTAATTTAAGACAAAAATGTATCAAATAAATGTTGTAGAGAATTAAATTCTACACCTATATCACTAATTAGATTTTATTTTGCATGTTTAGTAACTCCAATTTGAAATTTTATAAATATTACTTATTTGTAGTGATAGCCATGGAGTTAAACAAAATTACAAAAAAAATGTATATCGTTTCAACTGTCAGAATTACGATTTTCAAATAAAAATTACAGTTAATTTTATTATATATTATATTCTACATCTATGTCCCTAAAAATATTTTGATTTTAAAATTTACGTCACTGCACAGATTTTATTTATTTTTATTTTGTAACCTGCAAAATTGAAATTCTGACAATTCAAACGATATGCATTTCTTTATAATTTTGTTTAAATTCCATGGCTGTCACTGCAAATGAGCATTGTTCATCAAATTTAAAATTAGATTTTATAGCTTATTAAATATGTAAAATAAAATCGGATTAGTGATTTCCGAGTAGAATTTAATTCTCTACAACATTATTTGAAACATTTTTGTCAAAAATTAACTGGGAATTTTTGCGCAAGGAAAAATTGATTTCCCATGTTAAACGCCTATGGCCCGCTTTTTAATTAACACCTGTTTTTGTTTTTCTAATTTCGTTTACATTCAACAAGAAGTAAATAAAAAATGAAAAGCGAGAGGTAACACAAAGCGAAGCGGTAAGGGTACCAAGTTATATTTTAGGCGTTTTACATACGGATAAAATGGAAGTTTTCAATTTTAGAATATTTTATGTTTCATCTCCACTCCTTAATATTGGTATTAATGTTTTGGCGAGTAGAATCCAAAAATATATTGGGTTCGTATGATTTTCACATCCCATAAAGAAAATATATACAACTTTTGTATACTATAACAATACTTTATTTAATATGTACATTTGAATTTAGTTTTGATGGGCGAGTAGTAGCTAGACTGCCATTTGTGCCAATAACGTGGATTCAAGGACTTAGTCACAGGAATCTTCCAGGCGATGATTACCAAGAGTGTTCGTTCATTTTTTTATACATTCTTTGTACAATGTCTATAAGACAAAACATCCAAAAGATTCTTGGATTTGCTCCATCACGAGCGGCCTCTAAGCAGGGAACAAGTCTGTTTGGTCCAACTCCTGGACAATTTAAATAAATATTAGACATCATGTTATGTAATTTTAATTATTTATTACTGTTAAATAATTCATGGTCAGAAACAATTTTGTTCTCTGATAGGCCTGTCCAATAAAATTCTGTCGAATCCTAATCGAGTTAAATCTATTGTTCGGAATCCGCCGTCTACAATCATTTCTGCTACTGCCCTTCCTACTGCAGGCGCTTGTTGTATTCCATGACCACTAAATCCAGTAGCGATGTATAAATTATTATAATAGGGATGGGGTCCAACGATTCCATTTTCATCAAAAGAATTAAATTCGTAGTAACCACCCCACGCACTTCGTACCTACATAAAAATAATTATTGAAAAATATGTATATTTATTATTAATACACTCAGGTGCAAAAAACGGGTCACTTTTTATTTTCATTTTTGCAAACAGCATTGATTTTGAAACATATTAAATATAACTACCGTGAGTATTTTTTAACGTGAAACATTGGGTTTGCCATATCCATGGTTACGATTCGACATTTGATTGACAGCAATGTATTTGCGTGTCCCATTTAAAATAAAACATAGGGAACGAATTTGACATTTGACAAGACGTCAGTAGAGGTTAATTTTGTTTAAATAATTATACCTGCTTTCTAAATTAAATTTAGTTGTAGAAAAATATTGTGTACACTTTGTGCCCTAGTAATTTTCTGACTTAGCTAAATTTCTTACAATATTTAAATATAATACTTCTGTCAAATTCATTCCCTATGTTTTAATTGAGACAGGCAATTACATTGCTGTCAATCAAATGTCTAGTAGTAATTTATAGGAAAATTCAGCTGTTATGTCATATTGACAAGATGTCATTAGAGGTTAATTTTGTTTAAATAATTATACATGTTTGCAAAAAATTAAATTTAGTTGTAGAAAAAAATTTGTGTGCACCTTGTGCCCGAAATATGTTTAGTGCTCTTTAGTGGTTTAGTGACTTGGCTAAATTTCTTATCATATTTAAATATAATACATCTGTCAAATTCGTTCCCTATGTTTAATTTTAAATGGGACGCGCAAATATATTGCTGTCAATCAAATGTCGAATCGTAACCATGGATATGACAAACCCAATGTTTCACGTTAAAAAATACTCACGGTATTAACTTTGTCCAATGAGAGACAGACTGTTACAGTGTACAAAAAGGTATGGTACTTATCGGTTTATTTAATGGACAATAATAAGTATCAAATATTGTAAGGTAATTTTGGTATTGTAACTTGACAAAAATGAGTATCGCCATTCGAAAGAGCCTAAAAAAGTGCCATAAAGAAGTGCAAATCAAAATCTAGAGTTATTTCATACTTAGAATTAGAAGTTATGAAAAAAATAATCTGTTGTGGCCAGTACAATACCTCTCGCCATTTCCATTCTTGTGTTATATAAGTATTGTATTGCACTTTGCTGTCGAAACGTCATTATACAGAAAATGATAGAACTTTACCCAAATATAGTTTTCTTATTATATTTAACATGTCTTGTGCACACATAAAATTCTAATTATATCTATTTTTTTATTATATGATGAAGTTCTTAAATGTCAGAGATTCTTCCAATTCATTAACAAAAGTTTAACGGTATTTGTTATTAATATATGTATTTTACGTATAATTTTAAATATTTAATTAATAAAACAATAAGAAAGATCAAATGTAGTTCCCCGAAAAAGCTTTCAGAATATCACTAAAACTACTGATTTTTGACACTGACATTTATCTGTCATTATTATAAACTATGTTACAAACATTTAAATTTGTAAACTGGTTTCCTCGGTATAGTTTAGCCAGTGCGATTTATTAAATCCGATTATTCTATATATTACATTGTCTTTAACTCTAAATCTGTAGAAGATATAATAAAAATTTGAAATGTCTGATGTAGAATTTTATGTTCTTTAATATTAATAACAAAATAAATTTTCAAAAAATAATATTTAGAAGAATTTTTTGAAGAAACTACTACTTCATCATTGTAAAAATGTTAAAATCTGATTGTATGGACTTATGTTTAATTAACCGACTTCATAGCTCTTATAGTTGTCGAGACAATTAACAAAAATAAAATATTAATGGCCCGGTTTTTTTTTGCATCTGGGTGTATTTCTTAGAATTAATTTACTTTTATACTATTAAATGCAGGAACTCTTTCTGCTAAAATAGGCCACACATTTTCGTCAAAATATTGGTGATCTACATCTAAATTTTCAACGCCTGGTTCTTGCTCCTCTGTAGGTGCTCTTCCGCCAATATAGTTGCCACCCAAACCCTCTCTTCGGAAATATGTTCCGGTGTAATCAATTGTTAAGGGTGTATTTAAACCTGGTCCATTTTCTTGACATTCAAAGCAATACACGTATCTTTTTCTATATAATCAAAAAGAAACTTACTTGAGAGAGGGATAGAAAAATATCGCTTTTGTAGTAGGAATTTAATTTGTTAACACCCGGTTTTATAAAGGGCAGAATAAATTTACTTCTAGAATAAATTTATTTGAACTAACAAATTCGAATAAACTTTTATCATTTTTTGGCATTTATAACATTACTGCCAAAAGTTAGAATCTTTGAAACAATAAATTTTATTTACTTTGGAAGTAAATTTATCTGTCGTTTATAAAACCGGCCATAAGAAAATAAAAATAATTCTTTAATTTATAGTAGAGCCTCGATAATCCGAACACAAAAAAATAGTGTTTAGATTAATGAGGAGTTTGAGGATAGTTATTTTTGTAATAAGAGCGGAAATAAGTGATTTTCCAAAAGAAAATTTACCTTTTGTGTGATTACGATCTAATTATAATAAACGATATATTATTCGAAACATTATCATAATAATAATATGAATTTATATTAAGTACAGTGTGTTCCGAAAAAAACCTAATTCGAAATAGGCTATGAACACAGAAACGTAGATCATTATTCACTTTAAAAGTCAAATTATCACAATTGATCGTGAAATGTAATTTTAAGGAGAAAAGTAATAACGAAGGATATAGAATATTGCCATTCACTGTTTTCTAATTTATTTTTATTTCTAAAGTTAGGATTTAAGAAGAAAAACTTTCATTTATTTAGATAACATTTTTGACAATATTTGTCAAATTGACATTTAATTAAATACTTTCAAATTGACGTACGTTTTTATATTTATAGCCTACTCCGAGTTAGGATTTTTTTAAACACACTGTATAAAATGAAAAGCTAGTAAATTCAAGAATTATTTTTAATCTCTTCATAAATATAAATTTAAAAATAAATATACCAAAGAAAAAAAAAATATGATGAAATTCATCTTAATATTAAATAATAAAGAAAATAAACACTACCTTCGCTCTACCGGTAAAGGCACAGATAACAATCCCTCGCCCATTCCTATATTAGCCATACGAGCTACTCTCCCAGAATCCGCACCAGCAGCAATAACAGCAAGTGCAAATTTAATTCTTTTCGTTTCACCATTTGGTAATTTGACCTAATAAAATTAATAATACATTTAAAAGAATATAATAATATGCATTATTTTAAACTTACTAGAAGACTATCTAAACCCTTATATGTTCCTTTCATACCTGGACCTGAAACTTGCATATCAGGTTGTTCTTTAAATTCAAAACCTGTTACGTCTCCTGCAACATACTCTGCGCCTAATTCAATGGCTCTTTTTTTGAATAAATTTAATAATGACCAAGGATCGAACCATCCTTCGTTTTCTGTTCCAAAGCAACCAAGTTCGACTTTTGATACATCGAGCCAGGGAAATCTATTTTAAAATTAATTTTAAGTAGTTATAGTGCGAGAGCTAACGACCAAACCATGTCTCATAGTTTTACGGCCAAAATCGATAGATTATCATCCGAAACTCGACTAGGCGGGCAGTAACAGTCAGAAAATGCCAAAAAATTGGTGGACCGTATTATAATCCGTTTGATATTGATAATGTACATAGCATTTTGTTATTTTATTACTAATTTTAGCCAAGCTGACTGATTTATAAAAGTTAATCTTAGCTGTTTCCATGATTATAGCAAAGCTGGCTGATTTATAAAAGTTAATCTTTTTATAATTCTTTAACTATATATATATATATATATATATATATATATATATATATATATATATATATATATATATATATATATATATATATATATTGAATATGAAGGAAAATGTATAATCAAACCGTAAAGATATTATTTCATATTGATAATCACATAAAATGTTAAAAAATGATATTTAACTGCGTTTTTTCAAGAAAAATTGTTAAGAACTTCAAAAAAGAGAACTTTCGGTTGACCAATTATAACCAAAATCTAATCAGTTCTTCATATGGATGTAAAGAAGAGGACTACGCAAGGATTATAATTTTTGGAGTTGTAGTTGTAGAATTGGACTTATCGTCCGAGAAATTTTTGTCACATCTAGACATTATTGTAAAACTAGTAAAATCGTGTTCTAGGAACCCTAAAAAGTTAATAACATCCGGATTTTTTGACTAAAGACAATACCTTACCTATCGGTGACGGACGGTAAAAATGATTTTCAGACGGTATGCTATAATTTCTTTTGTCTCATTTTTTTCACTATTGTTGTCTGAAAAACGTGTTCTGGGTATCTCAGAACTATCATTTAACTGCATTTCGGTCATCAAATAGAATATTATTATACAGTTTGTAAAATTTATGATATTTTTGAAAATGCGCTCAGTTCAGAAGCAAAATTTCTGAAATTAGCATTTTTGGGTTCAGGGTCATAATCTACCGAGTAATATAATAATGCTATAAAACAAAAATTTTGGTCGAGGGCTCTCGTACTATTCTTTTTATGCTAAATTAAATATATATAAATACCTTTCTTTCAATTTATTCTTGGTTAGTAATATATTTTTTGCACCATGATTAATTTGTATTTCATGATTTCGTTGAAGTTGTTCAGCACCTTTTTCACTTGCTAATAAAAGGTAACCGTAAGGGGCAAAATTGACCTCACTTTGAGGCCCTAAATATTTTTTAATACTTCTTAAAAAGTCTGCACCGTACAGAGACATCTCTATATTCTCTGGAACAGAAAATTGTTGACGCAGCCCCCCTACTGATAAAACAGTAGATGCTGTACTATACTGCAATAATGTAACAAAGTTATGAATGAAAATTTAATTAATTGATTTGTTTACCGATGGATCTCGCTCCACCACCGCAACACTCAGTCCTTTTCCAGTTCTTTCTTTCAACCAGTAAGCAATAGAAGATCCCATTGCACCACCGCCAATAACCACAACATCGCAATGCGTAGGAAAATCATCGTTGCCAGTTGATGATTTATTTTTTTCTATAACCTTTCTTATATCTTTACCTAAAATTTTAAACGTTCTAGTAATTGGATTTTCTGTTTCAACACCACGTAATAACTTCGATGTGTGAAAATGTTTTATCTGCACAATGCTCTTCTTGAATAATGCGACTGTACGCAATGAAATCATGTTGATGTTTAATTTTTATTCATACTAATTACAACTTGTCATCTTATTTTATAATAAAGATAAGATAATTTTACTTAAAAATGTAAAACATGTTTCATCTCTGTAATGTGAGGTTATCATTATCAACCCTACTCGAGAAAATCATGATACAGGATGTTATTTTCTTGTTTAGTTTTACTATTAAAATAAAATACATAAGAAATTTGATATCAAAAAAATATATTAGCGTATATTCAAATAAACTTAAATAATTTCTAAAAAAAACTATACGAGCAAGGTTATAAATGTCGTCAAAAATGATTTTTTTTCGTTTCGTTTTTATCTTGATTGTTTTTATTTTCTTATCAATGAAATGCATTAAAATTAGATGTATCGTCAATTACATATGATATGAGAGAACGCATAATTTATTTTCTACCAGAAAAATATAATAACATACAGCAAATATGAAGTCATATATTTATTCTGTAGTAAAGGAATGAAAAATTGTTTATAAAATTATATGAAAATATTGTAATGATTTAAATTTTTAAACAAGCCCGGGTATTTGCACTTTAGGCGGGTTAAATATTTTATCATAATTCTATTTACGTTTGTAAGATGGCAGCGCGGACCAGTTTTCGATTGTTTTGTAAACTATCCAACAATGTATACTCTTATTTGATTAATAAGAAACTTTGAGTGAACAAACCGTAGGTGAATTTGTCAAAACCTATGAGTTGCAGACATTTTTTACTGGAGTTGCATACAATTTTTTTACATCTGCAATAAAAGTGTGAAAAATGTGCCATAGCGTTTCATTTTTTCACTCGTTTTGGTTAAAAACTTTATTGTATTAAAAATGTACTTTTTTAACAGATGTAAAATAAAATAGAATTTGTTAAGCCACGAGCGATTCATCGCATTTATTGAACGAGTATCTACTTATTTTTCTTCACTACTTTTTTCGTATATACCATTACAATTTTTTTTGTTTGGTATAAGAATTTAATTTTAATTATTTCTTTACATATAAATATTTATCTTCACCTAAAATTTTTATATGAAAAAAGCGCTCTATTTTTAATTATTTAAACATTTTTAGAAAAATGTATATCAAAAGGTTATATGTGTTATCATTTTCAACTATCTTTTTGTATAGATTTTATGAATTAGTTTGAAAATACCTAAATAATAATATAATGGTATTTGTATTACAATTACGATTTATCTTAATAAATTTTGTTTTTATATATGTTTTCTTACTTAAAATAGAATTTACGCCATAAAAAATATGCATCGTATTTCTGTAAGGAAAATTGTATACAAAAATTCAATGTGACACATAAATGATAAAATTTAATCAAAAATATACGATTTAGTTTAATTTTTATAAGAGAGAACAATTATTTTTATCTTTATAATAAGGAAAATTACTTTTTTAGCCACAGTTTATTATAAAATATTTTGCGGTAGTCTCAACATCCGGTCTTAGTATCCGTCTCCTTTGGAGATTAGGATAAAACGTGAGAACTTTTTAGCGTTGCGATAGTCAGTTTTGCACCAACAATGCCGAAAGGTGCTTACAAAGTTAGCGACAATTATGTCGGTCCCAGCAAAGATGGGTCGTTTCGATCTTGTCTTTGTGCAATGCTTATATTTGCCGCTATTTGCGGATCTATTCTACTTATTGCACATCTTGTGAAAACTTCGGGCTCCAAAAAGGAGGAGGTACGTAAGAAATTTAATTCTTAGTTTGGTTTTTAATCTGAAAAAAAACATGTTAAAATTTAATAAATTTATTTCTAATAATACGAGTATAAATAAGTTAAAGAATATTAATGTAAATATTTATGCAAAATTTCGATATATCTATAAAAAAATATTTTATATTTTAATTTTTATATTGCAAAATGGAAGAAAAGTAAAGAAAGTGTTAAACATTATCAAGATTTTGTATGTAATAGTTATTTACATATAGAGGGTCGAAAGAAAAGGTTTACGCCTGCGGACGAAATTTGAAGCCCGACGCGTAACGGAGGGCTTTTATTCGTCCAAGGGTGTAAACTTCTTTCGGTCCGAGGTATGTACAACGTTTTACGCACAACTGGAATCAAATGAAATGTTTTCAAATTATTTTTTAAATACATTTAAATCTTGTTGCTATATAAAAATATTACGTAGCCAGGTGGCCATGTCACAAAACAATAAGGCGATGCGTTGCATTGCTAACTATTTGGTTATATGAATATTTTTTTAAATGGCAAACTTGGAGATTTGAGACAATTTCTGAAGTCATTTCTTAAGCAATTCTAATAAAATCTAGTGAAAATTTAGCGGAACTGATATCATTTTTTAAAAATAAGAGTTGATTATATTTCCAATTGTATTTTTGACGTTTTGTTTACCAGTAGGCGGGCTTTTGCTGTATTTTGCCGCCCGCATATGCTACTTTACCGCCCGCTGGGTGTAATCTTTCAGTTTCTGCCATGGCAACTAAGATATAAACAAACAATATTGATACAGTTGGGCGTAAAATTTATAATTTAAAATATACTTTATTAACTCTTGAATTATTTATTATATTTATCAATTTTATTTCGTTTGTCAATCACTTGTCACTGGTTTCAAAATAAATTAATATTAAACAAATTGATAATTTTTGTTTTGAGGAAAAAAAACAAACATATTTACTTAATTTCCGTAAACATAAAATTACCAGATTTTTTTCCATTTTTATAAAGATTCGGTTAGTCACTATAAATAATTAATATTATTTTTATTGTTAATCTTAATAAATTTCCATTCGATGAGAGTTATGATAAAATAGGGCTCTGGCAAAAATATAATAATAATAATAATAATAATAATAATAATGTTTAATTTAGCTTAAATGCATTTAAGCATTAAATTTTAAAAAATATTGTTATTTAAATAGCTTCATATTTGAAGATGAAACGAAATGTCCATTAGATATTTTATAATTAATTATTGGAATTTATAATTTGTGCAATATTTTAAAAAGTCACTTGATCTGACAGAATATGACGTCAAAGTTCATACAGCTTAACATGTGATAAACTATCGCCTACTTTTATTTATATAAATAATATAGGTGATGGACAAACGGTTTTTCTATTGGCTATGAATGACATGTTTTATTTACTTTGACGTCACAGGAGTAGGGGGTTGTTTGTCATGACTCTTTTATGAAATATTATGGAAAATATTGTAAACTTTCATTTAAAGTACTTTTTAAAAAATATGAAACGGCTCATTATTGAGAATAAAATATTTGTCCTAAAACCGTGCATAAAGTACATACTTTACGCACTCTTTAAATGTGTAAAGTGTCACTTTTTAAACAATAGTGCATGAAAAGTAAATACGATGCTAGGCAACATGCACATTCGGTTAATTTACTTGTCAACAATCAATATTTGAAGATGTATGTATATTCACTATCAATCGGGTAATAGCAATAACATTTCGGTTGCAGGAAAAATATTGTATAACGCGTGTGTAAATATCTCGTGCTAATTACGAACTCTACCAGAAAAGTACTACTTTACGCACTTGTTGCATAAAGAACTATTTTAGAATTTTATTTTAAATACATATGTTCGAAGTAGTTCCCTTCAACAATGCACTTCACCATTCGTTCCTTCAACTTCTTAAAAGCTCCCTACCAATCTTCTTTTGAAATGCTTTCAAAATTATCATGAATTGCTTTCATGATAATCATGAATTGCAGCATAAATCTCTTATTCAGTCGAAACCTTCTATATACATACATATTTGCATACGAAGTCTGATAATTTAATATAATAAAAACGACAGAATGACTAAAAATTACCCTAAGATGCTCAAAGTGTCAAAAGACACCGATAAATTGAAAAAATAAATATTTTTCTAAAAACTGCGCCAATGCAGATTAATGTTTGCAAAGTTTTTCTTTTCGAGTCTATTGCATACTATCACTATTAGTTTATGAATGAAGCTTTAATTAACCGATTAATTATATATTTTAGATTAATGTATACATTAACAGCTCGATTCTTGAAAAAGTTTAAGGTAATCCTTATTTTTGTATTAGCAAATTCTACTCTAATTTTGAAAATTTATATCTTAAAATATGGTCTATCCAATCTATTACAGGATCTACTTTTTTGATAATATTATGATTTTAAATTTTAAATACCGGAATAGAATAGAATTCACTTATAAAAAAAATGAGGATTAGCTTAAACTTTTTTTGTAAATCGGGCTGTAAGTAATTATTATATAGGGGGTCACTGAGTTACTCCACTTTGTAGTTTAGGATGAGTAGAACCACTCAGCTGATTAGGGTTAAATTAAAGGTAAAGTCTTAAAGTAATGTTAATAAAAGTCTTAAAGTGATCATGAAAACGGCCCTAAGTTTAACTAACTTCATTTTCGCAACTAAATTTCAAATGCCAGATAAATAACTGTACGAAATGTTAAGTGCGAATTTTGTTTTCCACGGTCTGACTTTCTTGTTTCCAATAATTCTAGGGTGATCCTTGTTCTTATAGAACAGTGAATATTTGTATTCAAATTGTATATATGAAAGATAAGTCTTTAATTTTTTATTAAAAATATCAATTATTTTAGCCCAATACTGGCGATTCATTGGGAACAGCTGATGAACAAAAAGGAAACAAATTTCATAACCCTAAAGACAATGAAGCATTGAAACCAATTGTAACGACTACGACAAAACCAATAAAAATATATAATACTACAACAGAACCACATGCTACTAAAGAATCTGCAACTGTTGCTAATGAAGTCGATATCAGTGCTGAAGTCTTTAGTGGTGTTGTTACCCAAGACCCTAGTGTTCAATTTGCTAAATTTCAAGAAAATAATAAAACAAATGTACTCACATCAAATATCACTGATAACAGTGAAGAAAAATCAGAAACGGAAACACCACTAACCTCAACAGTATTACCGGAAGGAAACGAGTTGACAACCGAACAGACTTTAGGCAAAAATACAAGCTCAGAAGATTCTGCAACTACAGAAACATCTGGTGGACAAGCAACAATTCAGGCAGAGGAAAAATCAGTAACAAAAACAGAATCTGTAGACAACAAAGAAGAATCAACAACAGAACCTATTGATAAATCTAAAATACAACAACCTGTAGATAATCAAACAAAAAATGTGCTAACAGAACCGACGAAACAAGGTACAACAGAATCAACTCTGGGCACATCTACAACAAAACAACCTGCATATAAACAGACAACAGAACAAATGGAAGATAAAACAATAACAGAAATATCGAATGATGACATTTCTACAACAAATGAAATAGACAAAGCGACAACATTAGAATCGAAAGACGTAACAACAACAAAAAACCCGAAAGGTATATTAGTAGGCCAAGAAACAACAAATCAACAGAAAAATCCAACAACAAGCGAAAAACCCACAGATAAACCGAAAGAACAACCGACAACTGAAACAACGGAAAACATGACGGTAACAAAATCACCGAATGATGACGTTTCTACAACAAATGAAATAGACAAAGCGACAACACTAGAATCAAAAGACGCAACAAAAGAAAAACCGAAAGGTGGATTACTAGTCCAAGAAACAACAAATCAACAGAAAAATCCAACAACAAGCGAAAAACCCACAGATAAAACGAAAGAACAACCGACAACTGAAACAACGGTAACAAAATCACCGAATGATGACGTTTCTACAACAAATGAAATAGACAAAGCGACAACACTAGAATCAAAAGACGCAACAAAAGAAAAACCGAAAGGTGGATTACTAGTCCAAGAAACAACAAATCAACAGAAAAATCCAACAACAAGCGAAAAACCCACAGATAAACCGAAAGTACAACTTACATATGGAACAACAGAAAAAGAAACAGTAACAGAATCGCCAGTAGGCGAATTAACAACAGGAATAGTACAACCAACACAAGCAATAATAACAAAAACATCAACCATTCCTACAACAGAACAACCCGAAGAGCCTACAACAACCGTTCTTGATGATCAAGAAACAACAACAGCTGTCCCTATCGAATCAACAACAAAAGCAACTTCTCGGCCTGCCATCTACGAAACTGCGGATGTTGATGTCCGGATGAGCACCTCAAACCCAGACCATCACCGCAATAAGTGCGACGCGGTGTGCATGAAGTCTGTCGCCCGCATTCTTACCCGAATGAACCATGCAGGAGATGCATGCGAAGACTTTTACGACTATGCGTGCGGAGGTGATTACGGTGATAACACCTTGGAAGACCACTGGAGGAAAATTGCAGCAGAAGTGGAGAAAATCAATGTAAAGAGTCCGAAAGCTCAAAAAACGTTTAAAAATTTCTATGATAAATGTATCGATTTTCAATTGAGTTATAATTATACAGGACGTGTTTACGAAGGTAAGAGTTTTTTTTTTAAATATGCGAGTCCAAACTCAATAATTCGACCGGTTTACATTTTCAACAAATTATAAAATCTACACAATTCGGCTATTTTAAATATAGATTTGAAACTTAAAAACTCTGTTGTGGCCAGCACAAGACTTCTCACCATTTTTATATTAGGCTGTATATAAGTACATATTGTATTTAACATTTCTAGTACACACAAAAAAATCTAATTACATCTATTATTAATATATTTTTAATTCGTTCTATAAAAAGTTTCCTACTACTCTTCAAAATGTTCGAGATTCTTCAAATACGTTGACGAGATTGGCGGTATTTCTGATGCGTATATGATATATGTATCCGTAATTTTAAATATTTAATTAATAATAAAATAAGAAATATTAAATGTACTTCCCAGAAAAACTCTTCAGTAATGTATTTGGATTTTTGACACTGACATTTTTTTGTTATTTACAAAATTTTAATTTTTCAACTGGTTTTCATGGAGTTATTTGGGCTGTGAGAATCATTACAACGGATTATTTTTATATTTATAATTTTCTATCTCTAAATGTACAGAAGGTGTAGGTAATAAAAATGTTCAATATATTGGATAGAGAATTTTATATTCTTTAATGTTTGTAATAACCTAAATTTCCAAAAAAAATAATATTTAGAAGATTTTTTTAAGAAACTACTTCCGGTTGTCCACTGGTTTCAAAACCTTTGCAGCTCTTCCTATTAATGTCAATTAAGGAATACGTAGTTAAATTAGTCTTTTATCTAGAATTTGAGAAACCGTCTGTCCAACATTCAGACGCACCCGCACACATACATCATTGTAAAAATGTTAAAATCTGATTCTAGTGAACTTAAAACGTGCTTATTCCCTAAAATGTACATATTCTATTTTTAGCATGAATACCTCTCTAAGCGAGAGTTAAAAAAAAAACTGGGCCAAATAACAAATGAAGTTTAATCCATAAACAAGTCGAAAGAAATTGTAGAAATTTCTCACCTTTGCGTAGGATATATATATATATATATATATATATATATATATATATTGCGCAAAATGTAAACTGGCCGAAATAATATGGGTTTCGGCTCGAGCATCTTAACGCGCTGATTCGAAATTTTCAAACCGCAGGTCAATATTTCTTCGTTCTCGAGATATTTATATTTAAAACTACCTATTTCTGGATTATAATAAAAAAATGGGTGGAGATGCGAGTATGGCTATTTTGCTATTCACGTTAGTTTAGTTTACGCAGCTAAAAACTGAAATTTCAAATTACAAGGGGTGCAGCTTTAGACTTTTACTATTTTTGGCTCTTTTTAGTTATTTTGCATTCATTGTTCAATAATTTTATAAAATTTTATACTTATGTAATTTTGCCCGTGGAATCGAATGGCAAAATCGGCAGGCAAGATATCTGCCCGTTTTTGGTAAAATAAATATGAACAGATATAAAATAGAATAAGGGATAAAAATGGTATATGAAATATATACTATATCTGTGGAATTTGATTTTACTTAAAATTACCTATAGATGATGTTAAAATATTTGGTATATGGGTTTTTTGTTTAGCAATGCAGCTCATATTAAGGGTGGACGAGTCGATAGAAGCACAGGACAACGACAAAACGGCCTTGACGAATTTGCTGACGCGGCTTGTGCAGATCGACAGCTCACCTCTGTTCGATATTTCCGTGGATGTAGATAAAACCAGCCAGCGGTTCGTCTTCCAGGTAACCACAACTCACTTCACTTTCTTTTCAACTTTAAATCGATTTTACTTACCTTCTTTCTGCTTTAATTTTATATAATTTACTCTCGAATTTACTATACATATACAACTCAGTTCTATATAAAAAGTTCTGTTTAAAAATAACACAGAAAGATTGGCCACTATTTTACGCTTTCGAATGCTATAAAAATAGTGTTCACGAAAAAAATTAACATGAGAATTTTACAGTATGTAATCAAATTTAATATTATTATTTATAAATACTCGCTGTATGTTTATAAGCTGCGGGATTTTGATAATGTAAAAAAATCCGGGAAATTTTAATACCAAAATTCTAAAAAAACTAATGTAGCATAATAAAATAATAATTATTGGTAGATAAAGTATAATAAGTTGATAGGTTATGGTTAAAAAAACCAAAATTATTTACTTATCTAAGAAATTTCCGTAAACAACATAAAACCATAAAGTAGATAAAATGTATTTAAAATAACCATATCCCATATTTAAACTGATAAGAAGATTAAACCTATATTTTTTTTTGCAGTTGAGCATTGGAAAACGTTTTTCAGCAATAATGAATAACTATGTTACGCAGAGAAAATGTTTGTTTAAAAGCAAAAAACATTCTGAGTTTTCTATATCATTATTTAATCATCTAGAATTAAATGAATTGTATAAGGTTTATTACAATTGCCAAAAGAATTATACATACAGTAATCATGTAATAGAGGATGCACTGGATAAGTTTTTTTTTGAGGAAGATTTTGAAGAATGGCCGGTAGATAATGTGGAAATTATAACAGAATACTTTAAGGTAATAATAAAAATTACACGGATGATCATGCTATCTATCTTTATAAAATTTTTTAGACATTTTCACCGGCTGAAATAAGGAAAGATATTGCGACTAAAAATTTCCAATATATGAAAGTGGCAGAGTTAAATTATAATTATCGTATGATAGATTGGAAATTGCTATTACAAAAATTAGTTGGCCAAGATATAAGTAAGGAGACTTTAGTTCAGGTTTATTTTCCTGATTTCTTTAAGAAAATGTTTAAACTTCTGGCTGATCTGTAAGTACTATTTACCTATATAAATAATATTTCTACTTCATTTTATATCAAAATACATATAACATTACGCATTAAGATCATTTTACCGTTTTGGGTTAATTCACATATTCTGATTTATGTTTTTCTTGAAAGAAAAGGTCAAATTAAATATGTAGTTGTATCGTAAAAGTCTTTGGACTTGGAGATACGATATTTTAATAGTTGCCTTTAATTTCAAATATTTAAACGCTGATGTCACAGCTTCACGGATACAGCAGTATGAAGATGTGACGTCACAAATTTAGTTCGTGTTTACAGGCGCTAAAGTTTATTAGAAAATTTATGAATGAAAAGTCTCATATTTCAAATTATTTTATATTATATATTTATTAAATGAGATATCTACATGTGTTGTAGATACTGGCACACCCAGAAATGGGTAATATGCCGTGATGATATATTTATATCATCATTATTTAATCATCTAGAATTAATTATTTTATTTATTAAATGAGATGGATTTCACAATTTTATAAAAAAATTGACATTTTTTTAATGATCCCACAGTAATGCGCATTATTCTAATATATTTTACGGGACCATACTTCATTTCACGTAAGAAAATAGCCTTGGTTTAGATATCACCTGTCATTTGTCAGTTATCAAATAAAATCTACAGAATAAAATAATGTTTAACCATGTTTTGTTGTAATTTGTAATATCAGGGCTTGTATATTTTTGCAAATAAAAATATTTAATTATTGAAAAAGTTTAGTTTAACGAATTTAAATTATTTATTTAATACATGTACAAACGTTCGGCTCTCAAGTGACATGAAGTATAGTTGAAAAATACTTTCCGGACTGGGTGCGGTAATAGTTATTTACTTATCAAGGCAGGGAAGTTCGTCTTTTCATGATAATAACCATAATGAATCATGAAAAGGAACTTCTCTGACGAGATAAGTATTAAAATTTTTCTGAAATCGTATAAGAATTCAAAATAACTGAATAGTACATGTAACCTATTTTCATTTAACAAGTAAATCGCATTGAAAACTTAAGGAACTCTATTTAAAATTGTACAAGAATTTGAAACAACTATATACTGGACATCATTTATTTTAATTTTACATATTTAACAATGATTACAATGTAAAATGTGTTTGTGAAAATACATATGACATTATTTATATTTTCAGCCAATCGGACAGGAAAGTTCGAGACGTAATTTTGGCAATGTTTGCATACGACCTCTACACTAATTTTGTTCTTCCTATGCCAGTAGCAAGCCCTGAAGAATTTTGTCTCAAACAATCAGTAGATTTGATGCCTGAAATTGCTTCTTCCTTTTATTTAAAATCATTCACTCCAAATGATATTGAAGAAGATCAAAAGCGAATTGAAAATATTTTTGACAGTATGAAAGAAAAACTTGCAAACTTGATTGAAACTTCAGATTGGGCTGATGCTCCAACACAAAATGCAATGAAAATGAAAGTAAATAATATGACATTAGCAACGTGGAAAGGATCACTAGTTTGGAAGAATGATATACTTTTAGATAAGAGAATGGAAACTGTGAATGAGACTTACGACAAATATTCTGATTTTAAAGTGGAGTTAAATAGAAGGAAACAACAAATGACTTTCAATATGTGGAACACTTTTTGTTATACCGACGAAAATATGTAAGTTTTTTCTTATTATGTCATCATGTCTCTTTTCTCTCTCTATCGTGGATGGAGTATAATAAATAAAATATTTTTAGATGGTGGTATTTCTCAAAACCATATGATACACAACCAGCCATTATTTATGCTTCTGATCTAGTTGGTAAGTAAAAATAAGACAAAACAATCTTTTATCTAATTCCATTTTAAAAAGTTGTATTTTACCTAACCTTTTGATGTTATGTCACTGTTTACCAAATTGATACGAAATGAGTATTGTAAAAAAAAATGTATACTAGCTTTTTATAACAACTTTTTGATTATCACTTCGTTGCTAAATGAAAAGTGCTTAAAATGTCAGTTTAATGGGTAAAAGTGATAGTTTAATGCGTAAAATGTTAGTATTATGGTCTACTTTTTAATTCTAAAAAATTCAAAATATTGATATTTGAGATTAAATGATCTGTTTTAAAATGCTATTATAAAAAATCTTGTATGTAATACATTGCGAATTGAGTGTTTTAGGCACTTGACGTGTTGTACCACTCGCTTACCTTCATGCATATAAATTTCATGTCGCGTGCCTAAAACACTATCATTTCGCAACTTATTACATAAATAGCTTTGCGTAACTGAATTATGTAAAGAAAATTACGCAACTGACAGCTAATAAAAACGAAACAAGAATATATTAATAATATCTTTAATATCAATTTATGAATTATTGACTTACACCCAATTCGTCTACATCAGAAGGAAGATCTATATCGGTTTCAGAAAACATTCAAAATTTATTTTCAATGATGATATGCATGCACTGACATAAGCATTAAATTATAATATATTATTCAATGAGTATGTAAACTTGGCTATTACTCAAGTGGATGAAGGACTCAATAAGATGGCGAATAACATTTTGTGGTTATTTCCTTCCTTCCTCTTTCAACTGCATTCCACATTTCTTCCAGCGTTTGCACGCCTCACTGCTCTTCGTAAGATATCCATCAGATTTTCAGTTGGTGACAAATCTGGAGAACGAGCAGGTCATGGAAATACATATTCTGTGCTCATTAAAGAATGTCAGAAATTTTCTCGCAACATGTAGTCTTGCGTTGCCTTGCTGAAATATGGCTGACGGATTGAGTCCGGCACTATAATTTCACTAATGTAGCGGTCAGCGGTGACCGCCTAGAGTACCGGGAATGCGTATTAAATGAGATTTTCAGTTATAAGATAATGCACCCCAGACTATAATGAGTTGTTTAGCGCCGTATGACGCACACGAATGCAAGCCACATTCCTTTTTTCACCCCTATGTCCTCTAACAAGTCTCAGAGAATCATTTCGGTATAAACAAAATTGCGATTCTCCAGAAAAGATATTATTAAGCCATTCATGATTCCAAAGTAGTCTTGTCTATTTTAAGCTAGTCTATAATAAATAATAATATTATATAAATATTTTACAAAAAAATGTTTTTACCAATTTGTTGTCCAACTTTTGAAATTAATTTACAATTTTATTTTTAGTCATACCAGCAGGAATGCTATTCACAAAGTCAATTCATCTACCACGTTATTTATCGTTGGTAAAACTTGGCTTCAGTTTAGGAAAAGCAATAGGACATCATTTTGATCATATTGGGTCAAAATATAACATCAGTTTACAGAACAGTGCACTTGCTTCTTATAATGAATCTGAGAAGTGTACAGATTATTACTATAAACAAGAAGAAACTATAATGGATTATGATGGAAAAAGTATTAAATTTAAAGTAAATATGATTATTTTAATATTATGTCAAGATGCATTATAACTATTTTAATTTATTGTAGGTAGCAGACGAATTTATTGGACTTTCGATAATTGAAAGATTTGTAGTGCAAATTTCATTGAATTTAATAACTAGTTTGTTGAATGAAGAGAAGAAGGATTATGAAATATCTTACTTTTCGAATTCTGACTTCGCTGACATTTTTAAGCCAGAGAAATTATTTTTCATTGCTCTTGGTCAAGGTAAGTCTCTATTTATCATATCTTTCAGTATTTCATAAAAATTTAATAAATTGTTTGTTTTTTAAAAAGAACATGATTTTAAACTTAAACTCTATTATTTATTTTATTTACTCTCGTAAATGTTGTGTTTCAGTTTTGTTGTTTTTGCTGTATATGTACATGATTACTTGCAGAACACTGTACGAAACCAAATTTGGACGATTTCTTCCTGGCTCTGTTTGAAAGTGAACATCTACCACCAGCATTGCTTTTGAATAAAGCGTTGATACACTCTAAAGAATTTAGCAAAACCTTTAGTTGTAGAGAAGGATCCGGGCTGCTAAAGGAAGTAACTTGCCCTGCCTTTCCCGAATTACAAAAGGATGATTCATTTTATGAAAATTATGACATATAATTTTCATTTAATTATATTTATATATGTACATTCATATATGGGTAACAATAATTATGACGCTTGTGGTGTCAATATTTTGTATTCTTTATAATATTAGTTTAATTTTTATTTTCTACTCTTATATCTAATCTAAATGTTGTGACAATTAAATTAATTTTTAAATAAATTATATATTATAAATCTTAAGTATTTTATTTACCATACGTTATCTGAAATAGGCGCTGCCAGGAATTCTTCCAGCGGTAGGCAAAAATAATTTATATATATATATATATATATATATATATTCTTACCAATCTTACTCATAAAAAATATATACACTAATTTCTAAAAAATAAAATTATTGAAACATCAATAAAAAATATTAACTTTTGTTAATTTCAGCAAAACTATTACTTTGTCGCAATTTTTTTACTACTATACTAAAAAGAGAGGATAGACAATATTCAGTCATCGTTGATTAGGTTTTTACTCTTGTTTTAGTGTCGTTGAAAGTTGTTATTATTTATTGTAATCAGTGCTTTTTTTTGTAGAAAAAAGGTGCTGGAACGTACATTTTATTAGTGGGCAAAATGTTGGTGGGGCAGGGTACCATGAAAAAAAAGGCGCCGCAGACGAATTTTTTTTTTATTCATGGTCAAATGCCTTATAATTGAAAGTTAATTTTTTTCAAGGGATGTGAAGCAGCATGTTTTTACCCTTTCATGTACAAAAATAAATAAAAAAATAATTTTGTGTTTTTTATTGAAAAAAAAATATATGCTGACATTAATTTATGACACTAATAAAAAATTATAATAATTTCCACCTGCACAGCTTGTGTGTAAACATTTAACAGAGCATATATTTTTGTCATTTATTATTATGCGCATATGTATAAACCAGGAGTCGAAGCTTAGGCGATGTGCTGTCGAATTACTAGATTAAAAACATCGCTTAGAAGTGAAATACTGTTTATATTTATACTGTGCTTCAGATGTGTGAATATTTCATTGGCGTAATTTTTATATCCACAACTTAATAAAATTATCAAAATAAATAAAATAGTAAATAATTTTCAAAAAACCCCGTCGAAAAAAGGTACCGGAACGCCGTTCCGGTGCGTTACATTACAAAAAAAGCCCTGATTGTAATCAGATTTTAGCATTGTTATGATCAATTATAATCATTGTAAACCTTAAAAATACTAATCGTTATATATGTATTTAATATTTTATAAATTCAGAAAGATATTTTAATAGGAATCTGAACCGAAACATATTTATGGTTTGGTTCAGGAAATAAACGTCGTACAATACAATAGCGAACTCTAGGAGAAACATTGTTTAATAAATAATGGCCGAAAGATTGATTCGGACGCTGAAATCTTATGAAACATGAAACATGGCAGGTGTTTTCTAATACTTTCTTAAAATTATAACGTCCATCGGTTTTGGTTCGGGTTCAAATTTCGGTCCAGAGCACAAATACAAAAAGAAGGTAATATTTATTACTTTTAAAATTATATTATTAATTTAATTTGAATTTACAACTTTTAATTAAATGTATATTTAGCAGATCTGAACCGAATCTGAATTTAAAACGGATTCGGTTTAGGTTAATTGCACTTGACAAATAAAGGTTTGGTTAGGGTATATGTACATGAAAAATTTGTACTACCTTTTCTAAAAAGTAATGACTAATTGCTGCTTTTGAAATATGTAAATCACCTTTATTTCCAATAAATTTCAGTCGTCACCTCACGGGCACTCATATCTGGTGTGGAGAGTGCACCACAGGGGTCACTTTTGTGCCATTTAAAATTGGAAATTTTTGGCGCCTGTCGGAATCGAACCCGGTTCCCCGGGTTCGCGACCAGACACTTAGGCACGCGGCCACGGGACCCCATAATAAAGATAAGACAATTATTATTAACCCTACTCGAGAAATCATGATACAGGATGTTATTTTCTTGTGTTTATTTAGTTTTACTATTAAAATAAAATACATGAGAAATTTGAGATCAAAAAAATATCTTAGCGTATTGATTAATCCAAAACAAATGAGTTTCGTGAGGGGCAGCTGTCAAAAATAAATTTCATACATAATTTACTCAATGATGGAGCCATGGAAAAATTTATGGTTTAATTTTATGAATGAATTGTATCAAAATCATATATTTATTCTGTAGTAAAGGAAAGAAAAATTGTTTATAAAATTATATGAAAATATTGTAATTATTTAAATTTTTAAACAAGCCCGGGTATTTGCACTTTGGCGGATTAAATATTTTATCATAATTCTATTTACGGTTGTAAGATGGCAGCGCTAACCAGTTTTCGATTGTTTTGTAAACTATCCAACAATGTATAGTCTTATTTCATTAATTAGAAACTTTGAGTGAACGAACCGTAGGCGAATTCGTCAAAACCTATGACTTGCACACAATTTTTTTACGTCTGCAATAAAAGTGTGAAAAATGTGCCACAGCGTTTCATTTTTTCACTCGTTTTGGTTAAAAACCTTTATTGTATTAAAAAAGACATACTTTATAAACCCATTTCAATAAAAAAATGTACTTTTTTTAACGGATGTAAAATAAAACAGAATTTGTTAATTCTCGAGCGATTCATCGTATTTATTTCACGAATATCAATTATTTTTCTTCTCTACTTTTTTCATACATATCATTACCATGAGTTAATTTATGAAATCTGCAAGTCATAATTAATTCAAGATAGTATACAATTTTTAATAAGATTTTGTTTGGTATTACAATTTAATTTGAATTATTTCTTTTTACATATACATATTTATCTTCACCTAAAAATTTTGTATGAAAAAAGCGCTCTATTTTTTAAATTATTTAAACATTTTCTGAAAAATATATCAAAAGTTTATCCATATTATCAAATTTCAACTATCTTTTTTTATAGATTTTATGAATTAGTTTGAAAATACCTAAGTATTATTATAATTTATCTTAATAAATTTCGTTTTTATATGTTTTGTTACTTAAAATTAGAATTTGCGCCTCAAAAAATATGCATCGTATTTCTGTAAGGAAATAGTTATTTTCGTAACAAGTTATGAAAAATACCAAATATCATGCGAGTGTAAATTGACGCACGACGCGTAGCGGAGTGCAAGTCAATACACACGAGCTAAGATATTTGAATTTCATACAAGTTATGAACATTATTTTTTAGACGAGCATAAATAAATTTTACTTTTTTTAAAAAACTGAAATTTAGGTTCAAACGTACAGACAGCTGACAAATGAATAATTTATACATATAGCTTGAAAATAATGACAGAGTAACCTAGCAACCGTGTCAACTATTACGATATGAAATATATCGTAACACTAATGTCATAAGTTCAATTTTCAGTGTTAGGATACTATGTTGATATGTCATACTTATCACAATGGTCGTCTAAAAATTATATACCAAAATTCTGAAATAAATGTGACACATAAATGATAAAATTTAATCAAAAATATGCGATTTAGTTTAATTTTTATAAGAGAGAACAATTATTTTTATCTTTATAACAAGGAAAATTATTTTTTTAGCCACAGTTTATTATAAAATATTTTGCGGTAGTCTCAACATCCGGTCTTAGTATCCTTCTTCTTTGGAGATTAGGATAAAACGTGAAAAATAAAATTTTAACGATGCGAAAGTCAGTTTTGCACCAACAATGCCGAAGGGTGCTTACAAAGTTAGCGACAATTATGTCGGTCCCAGCAAAGATGGGTCGTTTCGATCTTGTCTTTGTGCAATGCTTATATTTGCCGCTATTGCAAATCTTGTGAAAACTTCGGGCTTCAAAAAGGAGGAGGTACGTAAGAAATTTAATTCTTAGTTTGGTTTTTAATTTGAAAAAAAAATGTTAAAAGTTAATAAATTTATTTCTAATAATATAAATAATTTAAAGAATATTAATGTAAATTTTTGTGCAAAATTTCAATATATGTATAAAAAAATAACATTTTAATTTTTATATTACAAAATGGAAGAACGTAACAACAACAGAAAAACCGAAAGCTGTATTACTAGGCCAAGAAACAACAAATCAACAGAAAAATCCAACAACAAGCGAAAAACCCACAGATAAACCGAAAGAACAACTCACATCTGGAACAACAGTAAAAAACACAGTAACAGATTCACGAGAAGACGAATTAACAACAGGAATAGTACAACCAACACGAGCAACAATAACAAAAACATCAACCATTACTAAAACAGAACAACCCGAAGAGCCTACAACAACCGTTCTTGATGTCCAAGAAACAACAACACCTGCCCCTATTGAATCAACAACAAAAGCTACTTCTCGGCCTGTCATGTACGAAACTGCGGATGTTGATGACCGGATGAGCACCTCAAACCCAGACTATCACCGTAATCAGTGCGACTCGGTGTGCATGAAGTCTGTCCGCCGCATTCTTACCCGAATGAACCATTTAGTAGACCCATGCGAAGACTTTTACGACTATGCGTGCGGAGGTGATTGCAGTGATAACACCCTGGAAGACCACTGGAGGAAAATTGCAGCAGAAGTGGAGAAAATCAATGTAAAGAGTCCAAAAGCTCAAAAAACGTTTAAAAATTTCTATGATAAATGTGTCGATTTTCAACTGAGTTATGATTATGAAGAACGTGTTTACGAAGGTAAGAGTTTTTTTTTAAATATGCGAGTCCAAACTCATAGTAATTCGACCGGTTTAAATTTTCAACAAATTATAAAATCTAGACAATTCGGCTATTTTAAATATAGATTTGAAACTTAAAATCTCTGTTGTGGTCAGCGCAAGACTTCTCGCCATTTCTATATTAGGCTATACATATAAGTACATATTTGTATTTCTGGTACACTCAAAAAAATCTAATTACATCTATTATTAATATATTTTTAATTCATTCTATAAAAAGTTACCTACTACTCTTCTAAATGTTCGAGATTCTTCAAATACGTTGACGAGATTGGCGGTAGTTCTGATGCGTATATAATATAATATATGTATCTGTAATTTTAAATATTTAATTAATAATAAAATAAGAAATATTAAATGTACTTCCCAGAAAAACTCTTTAGTATTATAATGTATTTGGATTTTTGACATTGACATTTTTTTGTCATTTACAAAATTTTAATTTTTCAACTGGTTTTCATGGAGTTATTCGGGCTGTGAGAATCATTACAACGGATTATTTTTATATCTATAATTTTCTATCTCTAAATCTACAGAAGGTGTAATAAAAATGTTCAATACATCGGATAGAGAATTTTATATTCTTTAATATTTGTAATAACATAAATTTTCAAAAAATAATATTTAAAAGATTTTTTTAAGAAACTACTACTTCCGGTTGTTCACTTGTTACCAAAACCTTTGCAACTCTTCCCATTAATGTCATTTAAGGAATACGTAGTTAAATAATTGGTCTTTTATTTCTAATTTGAGAAACCGTCTTCCCAACATTCAGACGCACCCACACACATTGTAAAAATGTTAAAATCTGATTCTAGTGAACTTAAAACGTGCTTATTCACTAAAATGTGGATATTCTATTTTTAACATGAATCCAATACCTCTCTTAGCGAGAGGTAAAAAAAAAACTGTGGGCCAAATGACTGGTGATAATAGTTCGACCGGTATTTTTAGGTATATTCAGTTTTTCTAAGTTTAAAATCTATAAACAAGTTGAAAGAAATTTCTCGCCTTTTGTGTAGGCTTCATATATATTTTTTGTTTGTGGAAAATGTAAACTGGCCGAAATAATATGGGTTTGGGCTCGACCATCTTAACGTGCTGATCCGAAATTTTTAAACCGCAGGTCGATATTTCTTCGTTCTCGAGATATTTATATTTAAAACTTTACCCATTTCTGGATTATGATCAAAAAATGGGTGGAGATGCGAGTCTGGTTATTTTGCCATTCATATTTGTTCAGTTTACACAGCTAAAAACTGAAATTCCAAATTACAAGGAGTGTAGCTTTAGACTTTTACTACTTTTGGCTCATTTTAGTTATTTTGCAATCATTGTTCAATAATTTTATAAAATTTTATACTTATGTAATTTTACCCGTAGAATCGAATGGCAAAATCGGCCGGCAATATATCTTCCCGTTTTTGGTAAAATAAATATGAACAGATATAAAATAGAATAAGGGATAAAAATGGTATATGAAATGTATACTATCAGTGGAATTTGATTTTACTTAAAATTACCTATAGATGATATTAAAATATTTGGTATATGGATTTTTTGTTTAGCAATGCAGCTCATATCAAGGGTGAACCAGTCGGTTAAAGCACAGGACAACGATAAAACGGCCTTGACGAATTTGCTGACGCGGCTTGTGCAGATCGACAGCTCACCTCTGTTCGATATTTCCGTGGATGTAGATAAAAACAGCCAGCGGTTCGTCTTCCAGGTAACCACAACTCACTTCACTTTCTTTTCAACTTTAAATCGATTTCACTTACCTTTTTCTGCTTTAATTTTATATAATTTACTCTCGAATTTACTATACATATACAACTCAGTTCTATATAAAAAGTTCTGTTTAAAAATAACACAGAAAGATTGACCACTATTCTACGCTTTCAAATGCTATAAAAATAGTGTTCACAAAAAAAAAAAAAAAATAACATGAGAATTTTACCGAATATAATCAAATTTATTATTATTTCTTATAAATACTCGCTCTATGTTTATAAGCTGCTGGATTTTGATAATGTAAAAAAATCCTGGAAATTTAATATAAAAATTCTAAAAAAAAACTAATGCAGCATAATAAAATAATAATAATTATTGGTAGATAAAGTATAAGTTGATAAGTTATGGTTAAAAACCAAAATTATTTACTTATCTAAGAAATTTCCTTAAACAACATAAAACCATAAAGTAGATAAAATGTATTTAAAATAACCATATCCCCTCGCATATCCCATATTTAAACTGATAAGAAGATTATACCTATATTTTTTTTTTTGCAGTTGAGCATTGGAAAACGTTTTTCAGCAATAATGAATAACTATGTTACTCAGAGAAAATGTTTGTTTCAAAGCAAAAAACATTTTGTGTTTTCTATATCATTATTTAATCATCTAGAATTAAATGAATTGTATAAGATTTATTCCAATTGCCAAAAGAATTATACATACAGTAATCATGTAATAGAGGATGCACTGGATAAGTTTTTCCTTGAGGAAGATTTTGAAGAATGGCCGGTAGATAATGTGGAAATTATAACAGAATACTTTAAGGTAATAATAAAAATTACACGGGTGATCATGCTATCTATCTTTATAAAATTTTTTAGACATTTTCACCGGCTGAAATAAGGAAAGATATTGCGACTAAAAATTTCCAATATATGAAGGTGGCAGAGTTAAATTATTATTATCGTATGATAGATTGGAAATTGCTATTACAAAAATTAGTTGGCCAAGAAATAAGTGAGGAGACTTTAGTTCAGGTTTATTTTCCTGATTTCTTTAAGAAAATGTTTAAACTTCTGGCTGATCTGTAAGTACTATTTACCTATATAAATAATATTTCTACTTCATTTTATATCTAAATACGGATAACGAAGAATAACACATTACGCATTAAGTTCGGAAAGTATCATTTTACCGTTTGGATTATTCCACATTTTCTGATTTATGTTTTATTTGAAAGAATAGGTTAAATCAGAGATATGATATTTCAATAGTTGCCTTTAATTTCAAATATTTAAATGCTGACGTCACACGGATACGGCCGATACAGCAGTGTAGCTCTACCGTTTTAGTTTGGAATAATTATAATTGTTTGGTATTTATTTTAATAAATGTTTCATTTACATCCTTTCTACTAAACTAGTACTTTTAAAGAAATACTCACTAATAATAATCTTCTCTTCTTTGACATAATTTTAGATCATATTGTCGTTTTGTGTTTACAACAACTGTGAAAACGGAAATCACGTGGAGCGTAAATGTGTGTGCGTGTGTGAGTGAAATGTCTTTGTGTGAGTAAGAAGATGTGACGTCTCAAATTTAGTCTGTGTTTACAACCGCGAAAGTTTATTGGTAGATTTATGAATGAAAAGTCGCATATTTCAAATTATTTTATATTATACTGGGTGTCTACTTTTATTTCCGAACATAGGAAATTAAATGTTAAAATTTTGATCTGGTGATATCTCTTTACCTATTAATTTTAGAACAAAAGTGTAAGGAAGAAAAATGTTCAGAATGAAAAACAGTATCAACGAGATCCAATATTGTTGTTCAATTGTTTCTTATGGACGAGTTAGAAGCAAAAGAAAATACGTCATTTAAGGCAATTATCAGAGTGCCATGGAAAAAAACAATAATTTATATTTCTTGTTTCTGGCATATCTGACAGATTTGACATTTCTTTTTAATTTATTCTTATTAGAATTAGTGATTATTATTTTTTTCTTCTAGATTAACACTTCCCATTATTCTAGTAATAATAATATAACAAGATATGTCAAGTCTGTCAGATATACCAGAGACAAGAAATATAAATTATTGTTTTCTTTTTCATGGCACTCTGATAATTGCCTTAAATCGAGTATTTTCTTTTGCTTCTAACTTATACATAAAAACAATTGAACAACAAACCTGGTACTCAATCAATGCAGTTTTTTATTCTAAACATTTATCTTCATTAGACTTTTGTTCTAAAATTAATAGGTAAGGAGATACCGCCGAATCAAAATTTTAACATTGAATTTCCTATGTTCAGAAATAAAAGTAGACACCCGGTATATTTATTAAATGAGATGGATTTCACGATTTTATAAATAACATTGACAACTTTTTTTTTATATACCCCTACCGTAATGCGCATTATTCTAAGACATTTTACAGGACTATACTTCATTTCACGTAAGAAAATAGCGTTGGTTTAGATAGGGATATAAATTCTGCTTTTGATTGGTCAGAATTCAGAATTAAAAGAAAATGTGTACTGCACATCATTTATTTTAAATTTGTAATTGTATTTCATATTAAAACGTAAAATTTGTTTGTGAAAATAAATATGACAACGTCGCATTTCACTTCCCTGCCTAGGCAGGGAAATTCAATTTCCTTGCCGATTTTGCGGCAGGGAAGTAGTAGATTACATGACGATTTCAGGAAAAATATTATTTTTCATGATGATTATATATTTTCAGCCAATCGGACAGAAAAGTTCGAGACGTAATTTTGGGAATGTTTGCATACGACCTCTACACTAATTTTGTTCTTCCTATGCCAGTAGCAAGCCCCGAAGAATTTTGTCTCAAACAATCAGTAGATTTGATGCCTGAAATTGCTTCTTCCTTTTATTTAAAATCATTCACTCCAAATGATATTGAAGAAGATCAAAAGCGAATTGAAAATATTTTTGACAGTATGAAAGAAAAACTTGCAAACTTGATTGAAACTTCAGATTGGGCTGATGCTCCAACACAAAATGCAATGAAAATGAAAGTAAATAATATGACATTAGCAACGTGGAAAGGATCACTTGTTTGGAAGAATGATATACTTTTAGATAAGAGAATGGAAACTGTGAATGAGACTTACAACAAATATTCTGATTTTAAAGTGGAGTTAAATAGAAGGAAACAACAAATGACTTTCAATATGTGGAACACTTTTTGTTATACCGACGAAAACATGTAAGTTTTTTCTTATTATAAGTCAGCATGTCTCTATTCTCTCGTTATCGTAAATGGAGTACAATAAATAAAATATTTTTAGATGGTGGTATTTTTCGAAACCATATGATACACAACCAGCCATTATTTATGCTTCTGATCTAGTTGGTAAGTAAAAATAAGACAAAACAATCTTTTATCTATTTCCTTTTAAAAAAGTTGAATTTTACCTAACCTTCTTACGTTATGAAATGCCACTTTTTTCCAAAACGATACGAAATGAGTATTGTAATAGCTATTTCTGTAATAAGTTGCGAAATGATAGTGTTTTAGGCATGCGACGTGAAATTTGTACGCACGAGCGTAAGCGATTATATTATAATAGCGTTTTAAAACAGATCATTTATTCTCAAAAATCAACATTTTAAATTTTTCAAAATTAAAAAAGTAGGCAAACGTCAGGTTCATCTATTCGTTACTAAATGAAATACTTTTAAGCACTAGAGCTTAAAAGTATTTCATTCACGGCCGAATTCACCATCCCTGAATCAAATTTGATTCTCTCATCAACAAAATTTGACACTGTTGCTTTGTTAAAACTGTTGATCTCCAAGGTAACCCAGAACTTGATTCACAGATCAGTGTTGATCAGAGAATCAAGACTTGATTCACGGTTGGTGAATTTGGTGGTTAGTAACGAAAATGACAAAAAAAAAAACGCTAGTATAAAATTATTGACTTACACCCAATTCTTATACATCAGAAGGAAGATCTATATCGGTTTCAGAAGACATTCAGAAATCATTTTCAATGATATGCATGCACTGACATAAGCATTAAATTATAGTATATTATTCAATGAGCATGTAATGTTGGCTATTACTCAAGTGAATGAAGTTTGCAACGCGAGTCGAAAGACTCAATAAGATGACGAATAACATTTTGCGGTATTTCCTTCCTTCCACTTTCAACTGCAGCCCTCATTACTTCCAGCGTTTGCACACCTCACTGCTCTTCCTAAGATATCCTCCAGATTTTCAGTTGGTAATAAATCTGGAGAACGAGCAGGTCATGAAAGTACATATTCTGTGGTCATTAAAGAATGTTAGAACTTTTTTCGCAACATGTAGTCTTGCGTTGCCTTGCCGAAATACGGCGGACGGATTGAGTTTCATTTGGGGATCAACTTCCGGTACTATAATTTCACTAATGTAGCGGTCAGCGGTGACCGCCTAGAGTACCGGCAATGCGTATTAAGCGAGATTTTCAGTTATAAGATATTGCATCCCCGACCAGAATGCCTTGTGTAGGCGCCGTATGACGCACACGAATGCAAGCCACTTTCCTTTTTTCACCCCTGTGTTCCCTAACGTGTCCGAGAATTATTTTGGTATAAACAAAATTGCGATTCATCAGAAAAGATATTATTAAGCCATTCATGATTCCAAAGTCGTCTATTTTAAGCTAGCCTACAATAAATAAATAATATTATATAAATATTTTACAAAAAAATGTTTTTACAAGTTTGTAGTCCAACTTTTGAAATTAATTTACCATTTTATTTGTAGTCATACCAGCAGGAATGCTATTCACAAAGTCAATTCATCTACCACGTTATTTGTCGTTGGTAAAACTTGGCTTCAGTTTAGGAAAAGCAATAGGACATCATTTTGATTATATTGGGTCAAAATATAACATCAGTTTACAGAAAAGTGCACTTGCTTCTTATAAAGAATCTGAGAAATGTACAGAATATTACTATAAATACGAAGAAACTATAATGGATTATTATGGAAAAAGGATTACATTTAAAGTAAATATGATTATTTTAATATTATCTCAAGATGCATTATAACTATTTTAATTTATTATAGGTAGCAGACGAATTTATTGGACTTTCGATAATTGAAAGATTTGTAGTGCAAATTTCATTGAATTTAATAACTATTTTGTTGAATGAAGAGAAGTATTATGAAATATCTTACACTTCGAAGTCTGAGTTCGAGGACATTTTTAAGCCAGAGAAATTATTTTTCATTGCTCTTGGTCAAGGTAAGTCTCTATTTATTATTATATCATTCAGTATTTCATAAAATTTTAATAAATGGGAGATTTCAAAGTTTTTTTTTCATTTTCTAATATATTAACGCGTGTGACGTCATCTACACCAAGAAAATATCAACAATGCAAACATGGAGGAGGTGAGACACGCCCCCGGCTGGCGCCATTAGCCAGTAGCATTTGCCAGTGTCCAGTACGTCACAAACATGCCTGTTATTGAATTTTAAGCGCTCGATTTAAATGCATTATAATTTCATTTTGATATTAGGGTTATAAAAATAAGAAAATTAACTATTATATTCACCTTATTATTAATTATACATGATGAACAATGATATCCAAGAAGTATTTTTTAAAAGCCGTAGACTTTGAAACCCCTTTTGTTTATTTTGAAAGAACTTGATTTTAACTTAAACTCTATTATTTATTTAGAGTAGAAGGGTCGTAAATATTGTGTTTCAGTTTTTGTTGTTTTTACTGTACATATGCATGATTTACTTGCAGAACACTGTACGAAACAAAATTTGGACGATTTCTTCCTGGCTCTGTTTGAAAGTGAACATCTACCACCAGCATTGCTTCTGAATAAAGCGTTGATAAACTCTAAAGAATTTAGGAAAACCTTTAGTTGTAGAGAAGGATCCGTGCTTCATAGGATAATAACCTGTCCTGCTTTTCCCGAATTAGAAAAGGATGATTCATTTTATGAAGATTATTACAAATAATTTTCATTTCATTATATTTATATATGTACATTCATATATATATGGGTAATAATCATTATGACGCTTGTGGTGTCAATATTTTGTATTCTTTATAATATTAGTTTAATTGTTATTTTCTACTCTTATACCTAATCTAAATGTTGTGACAATTAAATTAATTTTTAAATGAATTATATATTTTAAATCGTATTTTATTTACCATATAGTATCTGAAATAGGCGCTGCCAGGAATTCTTCCAGCGGTAGGCAAAAATAATATACATATTCTTATCAATCTTACTCATAAAAAATATATACACTAATTTCTAAAAAATAAAAATAGTGAAACAGCATCAATAAAAAATATAAACTTTTGTTAATTTCAGCAAAACTATTACTTTGTCGTAATTTCTTTATGCATCCTAAAAAGAATATAGACATATAGAGGATAGATAATATTGTCATCGTTGATTAGGTTTTTACTCTTGTTTTAGTGTCATTGAACATTGTAATTATTTATTGTAATAAGATTTTAGCATTGTTACGATCAATTATAAACATTGTTGTATTCTTTAAAAATACTAATCGTTATATATTTAATATTTCATAAATTCAGAAAGATATTTTATTAGGAATCTGAACCAAACCATATTTATGGTTTGGTTCAGGAAATAAACGTCGGTTCAAGAAAATTGTAACGTACAATAGCGAACTCTAGGAGAAACATTGTTTAATAAATGATGGGCGAAATATTGATTCGGACGCTGAAATCTTGTGAAACATGGCGAGTGTTTTCTAATACTTTATTAAAATTATAACGGTCCATCGGTTTTGGTTCGGGTTCAAATTTCGGTCCAGAGCACAAATACGAAACGAAGGTAGTATTTATTACTTTTAAAATTATATTATTAATTTAATTTCAATTTACAACTTTTAATTAAATGTATATTTAGCAGATCTGAACCGAATCTGAATTTAAAACGGTTTAAATTCGGTTCATGTTAATTGCCCTTGACAAATAAAGGTTTGGTTAGGGTTTATGTTCATGAAAAATTCGGATTAATTCGGGTTTTCGTTCAGTTTCAGGTAATGATTTTATTATAATTGAAAATATAACAATATTAAGAATTATTTTACTTTATGAAATTCCATCATATTATTATTTGTAGAACTGTCACTTCTCGTTTTTATGTGAATTAAAAAGTAGAAAAAGTGACCAATTTCGTTTAAAATCCTTTCCAAATAAAAGTGATCCTTTAATTTATAGTCAATAAATTTTATTCCTACATCAGAGATAAAACCCAAAACAAACAAACCATTTACTGCAATTTTGCAATGTCACATCTCGCTTCAAAGTTCAAAAAAGAATACACGGGGTTCATAAAATATCTTAGATGAAAAACGACAGATCTAGTCGCACATTTTCCAGGAAAACACTGGAAGATATGTCCCCGTTGCCATCATTCTATATAGAACAGTATAAAGTAATAATTTCTAGAGCACGTCACTTTTAAGTCCGTATCACTTCCATACATCTTGGAATTTAAATCACAAGAACCCCGCTTCATGAATAATTTATCACTTTGCGGGCATTCCTGTATATATAGATATCTCATCTTGAGAATGGGAGCTGAGGTCTTGGTACTCAGCAAAGGCGAGAATGATGTGTTATTAATTAAGCTGGTTTATATAAACGCTGTTTACAGGACTATTAATCACTTTAGGCTAGCATCGGATCCTGAGATTGTAGGGGAACCAAGTTCAGGGATGTCTGGTTTACGGGCATGTTAGGAATTTGCTTTCGTGGTTTCAATGCGTCAATGACTTGCGGTTTTCAAATTGATAAAAATTAACACTTTTAGATAAATTAGATAAATCATATTTTTTTTCTATTTTATTTATATTGCGTCTTACATTTGAAAGATCAATGAATTACAATGCAGTAGACTCTTTATAATCCGGCCTGTTCGGTTGTTCGGCATTTTCAGGCAGACAGAGACTTCAAGTGCAAGCGTTCAGAATGTAATTTCAAATTAAGAAACAGACCATAATTGACATTTTTTTACTCTAATGGAATAATACACTTCTCAACTATTTTTACTAAATAGTTTTTTTTAATACCTATGTATTTCCGAAATGTCCGAATACATTATGTAATTTTATTTTAATAAAGTTTTGAAATGTATAATATGCTATGTTCATATTTGAAGTTCACTTTATATTCTTGCTTTATTAATCGTTTTCCAATAAAAATACAATATACCTACAAAACTTTGCTATTTAATTATTTTTTTTCGATAACCTACCAGTAATCCGCCGATTTCGCTAAACCGCCAAAATCTGGATTTTTTCATTTTTGCTGGGTTTAACAATCGGCGCTATTTTGTAAAAAAGTGGTTAATTTTTAACAACTAGTTAAAACTTTTATCCAATAGGTATAGATTTGACTACTAAAAAATCAAATATTATTATATCTTGTTTCACCTTAAAATAAGGTGGAATATGTCAAATGTATTTATTTTATAACATAACTTATAAACACAATAATATCTTTAGTAATACAACTGAAGTATACGAATCACAAAATTACCTGTTGTCAAATTATTAGTTTGACAAGAAAACTTTCTGCATTGCATTTCGTGCAAAGCTTTATTCTTAAAGTGAAATAGGGTATAGATAAAAATTGTATTGCAGGTTGAGGTTAGTTTGTTCAAAATTTTTATAATTTTGAGAGACTGTCAGTTGTTTCATAAAAAGTTTATTGGTTTGTTTAGTGGTGTTGCATATATTTTTGTACGTTATTAGTGAAATATTTATCAAAAGAAAGTAATTTAAAAGGTAACTATATAAACAAGTTAATTTATTTTTTGTGTGTGTGCAAATCACGAAGTAAAATATAGACGCGAAAATGTTTAAATAATAAACAAAAAGTAGGTTGTTGGTTGTTGTTTCATTCCATTTTATCCACTTTTTTATTGAAATATGTGACGAATGATGTTTTATTTAAAATTGTCGAATTGCTACGCCAATTTTTATAATTATGCATGCAAGTATACAGTAGTACTAATTACTAATTTCTAATTAAGATATTTTTAATGAAATCTTAAAATAAGTAAATATATTATTTATATAATACATTCTACTCATTTTTGGGTGTTGCAGTCAACTTTAATCATATTTTGTTAATAGATATTAGGTTAGGTACTAATTAAATTATATTAATATCAACATTGACAATGAATATTTGTTATCATAATCTGATCTACGAGCCATAAAAGTAAAATTTGTGTCATTTTTTATAAATATATGTAACATAACAGTGTGAATATCGCGAAATGTAATATTACTAATATTAGGACCTTTGCGTGTTTCACAGGCTTGTGCTGGAATGAGGCTGCTGACTGGCAAGTTAATCTGTAGCTTCCGAACACTTGTCGACTCAATAAAACCAAAGCTACCCCAGTGCAAGGTTTGGAGGGAATGTAAGCATTAGAAGCCGTGCAGGAGCGATGCAAAAGAAGCAGGAAAGTGTCTCCAGTCTATTGAAACTTCATTATGAGGTAGGAATTATTTACTTGTGTATTTCTATAAACATTCTTATAACTACGGAGTGGGTTGTATACCTACATATTCCAAGGAACTTTTGCTATGGGGTTTGTACTAAATACATAGATCAGATTTTTTTTTACAAATGAAACATTGAGTATGTAAAAGATATATAAATATTTTAGATTTATATTGTAGATTGTACGTAGTCAGGTCATAAGTTCTGTCCCAAGATTAAAGTAAGACTAGATAAAACAAATGAGATCAAGACACAAAATTTTATTAGAATATGGAACTCATATCCTATGAACATGTCAAACTACATTTTACTCGAAATGACCTTCACGTGCTTGTACACAGGCTTTTAATCTTCGAGGCCAATCATCTGTGGCAGTACGTACCGTATTCATATCAATATTGGTCACTGCTTTTACCAAAGACGCCTTTAAGTGTTCCAAATTTCTGTGGCTTGAAGAACAGACTTTTTCCTCTAAATAAGACCAGATTTTATAGTCCAAAGGATTTATGTCTGGACTTGATGAGGGCCAATCGTAATGTCTAATAAAGTCGATATTTTGGCGATAAAACCATTCTTGCGAAGACTTTGCTTTGTGAGCTGGCGCTGGGTCCTGTTAAAAACCCAGTGCTCATTTTTAAACATAGTGATACTCAGAGACTTTACAATTCCCTCTAAAATGTCTTCTTGATAAACTTTAGCTCCAGTTTTGACGCTTTTCTGACAAAAATGAACTTGTGTGGCTCCCAGATATGAAACACCCAACCAAACCATCATAGATGCCGGGTGATGACCTCGTTGAACAACAGGAACCTTTTCAGCAGCTTCACAACTGCTATGAGCATACACTCTATCATTTTGCTTATTTAAATGTTCTTCGATTGTAAAAATGTTCTCATCTGTGAAAAGAATTTCTCGATGATTGTTATCTGCGTATCAATGAAGAAGCAAGTTTGCTCTCTTGCCTAATTTTTTTAAACGTGACGTAAGAAGATGGCCCTTTTTTCTACGGTAAGCATGAAGTTTGAGGTCCTCATTAATAACTCGCTTCAAGGATTCTCTTGACAAATGCATCTGCAAAGCCATAAATTTCTGTCTTCGTCTAGGATTTCGGCGAATACGAACTTCAACAGCTTTTATTACTGGTGGTGTTCGAATAATGCGCCGAGGTTGACCAGAGCGTGGTTTGTCAGCAACAGAAGAGACGATAAACAAATTTCTGTGATTTCTAAATTTTTTAATAATTTAAAAATCGTTGTTGCTGAATGCCCACACCTGTGCAAAGCAATTACGGCAACACGAACTTCTTTTTTACTCCACACCATTATTATTTAACAACTTATCAAAGAACTGTTGACACTTTTGTATTCAACACTGACAACATTAAATGACATATCTTCATTTTTGTTTTCAACGGTTACTTAGATCGCATAAAAACACAAAAGTTTGGGACAGAACTTATGACTTGACTACGTAGAAACTACCCGTATATCAGTTATCTTGATGTTATCAGATATCATACAGGACTTTTCATTTTGAATATGTGTTTAACCTTTTATTAATTAAGTAAAGCATCATTTAATTTATCTAAATGAGATTGACACAATCTGAATTTCCATACTGAAAACTGAGCAAACACCCTGCCTTCATGTATCGGATATTAATATCAACAACTTTCTTTATATTTGACAAACATTGATTAGCATTTCCCTTTTAATTTACATTTTATGATATGCATGTAAAACCCGTGCAAACACATTAAAATGCAGAGTCTTTCTGCATTAGTATATGCACTAACCGCGAGGGCGCGACTACTGTTCGAACAATGTCAATTTATGCATATTAATGAGCGGTCTACTGTACAAGAATCAAGGGGTGTATAAACGGGGATGCTACGGCAACCCCTTTATATAACCAGATGTACTTAACACTCTTACGACAGCCCATAAACTGGACAACACAAAGTATGGTAGATAAGAAACATAACCCTTCCAGTTTTTTTAAAAATAAAAACCTTAAAATTTTTGATCACACACTGTTATATTACACAATAAATCTACAGGAAACTGTAAGAAATATTACTGGTATACATATACATTATATATTCAATCAAGTAGCCGAAACCGGTCACCTAATTGCGTAACAGAATAATGTGATAGTGTGCAGTTTTATTTTTTAAAAATCTGTTGTGGCCTGCATAAGACCTTCCGTTAATTTCATGTATTTTGTACAAATCCCATACCAAAAGTTCATTGGAAAAGATTCTTTATATCCAGTAAAATTGTAACACGAACATAATACAATATTTTACAAATTCCATACAGAAAGTTCCTTGGAAAATATTCTATAAATCCACATTATCACATGAATATACATTATGTATACTCATTACTCTAAAAATGTGTATACTTACGTAACATTCTCTTTGCAATCAAATAATATTACTATCAAGTTTATTTCTCTATCCATTTTTGAATTATTGACCCAAAAGTCAATATACCCCACATTTAGATAAAAACTTCAAAATTTTCAAAAATCTAATTTTTATGTATCTAGATACTTCTCAATGCTCTGATTCCAAATTTTGAAACCGCAGGTCGATATCTCTTTTCGTTTACGAGATATTTAGATTCAAAGTTTTGCTCAAAACCAGGGTTGGATAAAATCATGATTTATTTAAAAAAATCAGTTGATTTAAATCATAATTTAAATCAGGCCAACCTTGAACAAAAGTTATAAGAATTGGACAAATTCGTGGAATTACGGGAATTTCTTGGGAATTAGTGAAATTACCTAGGAATACCGTAATTACCTGGGAACTACCGGAATTACTTGGAATTACTGAAATTACTAGGAATTAGCGGAATTATCTAGGAATTACCGGAATTATTTGAGAATTAGCGGAATTACTGGAATTACGTAGGAATTACTGGAATTACTTGGAATTACTAGGAATTACTGGAATTAACCTAGGAATTACTGGAATTACTAGGAATTACTGGAATTAACCTAGGAATTACCGGAATTACTAGGAATTACTAGGAATTACTGGAATTAACCTAGGAATTACCGGAATTACTTGGGAATTACTGGAATTAACCTGGAATTAACCTAGGAATTACTGGAATTACTAGGAATTACTGGAATTAACCTAGGAATTACCGGAATTACTTGGAATTAACCTGGAATTGCTGGAATTAACCTAGGAATTACCGGAATTACTTGGAATTACTGGAATTAACCTAGGAATTACCGGAATTACTTGGAATTAACCTGGAATTGCTGGAATTAACCTAGGAATTACCGGAATTACTTGGAATTACTGGAATTAACCTAGGAATTACCGGAATTTCTTGGGAATTACTGGAATTACTTGGAATTGCCGGAATTATTTGGAAATTAGTGGAATTACCTGAGAATTAGCGGAATTACCAGAATTGAAGAATTCGTAGAATTAGTAGCAAATTAGTGGATTACCTGAGAACTAGCGGGATTACCTGAGAATTAGTGAAATTATTAAAATTGGAGAATTCGTAGAATTAGTAGGAATTTAGTGGATTACCTGAGAATTAGTGGAATTACCAGAATTGGAGAATTCGTAGAATTAGCAGCAAATTAAAGAATTGCCTGAGAATTAGCAGAATTACCTGAGAATTAGTGAAATTACCAGAATTGGAGAATTCGAAGAATTAGTAGGAAATTAGTGGATTACCTGGGAATTAGCGGAATTACCTGAGAATTAGTGAAATTACCAGAATTGGAGAATTCGTGGAATTAGTAGGAAATTAGTGGATTACCTGGGAATTAGCGGAATTACCTGAGAATTAGTGAAATTACCAGAATTGGAGAATTCGTGGAATTAGTAGGAAATTAGTGGATTACCTGGGAATTAGCGGAATTACCTGAGAATTAGTGAAATTACCTGAGAATTAGTGAAATTACCAGAATTGGAGAACTCGTGGAATTAGTAGGAAATTAGTGGATTACCTGGGAATTAGCGGAATTACCTGGGAATTAGTGAAATTACCAGAATTGGAGAACTCGTGGAATTAGTAGGAAATTAGTGGATTGCCTGGAAATTAGCGGAATTACTTTAGAATTAGTGAAATTACCAGAATTGGAGAATTCGTGGAATTAGTAGGAAATTAGTGGATTACCTGGGAATTAGTGAAATTATCAAAATTGGAGAATTCGTAGAATTAGTAGGAAATTAGTGGATTACCTGGGAATTAGCGGAATTACCTGAGAATTAGTGAAATTACCAGCATTGGAGAATTCGAAGAATTAGTAGGAAATTAGTGGATTACCTGGGAATTAGCGGAATTACCTGAGAATTCCTGAAATTACCAGAATTGGAGAATTCGTGGAATTACCAGAATTGGAGAATTCGTGGAATTAGTAGGAAATTAGTGGATTACCTGGGAATTAGCGGAATTACCTGAGAATTAGTGAAATTACCAGAATTGGAGAATTCGAAGAATTAGTAGGAAATTAGTGGATTACCTGGGAATTAGCGGAATTACCTGAGAATTAGTGAAATTACCAGAATTGGAGAACTCGTTGAATTAGTAGGAAATTAGTGGATTACCTGGGAATTAGCGGAATTACCTGAGAATTAGTGAAATTACCAGAATTGGAGAACTCGTGGAATTAGTAAGAAATTAGTGGATTACCTGGGAATTAGCGGAATTACCTGAGAATTAGTGAAATTACCAGCATTGGAGAATTCGAAGAATTAGTAGGAAAGTAGTGGATTACCTGGGAATTAGCGGAATTACCTGAGAATTAGTGAAATTACTAGATTTGGAGAATTCGTGGAATTAGTAGGAAATTAGTGGATTACCTGGGAATTAGCGGAATTACTTGGAATTACTGGAATTACTAGGAATTAGCGGAATTACCTAGGAATTGCCGGAATTATTTGAGAATTTATATTCACAATCATCCTTATTTTAAATCAATAATTTTCAAAATAAATCAATGAGTCCCCAAAACTGCCCATTTTTGGTGATAACCCAAAAATGGGTCGAGAATTTTTGAACACCGCATACAATCTCTAAAGCAAAATAACTGAAAATGGCCAAAAATCGCAAAAATCTAAGGTGTACCCCTTATGATTTTTTCAGATTTTGGCCATTTTCAAGGGTTTTCATTCATAAAAAATGAACCGGTTGGACAAAAATTATGATAATTGCCATACTTATGTATTTTTGTCTGTAGAATCGAATGGTGATATCTCGACCCATTTTTGGGTTAATACCCAAAAATGGGCATTTTTGAGTAAAACTTTAAATCTAAATATCTCGAGAACGAAACGAGATATCGACCTGCGGTTTCAAAATTTGGAATCGGCGCATTGAGAAGTATCTAGATAGATTTTTAAAAATTTTGAAGTTTTTATCTAAATGTGGGGTATATTGACTTTTGGGTCAATAATTCAAAAATGGATAGAGATATAAACTTGGTAGTAATATTATTTGATTGTAAAGAGAATGCTACAAGTGTACGCATTTTTAGAGTATGTGTGAATTTTTAGATATAAAAGTATTGAAATAAAAGTCTCTACGTAACTATTTCTGCAAAATATATTTTATACAAACCTCAGAGAATTGTTTATTTATATTGTTATATCTTTCATGGTTTCCGTTAATGATAGTGAATTGTCACGTAATAAAAAAATACCAATAAATTTTGTGATAAGAAATTTAAAAAATAAATCAAAATTGATGGAGATACGAGCCTGGCGACTTCACCATTCGATTCAACCATTTTTTATAAAATGTGGCTCATCAGTTCAGTTTATACACAAAAATGCTAAAATACACGCCAATGTATAAAAATGTTGACAATTCCTGAACAGAGTTACGACATACGTCGCCTTATGAACAGATTCTAAATCTGTTTGGCAAAAAGAAACTATGTTAATTACGAATGTCGTTAAGAATAATACTTTTTTATTGCGCAATGTCATTAATTGTGAAGAATACTATACATACAGTTGCTTGCAAAAGACGCGATAGACCCCGTGCGTAAACCAACAAAGCGAATATATAAAATAAACTAAAATCTATAACAGATTCAAACTACTGTGGATATTTCGAAAGAAATTCGAATAGAAAAATCCTTGCCAATGCCGAAAACAGTAGCCGTATCAAAATTTTACAAGAATACAAAATTAAAGCTCGTTACTTTTTGTACAAAAAGGGTTCTTGCATTTTTTACCTAGGATGAACTTCCAAAGATTTATGTTCAAAAATAGGTAACCAGAAAAATATTTTATGAAAGAAAATTAAATCACTCAAAATATACACAATATTAAGTTTTTAATACTTAGTCTAATAGATTTTGTTATTTATAACGGTTTACATTCGTCTTGGTATCAAAATAAGTAAATTATCGATGATTTTTAAATAATGTTTGTCAACGCTTTCCCACAAATTCCTTAACCACTCTGATCTGGTTAAAGATACGAAACCGCGGTTTGAAAATTTTAATTCAGCTTAGAATTCTCCTTCATGTCATCTTAAACAATTTTTGAAACATCTGCAAATCGGCTTAGTTTTCATTTTTTCATTAGAAATTTCGACACGTATTAAATGCGCAAAAATGTTTATCTTTAATCGTGTCGAAATGGAGAAATGAAAACCAGGTCGATTTGCAGATCCTCGACGCTTACGTTTCGAACTGAAAATGAACCTGAACCGGAACTGAACCCTGAACCCGACCCTGTTTGGTTCCGACTCGGGTTGTGTTGAAAAATATATCTGAGGTATGGTTTGGTTCCGGTTTTGGTTTGGTTCAGGTTCGGGTTCGATACTCTGAATTCTAGATATCAAATATCTACAGTTCAGCCATGACGGCTGAAGAAATGTGATTTTATGTTATGTTATGTTCACATGACAGTGTAGGTCCATTGGTTGAGATAAAGAGTACTATGGATTCTTTAATGTATATGCATATTTTAGTCTCTTATTCTTTATCATTTTTCGTGCAACATATTTCTCCAAAGGCATTAGTTCGCCCAAAAGCACTGACTGTTTAAAGAAAATATCCTGTAGGTATGCTTTGCTTTTCAATAGTATTTTGTATTAAGAATTCAAAATCTTATCCTGTGCAATTATAACGACATCAATTAAGGCCGCAAATGACCCTTCCGGTCATGAAAAGTTTAGCAGTTAGCGAAACAAATTCTTTAATTTCAATTTGTGCGTTTTATTTCTTCTCGTATTCGTGTGCTTGCCCGCTGCGCCGTACTGTGGCGCTGGTTGCGATTCTAAGCCGAGCAATCTGAGAAATTATGGGTTCCATCTAAGACGGAGGTATTTAAAAAGGTTTGCAGCTTAAGTCTGCGCCTCAAAGGGAGCAATAGAATAGTAATAGCTTTATATAAACGTCTGCATGGCCATGATTACGGAGCAACCGCACGCTCTAATCTCGTTTACAACCACGGAATTTCCAAGGAGAAAAACCACAGAATGGTTAGATTTTCACGAGAATTACAAACAACTTATTTTTTATGGATATTCACGTTTCGCGGATCTTCGCCACTTGTTTTATAATATTTAGTTATAATACAAAAACTATATAAGTAATAGAACTTGAAACATTTTGTTTATGTTATTTATTTTCTTTTCTTTATTTATATTTTCACACTTACTCAATTACATAATATTTACGGGATGCGTGAGAGATACTGATTTTGGCAGGTGGTTAAATTAAAAAAAAAAAATTTGTTGTGGCCAGCACAAGACCTTCCGTCAATTCGATGTATTTTGCACAAATCCTATACCAAAAGGACCGTGGAACAGTTTCTATATAATATCATGTAAAATCGAACACGAACACATACTATTTTTTACAAATTTCATACCAAAAGTCCATTTGAAAAGGTTCTATAAATCCAATAAAATTATGACATAAACATACAGTAAAGAAAAATGCACTTGACACATTTTACTTTCTGCTTCAGCTTTCCCCTATTTTATTAGGGGTCGCTGTTTCCTCTTCTCTTCCACTCATTCCTGCCCAACGCATCTTCTTCACACAGTCCTTCCTTTCTCAAGTCTTCTGCGATACATCTTCTTTTTAGCCTTTCACTGCATGTCACTTGAGAGGACCACTATGAAATACTAATTCTTCATCCCATACTTTCCATATTTGGTTTTGCGCTTGCAACACACATTTGTCAATTAGAATTTTGAATGTATCAGCTGTTTCCATGATAAATAGCAAAGCTGACTAATTTTTGAAAATTAATTTCTTTATAATGCTTTAACTCTACATCTATTGAATATGAAGAGAAATGAATAATCAAACCATATAGAGAAGAGTATTTTCTTTAATAAATATAATAACAAAATGTCAAAAAACAATATTTAACTGCGTTTTTTTAAGAAAAACTGTTAAAAACTTCAAATAAGGGTACTTCCGGCGGATCAATTACAACCAAAATCTAATCAACTCTTCATATGGATGTACAGAAGAGGAATACGAAAGAATTATAATTTTTTGAATTATAGTATTGGAGTTATCGTCGGAAAAAAAATTGTCACACACACACACACACACACACGGACACACATACATACAGACATCATCTTAAAAATAGTAAATTCGTATTGTAGGGACTCTAAAACGTGCTTATTCATTAAAAACTCACCACCGAATTTTTTGACCAAAGACAATACCTTCCTTACCTAAAGGTGACGGAAGGTAAAAATCTGATGTGATTAGCACATTACCTTCCGTCGATTCTATAAATCCCATACCGAAAGTTCCTTGGAAAATATAACACGAATATAATATCGTGGGAGAGGGAGACCCAGCTGGTTTACCCTTACACTGTTAAGGAGACGAACACACTTTTTATTTTCATATTTATTTACAACTAAACCTGACCAAACAAAACTAAAAATAACTAAATCTTAAAGATGACGATGCATCCCTAGGCCAAAATACTCACGTTACGCAGAACGATAGCCAAAACTAAAACTCTACATGTCGCTTGGACTTGAGAGACCAATACAGACTCTTATATATTTTCAGTCTGAATTTCTAAACTAGACTAACTTAAATCAAACGGTTATAATCTTCAGCAAAGCATATTTGAGGGGTGCAAGTTGAAAGGTTATCATACAGAATCTATAGCTAAATATCAACCCTGCACGTAGACTGGCAATAACTTACAGACTTAATTATCATGCTAAATTAGAATCAATCTTAAGATACGGAATCTGTTTCTGGGGACCTTCTGTCCTTGCGCGTAATGTGCTTGTAACTCAGAAGAGAGTGCTACGTTGTATAGTAGGGGCAAACCGGTACGAATCTTGCGGCAACATTTTCAAGTCTACAAAAATATTGACGCTACCATCATTATATAGGTATTTTAGAAATCTGTATCTTTATCTTTGATGAGAAAAACTTAATCCCGGACAATAAAAGTATACACCATTTTAACACTAGAAATAAGAATGAATTGAGAGAACCCTTCCCTAAATTAAATACTGGCAAAATATTTCCTGGTGTTCTAGGAATAAAAATTTTCAACCATTTACCTACACACATAAAAGAATGTTCCAAAACAAACCAGTTCAATATTAAATTGAAAGAATTCTTACTGGAAAAGGGCTTCTATGAATTGGATGAATATCTTAAAGCAAAATATTGAACTACATTGTACTGAATGTCACTTTAGGATTTTATCTATGTACTTTATCTTATTTAATTATGTTATGACGCTTCCCATAAGATGTATCTTCAGCATGGAATAAAGTTTTATTATTATTATTATTATTATTACTATTATTATTATTAACACGTACAGTCCGATTCACAAAAAGTTTAAGCTAATCCTCATTTTTGGATTAGCGAATTATACTCTAATTTTAACAGTTTATTTCGTAAAATATAGTCTAATCTATTCCTAGTATCTACCTTTTTTGATAATATTATGAAGATTAAATTTTAAATACCGGGATAGAATAGAATTCCCTAATCCAAAAATGAGGATTAGCTTAAACTTTTTTGTGAATCGGGCTGTAAATGTTTAAGCGGCTGTGATCTAGAGTAAATAGAGAGAGATGTGAAAAAAATGATAATAATTTCTAAACAGAATTTTGAGTTACGAAGTAATAAAGTTGAAATGTTGATATTGAAACTATAAATATAAAAGTTATTTGCTTGCTATTATTCAGATCTCACCTTACTGAACAATATAACGATTAATTCTCTTTCCATGTACTACAATTTGAATATCCCGCTTAGATGGTGTCATAGATCTATCACGTTGATCACATGTCCGCGGGGCCACTTCCCTGCTTTCTGCCTTGCCCTTCGCACTTAGCAGGGCGCTGAAACCTCGGACGTGACGTATCTGACATCGCGGTGCGCCGTGCCGCGAACGCGAACCTCACACAGACACCACCGCACGCCTTAAAATGCGAGCAAATAGAATAATTCTACCTTATCTGCAATGAAAACATTTTTGAGTGTAGAATACGGTAAACGTGACGCAAGATACGGTTGAGGGTTGTTACAGTATTTGTTTAAATATGTGGGAACTGTTCTAAGCTGGACTTCCGGAGGACTGTACACATATTATATATTCATTTGTTTAATACTTAAATGCCAGATATGGATGAAGTACACCATATTTTTTTAATTTTTAATTCAAATGAACTGTTTTTCGAAATGTCTTAGCACATGTTGGATTTTTTGTACAAAAATAACCGAACAAATTAAAACTTTTTTTTAAAGAGCTTCTAAATCAGTGGCGTGCGGTGCGTTTCTGTGTTGGGTGTGCAGATTTTTTTTTAAAAAGTATTGTGTTGGTAGAATCTAAGGTTAACAATTCAGAATTATCTTATTTTTTATACTATGTCCCTTCTAGAAAATGGTTTCTTCAGTAAATCCGCAATTAGTAATTCACTTGCAATTTCCATTCTATAAATTTTCATAAATACAAATATAAGTTAAATAAATAATATATAAATTATATACCAAATACCTAAAATTAATAATTAATTGTTTGCCTGAACTTGTTTATGCTTGTGAATACTACCAGTAATTTTACGGCGATACGTGCACAAAATATGCTGCACGCTGGAGAGTGCGATGGGGCAATACGTATTTCTAATATTTTATCCTTGTCTGCGCAAATACACTGTTCCTGTTCCTATATCATCCCTGTGTAAAACTTGCGCACCGAGTGCAGTGCTGAGATCTGCACTTGCCCGGCAATTTACAAATTCGCTGATAGGCAACCAAACACGCTACTGTTCGTTATTGTCCCATAATTGTATTAATATTTTTATATTTTGTCTATCATATATTAAGATCAAATCAATTAAATAATTCACATTTTAATGCAATAAATTTTGAAATTAT